>JAVIWB010002764.1:0-370998 GCA_031893035.1 Dermolepida albohirtum
TAAATTTTTAAAATCACTTTTTTTTTTTAAATTAATATGTAGTATTTGTCAAATACAGTTTTAATATTTGACACTTGAAAAACTTTTTCCTCTATGGTAACGATAATAGTCATATAAATTTTAGTATTTTCATAGTTCATAAATTTGGTATATTTTATGTCATATTCGAGTTATTTAGTTTCTTTCTCTAACTTTTTTTAAAAATACATACCAGGTCAGTGTGATAAATCCACATCAACGCACTAGATTAAAGTTAAAATTTAAGAATAATTACGGAAATACGATATGCAGTATATTTAATTTAATGAATATCAACGTGTAATATTACCTGCGTAAACAAAAGTTGACCCAGTATCGAAAAAAGTTTACTTTGTATACTCTTTCTTTTAAGTTCATCGTTTTATATGAACTAGAACACAAAATTAAATTAATTAAAAAAATAAAATTTGATTTGTTCATTTTCTTATTATTATCTACTTGTCTTATTATCTTTGCATTAATTAATTGGCGACTATTTCAGTTTGATTTATTTATTTACTTAGGGTTATTTACGTTTTCTTATTTAAGACTTTTCTTTACTTTTTCTTCTATGTTGTCTATACTTCTGAAGTAGTTGTCATCTAAAATATGGGAAGAGATTCCTTGTTCCTTACCCCGATGCTCAGATATACCGGGTACTGTTTACTAATTTGAACGAGATGGCACGCTTATAGTTTAAACAACCGACACGACCGCAAGCTGGGAGGTTGCATCCTGAGTGGACAACTTCATGTAAACATTTCAACTGTTGTAGCTTTTCTTTATTCCTCCTATTATTGCACGCCATAAAACATTTAAATCTCCATAAGTAGAATAACGATTTTTCATGATAAAGTTCGTGTCAAACAACTTAGCTTATTTCCATTTTTCTGTTCTTGATCCACAGAAGTAGCTTTATAAACTTTTATATTTCACACTACATGGTTATAGATTAACATACTCTACGATTTAAGTAGCAATTTTCCTTTAGAATACAAGTAAATTATTACTTTTTTTTACTTCTTTAGAAATGACCTTGTCTTAAGACATTTTTTACGAATTTTAACAACACTGAAATGATATATAAAAGTCATGCTAACTTACTTATAATTACTGAAACGTCAAATACTATAATTTATATCGAAACTGAACATTTGATTTCAAAAAACATTCTTCAGGTATAAGCAGGTTAGGTTATGTAGTTTTTGAAATAACATTATTATACCAAACAGGTATACATTTAGCTATCTACTTTTCCTCTTTATTGTAAGAGGGTGGCCTCATAAGTACCCGTCCTGACCTAGAGATGGCAGTAGTTGTTTGAGAAATATTACTGCATTAGAAAGTACACAATCTGTAAATGATATGTTTCAAATTGTTGTATAGTATTTGTTTGGTAGCTGTCAACACTGAACGTTTTCGGTGAATTTGTAAAAATGGAGAAAATTGGTCACGTGATACAATACTTTTATTTGAAAGGCCTCAGCCAAACTGATTAAAAGCTGAACTGTATCCTACTCTGGGTGAGTCTGCTCCTTCGTTTACAACAGTGAAATTTTGGGTAGCAGAGTTTAAACGAGGCCGTACGAGCTACCAAGACGAGCATCCCAGTGTTCGACCAAATGAGGTGACGACTCCAAAAATGGCGAAGAAAGTCCATAAAGCGGTACTGGATGATCGTCGACTGAAAGTGCGCGGGCTAGTAGACATAGTAGACATTTCAAAAAGTGCGATATATCGCATATTATCTGAAAATTTGGACATGAGAAAGCTATGTGCAAGATGGGTGTCGCGTTTGCTTACACTCGAGCAGAGATGTTTCAATTGAGTGTTCAGCGAAGTTTCACAGCAACAAGGCAGAATTTTTGGGCCGCTACATAACCATACATGAAACATGGGTCCATGACTTCATACACGAGACAAAAAAACAATCAAAACGATGGACTCAAATGGGAAAACCAGCTCCAAAGAAGGCGAAAACCGTTTCATCTGCAGGCAAGGTCATGGCATCGGTATTTTGGGATGCGCGTGGAATAATTTTCACTGACTATCTTGAAAAAGGAAAAACTATCAACGGCGAGTATTATGCGAACTTATTGCAACGCTTGAGCGAAGAAGTGTTGTTTCATCAAGACAATGCACCAGCTTACAAAGCCGTTATTGCAATGGCCTAAATTAATGAATTAAAATTTTAATTTCTACCTCATGCACCCTATTCGCCAGATTTAGCACCCTCGGATTATTTTGTACTCTTAAACTTGTAAAAATGGTTCAGTGGTCAAAGATTTTCCAACAATGAAGAAGTGATGTTGGCAGTTAATGGCTAGTTTGAGGAGCAAGACAATTCTTATTATAAAAAGGACATCGAACTTATTGAACATCGCTGAGAAAAGTGTGTAGAGCTGAAAGGAGATTATGTTAAAAAATAAATATATTTCTTTCCAAAATTTTTGTGTTTCCTTTGTTGGATCGGGTACTTCTGGGACCACACTCGCAAATAATTTATAATTTGTATATTTCGAAACTAGCTACATTGATACAGGGATTGTATTTTAGATTTTTACAGTTTATATTACAATATATAACTAATGTTATAGTTTTTCGAGATGTCACATTTCTTTTTAAGTAGAAATGTGCGATAGCATAAAACGAAATCACTTATTAATGATTATAAATTAGTGAGATACACAGCGAATACCAAGATACAGAAATAACTTGCGTTCCTCGGCAAGTAATGGTAATGCAATTACTAAAAGGGATTCTATTTATTAAAAATTTATATATTTTCAAATACTGCAAAAAGAATTTACTTTCTTGAAGAAATTAACAATGACGATTGAAATTGAAAATCAATGTTACTTTTCTTCTGTCCACCTACAAAGAAATACAGATCAACGTGAAAGTCTCGTTGGTTTTAAGGATAAGGAAACTAAGTTTTATGCAAATATCAAGCGGAAATCTGACAAGTTCTATGTTACAAACAGCGCTAATTTCTAATGCCATTGTTATTACTCTGTGGTGTTTTATTGCGACAAGTAAAACGTTTAACAAATCAAAGATCGCCGACTGCTTAATGCTTGGAAATAAATTGTACGATAAAGTAATTAGTTCCAGAGTGAATAAATGCAACTGTAAAAAGAAATTTACATTGCAATTTTGCAGGAAGTAATCATGATGTGATGGGTACTGTTGTTGTGTTAAGGTTCAAAGAAGTTCTATTGTTTTAAAAAAACTATTTTGTATTTGCTATAGAAATAATACAATTAATGAACCTATCGTATCATAAAGCATATATGTATAAAAAACAACAGTGAAATTCACAAATATAAACAAAATTAAATAAAGTCGTTAAAGTATTCGCGAAATAAAATCATACGGCTTTTATAAATTCATTTTAATTTAAGTAATTTCAATTTTCCTAATTATCACTTCGCGTGCAACGCATACATCATCAGTGGTGATATTATATAACACTGCACACGTAGTGATTACTTACGGTGGTAACTCTATAGTGCACTAAATACGAAGTGACTACTGAAGCAAATAAATTTCCTTTATGAAAATGAAAATTTTTCATTGGCTCTTTGAATTATTTTCACACATGTTCAACTACAGCCAGAGTGGAAAGCAGTTAAGATTAATTTATAAAACTTCGTCCTGAGAAATCCGATTAGAGATATTGAGCGGAATTACGATTATAATTTACTACTAATACTAATTAAAGTGAGCCACTTTACAGTGAAACCAGTGGCGCACACTTCGAACAATGTGTTGGTTTTTGCTTTAGTATGTTGTTTATAATTAAAAATATCTGAGACTATAATGTTTACATTAGATACAACAGATCGAGTATGATTGCCAGTATACAGCAAAGTAGGAAACTTATGTCTAAATGTATTAATATTCATAACAAAAGGAATTATCCCCCGTTTCCTCCGCTATTGCTACATATACGAGGGTGATCTGAAAAGTTTCCGACCCCAACGTGAAGATGGCGGCACTCATCAATAAAAGCTAGGGATTGTAGTTGCGTAGCTATTGTCAGGTACTCACCAAAGTTTCAGCTATTTTGGAAGAGCAGTTGTTATTTGACAGCCGCTTGAGTGAGTCGATGTAAGTGTTTTTGTGAAAATGAAAAACTCGAGTATCTAGCTGTCATTAAATATTTGTTTTCAAATGGCAATACGTCTACGCAAATCAAGGATGAGTTGGACTCTGTGTTCGGATACTCTTCACCATCATTTACCACAGTGAAATGTTGGGCAACTGAATTTAAACGTGGCCGTAAGAGCTTGGGAGACGATGAACGTTCGGGACGTCCAAAAACTGCAACCACTGGCGATAACATCACTAAAGTTCACAAATTAATGCTAGACGACGGTCGAATTATGGACCAAACACCTGAAAGGAAAATTCTGGATATACGAGGATGATGACACATAGGTGGCGCTCTAATTAGTAAAACAAATGCACTATAATTTAGGTGGCCTATTTACATGTTTACATTCCGATATTTAAATAAATCGGTTGATTAGTTTATTTTTGACAGCTGATTGAAAAAGAAGCAACACGTCGTTTTGTTAAAATAGAAAAAGCAGAGTATCGTGCGGTGATTAAATACTTCGTAATTAAGGGTATGAAAGCTACTGAAATAAAAGATGAGTTACGGGAATCTACTCCATCATCCGCCACAATAAGTAGATGGGTAAATGAATTTAAACGTGGTAGAACAAGCTGTGTTGATGAAGCGCGCTATGGAGCACCCAAAATCGTGACTTCTAAGGAAATGCTTATAAAAATCCATAATATTATTACGCAAGATCGACGACTCAAAGTGAGAGAGATAGCAGACATGTTAAACATTTCAACAGAACGCGTGCACCACATTTTAACGAAAGAATTGGACCTTTCCAAGCTTTCGGCAAGATGGGTGCCGCGATTGCTTACGACTGATCAAAAGTTCACTCGTTTGCGCATTTCCAATGAGAGTCTGGACCTTTATAAGCGGAATCCGGTTGATTTTTGTAGGCGATTTGTTACTTGCGATGAAACTTGGATACACTACAGTACACCCGAAACTAAACAACAGTCGAAACAATGGTTAGAACGTGGTTCTGCACCTCCAAAGAAAGCGAAAACCACTTTATCGGCAAACAAGGTGATGGGATCAATTTTTCAAGATTCAAAGGGCATTTTGCTCATTGATTAGCTTCACAATAAACGAACAATATTATGCAGAACTTCTACAAAAGTTAAATGTTGAGATTCGTGCTAAACGGCCAGGAATGGCAAAGAAAATGATTCTGTTTCAACAAAACAAGGCTCCCTCGCATACCAACACAGTTGCGATTTCCAAAATCCACGAGTTGCATTTCCAATTAGTACCGCATGCGCGTTATTCGCCGGATCTTGCCCCTTCCGACTTCCAATTTTTTCCAAATTAAAAACGGCACTAGGTGGAAAGAAAGTTTCATCTAACGAAGAAAATAAGTATTTTGCAAGCCTTCCGGAATCGCATTTTAGAGATGGCATAAAGGCATTGGAGCACCGTTGGAATAAATATATTGCTCTTTTAGGGAAATATATTGAAAAATAAAAATTATTTTGTATTTAAAAAATTCGTTTTTCTTTTCCATTCTCACTACTTGTCAAACTACCCTCGTATATCTTCTATATATGACAATACCTTTCGAAGCATTTTCAAAGCAGTAACTGTATAATAATGAATAAAATTTGTATCGAACGAAAACTTTTTCACTAAAAACCAAGAAAAAGTAAAGCTAAAGAGAATCGTTGCCTCCTACTGGAGTAAATAGTAAAAATTAAAATTGATTACCGAGTTTCTCCGTTTACTTAATAATTCCATTGTTAAAATTTTATAAATATTTGTGGTTGCTTAAATATTGTAGAAATATTGTCCATTTTTTTTCGTTCTTCTAATCCAAATAAAGAATTATAATGTGCTACTTCTAAGAGCGCAAAGTAAATAAATGAGAAACCGCAAATATTTTAATCCTAAAATGTAAAATTCTTCATATTTCTTTCTAATTAAATTTCGCAAACATTTTTTCTGTTAGAAACGAAGGCACAATTGGGACGGCTTTTGTCAACAAAATTCAATGATTTCTATCACATTTTCTCGACAAAAACTTTTCTATAAAATTAATAAATTTTTCAAATATTTTTAGCCTTTTTTCTAAACCCACACGTAGATTTTATTGTATATTGTAAAGTTATTATTCGATATCGTTCTATGTTTCGAAATTAGTCACAGTCACGGATGTCAAAGAGGCTTTTGTTCAACAAGACCAACTTTAAAATCATTAAATACATTTATGTTAATAGCAATTATGTTTCAACACACAAACGACTTCAAGTATTATTATTTAATTTTATGTCACTAGACATTTCCGGTAATATTTTGAATCATTTACTCCATGGAATGTTGTTGCCATTGTATTAGGAATCTTTTGTAAATTATTGTTTAGAGGCGACAGGTGACGTGACGCATAATAAAAGTAAAATGAATGGCGCATCGAAAACGCTTAAGTTTATTAAAATATTTCTTTCGCCATCTTTCATAAAGAGAAATAAATGTCATTACGGTCAAAATATTAAAATATTTATTGAGTAAATGCAAAATTTCGTAACCCAAATTGTGATTAACACGAGGTTTCGGGCGTATAGAAGAGCGAATTTAAACGCTCAAATGTTACAGAATATTCAAGAGCTAAAGATAGATGAAGTTTCACATTCAAAATTATTATGAATTACATGTACATATATATATATTTTGAAAATTATTACACACTAGCTGGTAGAACTCAACACATTTCGTCAATTAATCACGTAATAGTACAGTAAACCAAACATAAAATGTTTCTATAGTACAATTTTGAAACTTAAACACCTGTATTTATTCCATCTTCTTCTGGGCTTCAGGGCTGAGACCGCGTCGCTGGTGTAACTACCGACGTTTCGTACCCACGCGTATTAGACATCTTCAAGGCTCACACTGAAACTGAGTAATGCAGTTTCAGTGCGACAGACAGTAGCAGTAGTTGAGCCCTGAATATTTCCCATACGAGTGGGTACGAAACGTCGGTAGTTATACCGGTGGCGCGGTTCCAGCCCGGAAGCCTAGAAGAAGATAGTATGGAGCACAACCGCGGAAGTCTACATACCAGATTAACCTGTATTTATTAGTTAGATTGACCCAAATGCGTCAGTGGGCAAATTTTGTAACAAAATTTAAAAAAAAACGTTTAAATATAAGAAACAACACAGTACATATGTTAATACTTACGCGTTGAAACTCAAAGTAGAGAAACGAACTTGACGAACTTACCTGAAATAAAGGGAAAAAATAGTTAATACAAAAGCACAATATTGTAACACATAAGAGTGGAAAAATTATTTGTGTAATTACGTTATTAAACATTACAGAAAATTAATAGCTAAAATAAACACATTGGTACTTAGATGGTAAATTTCTTAAAGTAGCCATAGGGACCATTCCACTGCAACCGTTTTATTATGGTCCTCATATCTATCTCGAATCTCTTGAATTCTTTGCATATTACTGTTGAAAGCAATGATTATCGCGCTTTTGGTCTTTAGATAATCTTGGTCCCGTTTCACCAGCTTCCGAACTTCAGCCTTAGAAATTTCATATCACCTATCTGATTAGATCTCCCTATCGAACATCAGATCCATTTCTTCTACTGTATCGACCCTAACAGCTATGTGTATTTCTACTTCTATAGATGATCCTGGTTCATTTTTGCATGGTTGTATTATTTTTAAATGAAGCAGGAAAATACTTATTCCGCAATTACCGAAATTAAAGCTGGAGTATCTCAAGGGAATGTGTTAGAACTGATACAGTATTTATTGCACACAACATTATTACATTAGAAAGTACCATTTCAAGATTGGCTATCATCTTAGTCCTAAGCATCAATAATGAGGAAAAAAACTCAAAATTGTAAAAGCGTACAGCCGAAATATAAAACTGGACCATAAAGGAAACATTAAGCTTATTTTCATTAACCGGCTATTGAAAATATCTCAATAACTATCAACTTTTGCCACAAATTTTAAGATGAAAAACTCGCGTTAAAACGAAAAGAGGAACTGAGTCTAAAATATAATTAAATGTATTGACTAACCTGTCATTTCGTAAGCTAATATTTAAATTGGTTTGGGCTTAATAGAAAGGTACTGACGAATATCTTTGAAGATCCACAGCGAGTTAGAAATAGCGTTAAAATTCCGAATTTACCAAGAAAACATGAAGATAGACTCCGTCAACACCTGAAAACAAGCGAATTTCTAAAAGAAATGAAAATTTAATGAGGAAGTTCCAAAGTAAAAGCTTTTGATTAGCTTAGAAGCTCTAAAGAAAACTACCGTATAGAGCACATCTCAACATTGGCTGAATATGAAAATAGGCCGTTGTTACATTCATTATAATGTCTATTGTCTCCAAAAAACCACCTTACTTATACAACAGAATTGTGTTTAAGAGACGTTCACATTGTTAATTTAAGGGTGTGTTGACACCAACGCTACACAAATAGGAGTTTTTAAGAAATGTTTTTCGTTCCAAGTCACTCTTAGGCTTAATTATATTCCTGCACATATTAAACCCAATGTAGCAATGAGATTAAAAGACAATATTTTTATTACCTTAACTTCGAGTACATTTACTTGTTTCCAAATACATGTACAAACAGTGAAGATTTGTTTTCCTTTGCATTCTCTCCTATTTTAGTATTAGGTATAAGTATAGATAAACAGGTTGAGTAAAAAAGCAGGCGCTACTACAGTAACAGCCTGAACTCCATCTAACTGTTATAATATTTTTATTGCAAAATTTTTAATTACATTTTACTATATTCTAAAACGAATAATTGTATTAGAATAAAAAAAAAAGTATTTATTATTATTAACATTATCATTATGTATTATATCGAAATTATAAAAGAAATTTAATTATGAAAAGAACAATCATTTATGCAGCTTAACTTCTTTTTGTTACATACACAACTACAGTGACGTAAGCTTTATTATAAAACAATGAAATAGTTTTTATGCAACTGGTATACGCATTGTCTTACTATTCTCGTTCTGCGGCGAAACAATGTCACCTAAAAATCTACTTGCCGGACATTTATGCGCCGATATGAACAACAAACAAGCAAAACTGGCATATTCGCGATCCGATATTGCGGTAAAAAGACAAGAATTACATATTCGTACCGGAATATTGAACTAGTTCATTCGAACGATTAGAACACTTTTACTATTTCGTGCGACTCCTTTGCCGAGCATGAATGATCGGTCAATTATTATGGACTCTGCAGATGTTGTTGTCATATTGATTGGTTCTGCTCTAGTTTTTTTCTAGTAATGTATGTACATATGTAGATATGTATATCTGATCTTGACGATAATAATAGTGATGGTGATGTAAATAATTGTCTACGAAATTAGCTAAGAATGCGGATATATTTAAGAGAAAATTCAATTTGGTTTGTTAGGAGATTAAAAGTAAAACTACTTCATTGGCAAATGTTCTTGTTAGATGTTACGGAGACGATTTCTATTACTAATCTCTTACATCAAGACAAACGGGGTTATATACATGCGTATGTACATATAGATTAACAGTGTTCAAGAAGTTTCTAATATTCCAAATCTACTAAATTTGATTCGTATCACTTAACACTTGTTATTAAGTTAAAATTAAACAATATCTAGTGTAAAATTTCAACCAATAAATAGTATAACGTTTCTGCAAAAAAGACAATGATCCACAAGAAGTCAACGAGAAAGGAAGAGCTACCTACTTTAAGGAAACCATCCTAAATAATCCAAAGTGCAAAAAAGTTCTGGAAACAATAATACAAAAGCACATCAACGAAAATCAAAGTAATAGTAATACTTTATTGCAGTGTGATATTTCTAATGATTGCAGGCTACATAAATATATCCGAGACAAGAATGTGATGAATTTATATGAAAATTTGGCGATGAAAGAAGTAGGTATATCATGAATTACCAACTCGTTCAGCACGGAAGATAACAAACCTGTGAAGAAAATTTATAGTATGTGTTCCAAGGAAAAAGGTCGCATATAGTGTAACTACAGGAAATAAACATAGTCATAGCCTTAAAACTCAACAAGGAAAGTCTATGCGACATATTCTTAAGAGTATTGCAAAAATCAAGGTGAAGAAACTATCCTAAACAGAAAAAAAATAGCAACAATTTTTGGAACGAAATAGGATTCAGTGAGTACTGCACATTTGAGGGTGGTCGTTTATATTTCAGGAACTGGCAACACTATTAACATATGTTGCCCCCAATCTGAAAACTGCATCGTGAAGTTTGTCATTGACCATATATTTACCTTGACAGTTTTATTATCCGGTCTCTATTTTTATTGTTGGCAGTAACTTGAAAATTTTATATCAGTGAAAAAATGGAATTAACTCGCGAACATTTTTTTTCAATTATTTTTCATAACTTTCGGTGTGGATTATCTCAACAGGAATGCATCGACGAGTTGAATTCTTTATATGGTGATGAAACACCATCGAAAACTACAGTATATCGTTGATATAGTGAACTCAAACTTAGACGGCATTCTTTGGACGATGAATTTCGTGAAGATATTCCCACAAATGTTGTATTGTCGGAAAACATTAACGCAGTGTCTGAATTGTTAAGCAAGATCGTCATATGCATAAGATCCCGCATGAACATTTAGCCGTTAAGAAGCTATGTTAACATCAGGTACCACAGAATTTGACAACCGCTCAAAAAAGGACTCGCGTCGATTGGTGCCAAGAAATGCACAAAAGATACAATAGCGGTACTTCAAAGAACATTTATAAAGTCGTCACAGATGATGAATCTTGGATCTATACGTATGAGACCAAAGTAAACAACAATCGACTGTGTGGTTATTCCAAGATGGGCCAAAACCAACAAAAGTTGTTCGCGCTCGAAGCACATCAAAACAAATGGTCGCCTGTTTTTTCGGAAAAACCGGTGACGTTGCAACCATGCAACTCTCTTTAGAGAGTTGTAGAACGGTAAATTCCGAATTGTACACAACTATTTGTTTGCCGAAAGTTTTTGAAGAAATAAGGAAAACAAACTGAAAACGACAAATCATTCTCCACCATGATAATGCGATCTCACAGGTCGGTTCAAACAATTCAATATTTGAAAGGGCAAAACATTGAATTGATGAGCCATCCGCCGTACAGCCCTGATCTAGAACCCTGTGATTTCTTTTTGTTGGATTTTCTACGCCGAAAGTTGAGGCATTCAAAACTCATATTTTGGGAGATAACGCCTTCACAGTGGCAGCAATGCTTTTCGGAATGATTTAAACGAATGCAAAAATGCATTGATTTTCAAGGACAATATTTTGAAAAGCAATAAAACTATTTTCGGTAATAAAAAACTTTTATATTGATATTCCCGAAATATGAAGGGCTACCCTCATACAATCACGAAGAATGAATACAATGAAATAAATAATTTGAAAGCTACACGAGACAAAAGCTACGATTTCTTTCTCTTCTTCCTCGAAGATTGTTCGATCGCCTTACTTTGACTTACTCTGCATTTTTCCAGTATTACTGTTACTTTAATATGTACAAATCCAGGGCAAGTCGGCTGTTATATGTATAGGATCTATTTTAGATTTCCCATAATTAGCATAACTACGAGTCAAGATTTCCTTTACCCCTGTCAACTTTATTCAAGAATTATCTTACATACTCGTGACTTATGAAATACCTTTTCAGAAAAAGTAATTATTCAACCATTTTGTAGTTTAACTCATCAATAAAAGCTGTGCCATTTTCGTGCTTGAGTTCTAAGTTCTGTGTTGAGTTTTGGTCCATTTGATAAAGACAGTTAGTATTGTCAGATGAATTTACTTTCATCGGCCGGCTGATAGATCAGTGGTAAGTCACTGGCTTATCACGCCGGGAGTCTCGAATTCGAGGCCTGCTGTCCGGAAAAGTTTTTCATGGTTTTCCTTTTTCATTTAAGCGAATGCTGACAGACAAAGATCTTAAGTCATACCGCTAGTGCGAACGTAATAATAATGTACTCTGCCAATGCCCCCTGTAATTGGCAATAAGCTGTTCGGAGATAGGAAGGTATGAATTATTATTATCTTTCAGAAAGATTTTAATAACGTATGCATGAAATGTCAGAAATAAAAGCCAATAACCATAATAATAATAGAATAACAATTTAATTTTTTTCTATACAGGGTATAGCAATGACCATTCATTCTCACATATAATTATATATGCGATACAGTTTGAAATTATCATTATCGCCCTTGGTCTTGTAATACCAATAAAGGAAACGATGTTCTCACCAGAGCCTTTGAAGAGACCAGGAAAGATCCCGTGTAACGCAAAAAAACTAACTACAAGTCCGCGCAGAATTGAACTAAGTACAAAAGTAAAAAATGCGATTTGTAGACGAAGCAGTTATACACTCTTTGACCATATCTGGTCTTGATTCTATGTGTAATTTAATTACAAACGCCAGTAGGAAATAAATAATATGCGAGGAGAAAAATATACCCAGTAAGATAACAGTTCGCGTCTGTTCGCTTAATTAATAACAGATGCCGCTGTGAGCGATTGGGTGGTAACCATTTTGCAATTTCTGCACCGGGCGGTACAGACTGCCCGTGTGCCGTTATATTCAACGATTGACAGGTAATATACTTTAATGCGTAATGCTAGAAGTGGCATTGAAATTATCCTACAAAGGTATATTAATGGTTTTCCTTCTATATACATGGTGTTTTAAATCTATTACTCGATTCTATAAATTTGGTTACTAACCTGTCTAATTAAAAATACTGTTATTGTTTCTCAAAATTAAATTTATTATAATTTAATAAAAGTCAAACTAATATCATAGATTTTGTAAAATTTTATATAATTTGACAATGATTAAAAATATTTCACCCAAAAATGCAATTACTCTGACGTGTGGGTACCAGTAGAACTAGTGATATACATACTTAGTAGGGATATAAATATTTTACGCATACTTTCTATGACAAAATAAAACTACAAAGTACGAGCTTGAATCGTGCCGGCCAGACATCAATTGTAGTTTGCAGCTTGCACCTTCTATATTGTAAGGTTAGCCACCGTTCATGTCAAAGCTTTCTTTTGACTTCCAATGTTGGGATATCTTTCATGGAATACCATATCTGCCAGAACAGATCAGATATTTTGAAAAGTAAGGAATTTAGATCCGGGCGACCAGACAATCAATCTTCAGTGGCAATTATTGAGTCAAACCAACGTAGTTTTAGCCTTATAGGTCCATGGTTTGTTCTGCGAAAGAGTGTCGTTAAATGGATTTGCAACGGCTTTGATGACAATTTCTTGCTAAAGTTCACTCGATGTTTGGACACATTTTTCATAGAAATGGAAAGTGGTGACTCCATTGCAGAAGACATCCTACCAAATCATGAATAGTGCTGGGTTGTGAAGCTTTCCACTCTAGACACCAATTCACTGACTAGGCCTAAATTCTGCCATTTTGTTGGTTGAATTTTTCGTGCCAAATAAAAATTTTTTATCAATAGATGGGACATTTCCATGCTGGTCATCAGCGCAATTCAGCAGTTGTTTCGATTTTCCTATTCTGCCTGTTTTATGACTTAGAGACAACAGTTGTCCGGTAGTGCGCTTGAAAGCTACAAAATTAAGGTTTTTTTCTAATTATAACCCATTTAGTGTCATATTCAATGGTTTAGAAAATCTTGGGATTGATGCTAAGAAACAGGTTGTGTAGAATGCTTTCATTTCATTTAAAAAATTCCTTTCATTTCAACACGAACATTTGATATGTGATAGCCATTTCTTTAAAAATCAATACTTTAATGACCTATCAGTATTTCATATGTTTCAACTTCTAAAATTTGACATAATTTTAAAATAATAAAAAATAAGAAATTTTTAAGATAATAAGAATGAGGAGAAGCCTAATGAAACTATAATTGTAAATATTTCTCGACTCGAACAAAATTCCTTTTAATAATTGCATATGTACTTATCAATATCGTTACAACAATGAATGTGTCTACCCACAAAGGGTTTTGGTAATTAAGCTTAATGTTATACATCAGTTAAAGGAATTTTAATTTGTGTTTTCGTTATCGAATGGTCTGAAGAGAATTGTGTTGCCATTGTCACATATTATAAGTGTAAATTAATAAAGGGGATGCCCTCTTCGCTCGGTATTAAAAGAATGTTCGCAAACAGGTGTATTAAATTATTTAAAGAGATTGAGAGCGTCAAAGACTATCTACGAAAATCTGCAAGCTGTTAAAGCCGTCAAAGCCAAATATCCGTTCAGTAAGCAAAAGAGCAGTCGCAAGAATTGAATATGACACTAAATGGGTTGTAATTTAAAAAAAAATCTTAATTTTGTAGCTTTCAAGCGCAGTACCGGACAACTGTTGTCTCTAAGTCATAAAACAGGCAGAACAAGGAATATCGAAACAACTGCTGAATTGCGCTGATGACCAGCATGGAAATGTCCCATCTATTGATAAAAAATTTTTATTTGACACGAAAAATTCAACCAACAAAATGGCAGAATTTAGGCCTAGTCAGTGAATTGGTGTCTAGAGTGGAAAGCTTCACAACCCAGCACTATTCATGATTTGGTAGGACGTCTTCTGCAATAGAGTCACCACTTTCCATTTCTATGAAAAATGTATTCAAACATCGAGTGAGCTTTAGCAAGAAATTGTCGTGAAAGCCGTTGCAAATCTATTTAACGACACTCTTTCGCAGAGCAAGCCAAGGACCTATAAGGCTAAAACTACGTTTGTTTGGCTCAAAAATTGCCACTGAAGATTGATTGTCCGGCCTCCCAAATCTAAATTCCTTAGTTTTCAAAACATCTGGTCTGTTCTGGCAGATATGGTATTCCATGAAAGATATCCCAACATTGGAAGTCAAAAGAAAGCTTTGACATGAACGGTGGCTAACCTTACAATATAGAAGGTGCAAGCTGCAAACTGCAATTGATGTCTGGCCGGCACGATTCAAGCATTGTATTATACTCGTACTTTGTAGTTTTTATTTTGTCATAGAAAGTATGCGTAAAATATTTATATGCCTACTAAGTATGTACATATATCACTAGTTCTACTGGTACCCACACGTCAGAGTAAGAAGAAACTATAAAAGTGATTAATAACTTTACGAGTAAAATAAGTGTCGAGAACAAAGAACAACCAAGAAGATACTATTGAAAATTGATGTCATAAAAGTAATATACAGACTTGTTCATTCTAGAATTAGATATGCGCTGTCCACAAGTGGAAAGAGTGCAGTTAGGTTAAAGCGCACGAGAAAGGAGGATAGAATATCTCTCACCACACCACAGTTCGTGTGTGCGTGCGCTGCTACGATAAACCTCCCCTACTGATAATCAAAATAAGTCATTCTTGTTAAAGCCGTTGCGGTGTACTAAGCATTTATTATTTTACTTTTAAAAATGACTTATACACACGAAGAACGAATACAAATTATAAAATGGTACTATGGTGGCCATAGCGCACAAGAAATTGTTGGGCGATTTGTTTTTTCGTTTGAAAATAGACCCGTACCGACTGTTCAGACTGTTTTGAATATTGTCCGTAGGTTAGGTTGAAAATCTTTTTAATTTTTAGAATTTTCTATTTCATTTATTTCAGGAATATTTTATTAGTTTCACGCCAAACGGCAAAACATTTCAAGAAAATAGCCATGTTGCATTTTATTAAGAGATTCAAATAAAATGCATCAAATAATTTATACAATTCAAAAATGTAGGTACGTATTGTCAATGCATAATGATTTACAGCCCCGACCTACACACATCATGTCGCTGGTGAAGACTAGACATTCTCACGCGTAACACGCGAGAAAGTAGGGGAAGTTGTTTGCAATACAAAAGTGGGAGAAAACGAAACTGCCAATTCTAAATCTAGAATGAACAACTCTGTATAAATAAATACAAGAAAACAAGAAGAGGTTGACGATATTTTTTTATATATAAAAATATTATTATTGTAAATAATAATCCATTATGTCTATTGGAAAGTTCTATTGTATTTTCTAAATAAAACAAATATAAACTGTGGACGTATTTATTTTAAAAATTCATCAATATATTGCTTATTATTTTATACGACTTTTCTATGTTTCAAACAGCTAACTAATATAAAGTACTCATTTAAGACCATTCCAACAAAATTTTGGATATGGAAATCTTTCATTTAAAAAACATGTAATTACTACAAAATAAATTAATAAATCTCCAGATTTATAACAGTAAATATAACAAAATAGGTGGGCCAAGCGCTCTGAGTCGCTGGGGAAGCCTATGGAGTAATCTTATTATGCAGGAAAATAACTGCTTGTTCATTTCTTTGGTTGCTGCATCCAAATCCCCTCAGCTGTTGATAATACCCGAATTAGACAATTAATAATCTCTCAAACTGGAAATGTTCATAGCAAGCCAAATCTTGTTCATTTCACCAAATGCAGCATCCTTTTTCATTCATGAATAAAATTCAATACAATTCATTAACCTGCGCTATGTTAATATATATTATATACAGGACCCATTTAGCATACTTTGAAGCAGAACTAATTATAAATATATTTCACAGTTATTGAAGACAACACACTATATATTTCTTGAAACACTACTTGGATTTTGTTCAAATCATCGTTGTAACAAGTAACACCAATTTTAGAAAATTGACCATCCAGAGATTTGTTATCCAAACTGAATACTTGCCTTACTTATATTTTGCAAACCATCGCAATGGACGTATTGCTCCCTTTTCAAATTTTTACATAAATGTTCGAAACATATTGATGGCGAAGTTAATTTTGGGCATTTAATGCGTGTTTTCTAGAAAACAAGAATAAGAAACATACTTTCAACCGACGTAATGCAGACGAAAATAATGTGCTAGAACGCCGAACATTTCGTCAAAATATTTTATGAATAATCTCTTGAAATAATTTTGAAATCTATAATAAATAGTACAAACGATAAGAAGTAAGGATTTCATTAGATTTAATTTTATTGTTTTGTTAAGCCACCGTATCATATATTTAAATAGTTTTGAGATATTAATAATTATTGATAGGACAGCCGTCTAGCATACGGCAGATAAAGGTTCGAGTCCTTCTCCGACGCATTTTTAGTTAATTTATGTGAATTTAATTAATGATGGAATAGCAGAAAATAATAATTTTCATTAATTTCCCATTGTAAAGAACTTAATTATATATTTTTATATAATTATTAGTATAAAAATTACTTGGCTGCGAGTTTTAAATAAATATTAGATCGGTTTCATAATGTGATTTACGGCGTGTTAAAGACTCGAAGTTATACTGCCCGGTGACTTGATTTGTAGGGCAGCGGTAGACAGAGGTTCGAGTCCTTCTCCGGCGCAGAAATTTTTAATGTATTTCTGTGAATTTAATTAACAATGGAATAGCATAAAATAATAATTTTCATTAGTTTTGATATACTTGATATCTTATATTCAAAATTAAATATGTATTCGCACTTGCATTTTCAGAAATACAATTTAATGTGGATACTATTTTGATAATCTACCGACAACAATTGTTGCTATGCAATAAATTTAGTTAAGTAATTATAATTCATTTAAAACATGAAATTTGAACGATTTCGCAAACACACACAAACCCAGCATGACATTCCTGAATATAAATTTTCCCTTAACATGCTGACTAGGTTATAATCTAATGGAAAATCAATGTCGCTCCTACGTACTCGTCCATCAGTCTCGAAACAGTTATAACGTTAAGGCACACCGCAGGCAATTTTTGTTATTATCTATGATCATTTTTCCTTTTAATAGAGGCTTGTTTTATAGATACACGTTGGAAAAGGTATACCATTATATATTTATAACGAAAAGGCACTATTAATCGAAGTACGGTGTGTTTTATTATATATTGAACGAATTTTCACAATGAAAAATTTTAATTAATTCATTTTTATTAAGATTTCAGAAAACAAACTTTTCAGCTGAATGTTATGTTGTGATTATGCTAAGTACATATACATAGTAGCTCACTATTACATTATTTCCTTAAAAATATAATTTTATCGATTTGTGCAGGGATGTTGAAGGTCTGCCATACTTTCTAAAGACTTTAAAACGAATGTAATATTATAATTTGAAACATTCTTGTGATACTCCTTATGAAAATAGCATTATACCAGGTCGGCTGAAAAGTCCCCGGTCTAACACATAGATGGCGTTACTGTTATTAAATCCATATGTTTTTTTAGATAGTACTAACCTTCAAACGAAACGTGTCAAAATTTAACAGCAATCTGACCATTAGTTACTGAGATATTGCGTTAAGAGTGAAGCTACTTTTGTTATTTAAAAAAATGGAAAAAAAAAGAATTTCGTGTGCTGATAAAGTACTGCTTTTTGAAGGAAAAAAAACCGTTGAAGCAAAAGCATGGCTTGATGAGAAATTTCCGGACTCTGCGCCAGGAAAATCAACCATAATTGATTGGTATGCTAAGTTTAAACGTGGTGAAATGAGCACCGAAGACGGCGAACGCAGTGGACGACCAAAAGAGGCTGTCACCGACGAAAACATCAAAAAAGTTCGCAAAATCATTTTAAATGACCGTAAAGTAAAGTTGATCGAGATAGCTGACATCCTAAAGATATCAAAGGAACGTGTTGGACACATCGTGCATGCTCTGTGCAAAATGGGTGCCGCGCGAGCTCACTTTCGATCAAAAACAACAACGAGTTGATGATTCTGAGCTGTGTTTGAAGCTGTTAAATCGTAATAAAACCGAGTTTTTGCGTCAATATGTGACAATGGATGAAACATGGATTCATCACTACACTCCAGAGTCCAATCGACAGTCAGCCGAGTAGACTGCACGCGATGAACCGGCTCCAAAGCGTGGAAAGACGCAACAGTCAGCTGGAAAAGTTATGGCGTCAGTTTTTTGGGATGCGCATGGAATAATTTTCATAGATTATCTTAAAAAGGGCCAGTCCATCAACAGCGACTATTACAGAGTTATTGGACCGTTTGAAGAACGAAATCGCAAAAAAAACGGCCCCATATGAAGAAGAAGAAAGTGCTGTTTCACCAAGACAATGCACCGTGTCACAAATCAATGAAAACAATGGCCAAATTAAGTGAATTGGGTTTCGAATTACTTCCCCATCCACCGTACTCTCCAGATGTGGCCCCCAGCGACTATTTCCTGTTTGCAGACCTCAAGAGAATGCTCGCCGGGAAGAAATTTAGCAGGGATGAGGAGGCGATCGCCGAAACTGAGGCCTATTTCGAGGCTAAAGACAATTCGTACTACAAAAATGGTATCGAAAAGTTGGAAGAACGCTATAATCGGTGTATCGCCCTCGAAGGCAACTATGTTGAATAATAAAATCGAATTTTGCTAAAAAACTGTGTTTTATTATGGTAGACCGGGGACTTTTCAGTTCGACTGTTATTACGCTCCACTTTCTCTCTTAATCAATATTATATATAATCCCTTCATTTTTACAAACTCTGTGTATTATATAATATTGTAGCAATTCCTTGCGCACTGTGCATATTACAATACGACTTTGCATACATTAATTTCATTAACTATGAATTTGTTTATATTTAATTTTCGATTTTAGTAGTTTAACGTTTTATTTTAAATCCTTTGGTTGCTACTATAGTTGTATAATTAGATTCAGTTTATTTTCCTTCTAGTGTTTAATGTTAGCGTCGTATCCATCCTTTTCTAGAAACATATTTTCATGTCTCGCCTTATACATGCCAAGTAATATATAATCTGTCAGCTTGTAACAAATTCTGGAAAAGTCTCCATGTAAGTTAGACGCTTCCTCTTTATGCCAAGGAATTTATTACTGTCTAGTACTAAGCCTGGTTAGTATTCACTTTTCACATTTACGTCAAGAATCAATTTTAATGAGATTTTTGAAGCTGAGATCACTTGTTGTGGCATTTACCATTAATAGGGTTTTCACTGACTTTTATATTTACACTAACTTTACGTTAGACCATACACGACCCTCCCAAGATCGAAAATATGCTGTATTCTTTTCTGCAATAGTGGTTATTTTAATTTGTCCCCTGATTTATAGGGTCTCTATTTTGGTTTTAATGCCTAACATTAATTCTTACGTTTAGGTTTTAATGTTATGCATAACTTTAGTGTAATAGCGAATATTAGTATGGTAGATAGATCTAGTATACTCTTGCCGTTGCATATTCTCTGTCTTGAAAACTGTAGAACTATTGGTAAATGGTTTTGTCTTGATTAAGTCTAGTCTGGGAGCACAACTACATACCTATACAGGGAAAAAGACATTGACGGAAGCTATTCTTCGATTTGGTTTGTGTGCTTCGAAGTAATACTGTCTCTGATATTCCGAAGAATTTTAATCCACCAATTAAGTTTTAGCTTATTTAGCTTTTCTTTAATAACACCTTTTTGAATAAACTTGAGATATTTTTAGAAAGCTGTAAGTTGTAGTTACATTTTATCTTATCTGTAAATTAAATGATAGATGTTTCTAGTGATATTTTAGTATAATAAATTTATTGATATATCTCAACCATATTTACGTTTCTAATGCATTTGAAATGACTGCTGGTATGACGTGTGTATAGCGTTCGAAAAATACGTGTGTTACTCTAAGAACAGTGTTCGTATTCGTTCAAAGTTTGATAGGTACTGCCACGACGTACGTTCTTGTGCAATCTAGTTTAAATTTGTGTAAACTGCTTGGCCATACACAAAAGACATATTCGATTAGTTGATATTTTTAATGTGTTGTATCGATAGGTATCTTGGAAATTGGAAGTAAATAGTTGGTTATTTTTTTAAATTAATTATAAAGAATACAGTACAAGAAAAAGCAACTACGACATTTGCAACTATATGGACAAATTATTAAAAAATATATAACTCAGCCAATGACCTGACAATAATGAATTATGAATAGGAAATGTTATAATAATTATAATATATTGTAGTTATGTTAGTTTGTTTTCTTAGTTCAAAACATAAAGACACATATTGGTCAGCCTTGCGAGAAATACTATTTGTTACTGATAAAAACAGACGCAGAATTGAAATTATATGGAACAGATGACAATATATATATATATAGCCAGCAGGCCAAACTTCTAGCTCAATTTAAACATTTTCCTTATACACCTAAGTTGCGTTCGCTAAATAAAGCGACGTTTTTATCACCTGATATACACTCCCAGTGTGCTTCTTACATCCAGCACTAATTTAAATACATGCGATACTGCTCAAAATCTGTACCGAATTTCGTAAGATTTGTATGAGAGGTGTTTAATCAAGCATTCTACTATATCTACGTAGTTTGGAATATTTAATTAGCTTTAATGACCTCGTTTTCGTATTACTCACTTACATTAATATTCACTGTCACGTACTACATTTTTCTGGGTTTAATCAAACTTAAAGTTAATAATGTAGCGTAGCGTCTTCTATTATTACGTTAACTTTTCCTTATAGTTTTCTGTCTATTTATTCAAATAAATATGTGTAAAATTATATATAGGAGGTTCTAAACTGCATGTACCTACCCAACGCAGAAGTAAGATATTTAAGTATTAACATAGGAAAGACCAGGGATAGATTCATCAAGTTTAGAATCTATTTTAATTTTACTGAATTTTTCAAACCCCGCGCTTGTTTTCTAAGATAATATGAAGCAAACTACCTTTCATCTTTACCATCGTATAAGCTTTTATCAAGTGATCTACTTTTGCCCGAGTGTAGCCGATGCATTCCAGCTCTTACCTGCTGATCACCAAAATGTGGACTGGATTAAAAAAGTAACACGTATTTATCTTTAAACCGAACTTTACTTTAAATTATTGGATGGAGGAAGAAAAAATAAAATGCCAAATATATGAAGCAAGACCAACCGAAGGGAAAACAAAAGGAAGGACTAAAGAACATGGTATGAGGACGTGAGTAGGTGGTAGATACGAAACGTGCGAAAATAGGAGTGGTATAGCGTATCCAAAATAGAAGGAGACAAGATAATTTTGGTATACGAATCTGAGGTAATTCGTAATTTCACCCAACGTAAACATAAAAATAGGAAAGTGAGTAAAAAATTTTATTATAAAATAAACTTATTTTGCTATTAAAAATTTTAAAATAATTTTTTCCACTTTCCACATCTTTTCAGGAAGTGAACAACAATGTCCTCTACAATGATTTCGATTATTATATTCTATTTTTCCGCAAATCTTCAAAGTCTCAAGCACTCCAAAGACTTGTTCTCAATTTTATATTTACCATGGTTGACTACTATAGCACATTATTTAAAAAAGTTACATCCTCAAGTCATTAATTAAAAAGAAACAATGATTAGCTTTCGCATAATATATTATTGCCAAATCTTGTTAAAAGAATACGAAACATGTTTACTCAAAAAATAAAACAACGTCTTGAAGTATCTCTTAGGGAAAACGTACGCTTTGGTCCAGACTAACAAATGGCTTACTCTATAAAATTGTTCCGAGCTTATTTTCTGAAGTGATAAAAATTTCGAAACTAGGACGAGTCTCATGTTTCAGGGTTCGTGAGAAAACAGTCTAGGATAATTTCAATCACTAAATTTAAAATCAAGCAAGCTTGTTTTTCTGATTATATTAATCATTAATTGATTCGATTTTGGTAACTCTTTATTATTCAAAACATACTTGAAATCGAATGAAAGAGTAGAGCCATAGGCAACAAAAACTTTAAAAGAGAGAGCACGAGTCACACTCGATAAAGTTCCAGCATATAAAGTGGAACAAAAAAATCATACTTTTTCTAGAACGGTTCAGGTTTCAAAATTAGGATCGGTATCACCTTTAAAAGCTGTAAAAGCTCGTGGGAAAAAAGCGCAACTGTAGATCATGTTCAAGTTCTTGAGATTTTTTTAATCCCCAAGAATCAATTCAACTAGTTTCTGCTTTCTATTGACCTTCAAATCCATAATATGTTTTCTTGATCCATCGATCTTCAGTTTTTGGAGTGGTTTTAATTTTTTCAGTGTATTCTAGATTTAGGAGATTTAGATTTTAAACCTGAGTGTAAATTCTTACGAATTCTGTGTACTACGAAATAAAAGAATTGCATCGTGAATTTATACTACATTCAAGTTCTAATTTGAGATTATTTTTTACGTTAACACTGATTCACTAACAATTAAAATAACTCCTATGAGATAAATTAAATTTTGTAGGTTATATTTGACATATTCGAGTTTCAGGAAATTTCAATTTGAAAAAAATTTCTTAGTTTATAAAGCTTGGATAAAAGAAGATCTATACTTCGGCAACCCTTGAGTTAAAAATACTAACAATCTAATGATAAATGGTATTAATATAATATTAAAACTAAAAATAATAAAAAACTTAGAAATTGGTAATTTTTTGGACAAAAGATATGCAAACATATTTTACTTAAATAATAAAACGACTATATCCGGACATTCTTGAAAACAGTTCATTTAAATAAAGGAACACTGCACATTTACCACATATAAATCCATTACTCAGAACAGTTCTCTACACGAATAAGTAACTTTGCTCGCAATTAATATCAATAAACATTGGAAGAGACGTGTTAATTCGTTCTGGAGTCAATTTATCCAGCATTTTACTGATCATCAACTAACTAACACACGGCAAAACTTTGTGTAACATATACTGAGAGACTCTTAGTCCTTGTTGGACAACATATCTATAATTCATTAATGTAACAGGACAGTAATTTATAAAAGAACAGGTGATACATCGTACTTATCTGTATGATTTGTATTAACCGTGTCGTGATGTTCTTTCATGTTCATAAGACCTCCAGGTATGTTAATAAGAAAAATCCAAAATATACGCAATGTGTTTCGTTCAAAAATTTTAAATAATTAATATTAAATATACGAGAAGCCGTCAAAAAGTAATGCTCCCCTCTTTTTATTAACATTTAAGATTTTGCAAATTTTGAAATTTGGTGGACTTACTCAACGTTTATATGCTATTGTGAAAAATTATTAACATGAATTAAAGGTATGGTAAAATTCTTAAATGCTAGCTAATATACTGGAAATTTATTTAGCAACCCCTAATACAATGTCTTCGTCTGTGGTGATGGTCCAGCAATAACGAATATATAAAAATATGAGAAGCAATTTTTTGTCAAATTTAATAAAAAATCAATAACAGGAATGTTTGACTTTTATTCTTGAGAACTACAATAACCTCATTAATATTAAAATGCTAAACAAATTTAAATAAAAAAATTATCGACTTTATAAATAATCAAGTGCTTTTCAGCACTATAATTTAGGGTCATATATAAGCATACCTATCTCCGGAAGAATTGCGCGATATTTATAGTCTTACTGCAACAAACCTACACCAAAATTAAAAATGTATATTTGCTACGTCTGACGAGCCTCCCAAGGAAATGAGCTATGTATATGCTTTTGGACAAAGAAGGATCGAAATTGTTCAAAATAACAGAAGTTACATCGAGAAATTATACTTTTTATTATCAGAAATGATAAGATGACAGTCTCGAAGGAAGTAAAGTATCTCAGGGTAACTTTAGACGCCAGATTACCTGGAATCAACACTTTGATAGAAAAACTCTCTAGACGTAGACCATTCTTATGGTTGCTAGACACATGAGAAACACATGGTTTGAAACAAACAATGGTATACCGGTTATATACATTGGTGGTGAAGCCAACTATCAGTTATGTATCGCTGATGTGATTGATAAAATAATGTAATAAATAACTATAATGATGGCAAAATTAAACAAGATAGAAACGCTTGTTTGCCATGATATTACGAGAGCAATGAAAACTACTCCAATCGCAACAGCAATGACGGTTTTAGTAGACCTTCCTTCCTCATCTTGTGGTAAAGGCTGAAGCAAGAATGAGCCTATATTTCCTGAAAAATTCTCTGAATAATTTTGAGTGCATCGTGTTACACATTTGCAGATTCGTGAAAATATATGCCTTGAAAGGTTTACATACCACGTTTTTAACTCTCAATTGGGGATAATTATCTCAAAACGGTCTAGGTAGGAGTAAGAACGCTCAGTTATGACACAATACGGGGAACAGGTCTAGAATTGAAGATGGTACAGCGGACGTACATTGCAAAAGCTTAGAAATAGTCCGCTGCGTCACTCTGGGGAAATACATCTGTATACTTGAGGTAGAAATATATGCAATTCTGAATTTGCGGACGAAATTGAAGGCAAGGTTTGTTCACATATACGGAATCATGTTTTTACCAATACCTGGGTTGTTTTCAGAAGTCCTAAGAAAGGCTCCAGGGAAATGTAAACGAAATATAGTAAAGCAATTATGGGTGCCGAATCATCGGGTAATCACAGCGCATGAGAAGAAGTATGTTAGTTAAGAATCAGCCTCATTATATCAACCCGTACTATGAATGGTTAATGTACTACCATGGAACAAATAGGTAGGTAAACCAAAGGTCAACGCAGAGTATACTGAAGTGTCAGTGTCTTTTATTGGTAGACCAAACCTTAACCTTAAAAAGTGTAAAGAATGGTTTTCGTTGGAAGCAAACTAACTCAGATTGCAGGAACAACATGGCTATAAGAGAGATCTTGGATAAATAATAGATACTTTAACTGCATATTGTGTTGTAGAACTTCAAAAACTTTTAACATCTTGCAAGAATGCGAGGTATTGAATCATTTAAGACAAGTCATTTCTGGGTAACAAATTTAAAGTAAGCTAGACGCATGTATATAAATCGGTAGAGAAAATATGAATATTGAATTAGGTGCAGTTGGTAATATTGGAGAACACAATAAGTCAAGTTAAAGTTGTAATGCTTTGAGGACGGTCACGATCAAACAACCTCGAAGAAAGACAATGAAAAGGAAAATACAAAATATTAAATGCGAATTTTAGTTTCCTTAAAAACTTGTGCCAAAAAATATTTAAACTTATCTATTCGTCAAGAAATAGGTATTAACATAGAAATTATTATTAGAAATTTATGATGTATTTTTAACTCGAAAATGTAAGATAGTAATTTAAGTGTACTACATAAAATGGAATTTAGACCACCGATGTGTTAGATGCAACAAGAAAAATTACTAGGTGAAGATAAGTTGAACGAATTGAAAGTTATAAGATTTACAATGTTGTATTGTCATAATTTTATACCAGCTTAGCACAGCCGAGAATGCGGCTAGTTCACAAGTTTGTGGCCACATCGTTTTCGCTTTTTTTTATATTATAACATTACTTTAATATATTATAAAACATGCGATAATAATTTTAATGGACCTTATTTTCTTGGAAAACCTATTTACGAGACACTATAAGAAAGTATATTAAACCTATATAGAGAGGAATTTCGCTTCGACTTATATATTCCAGAAGATTAATTTGCGTAAATATGTAGTTATTTCTACAGAAATAAAAATTATGAATTATATACCATTACGAGATTTGGTATATTTAAATAGATTTTTTCAATGCAATGTATTGTACATGCTTTAAATAATTCTGCATAATTGGCAATTGTTTATTTCTTCTAAATCTAAAAGTAAGGCATTATAACAAACATAACCCCTTTCTACATTAATATAAACCTTTAGTGATTAAGTTAATCAACCACAGGCTCCAACAAAATCACCTATGTAGAATTGAAAACATTTAACTCTTCTTCTCATTTTGTTTTTAAATAGGAAAGTTGCCTGTTTTAACTGGAGTATAGTTTCGTTACCTTCTTGTGATATTTACTGTCAGTTGTCGCATCATCGTCTGAGTGATCATCCTGGGTGTATTGCACAGTATGATTTTCCGTCTCTACCTAATTTGGGCAATCTTTTACTAGTTATTCTAATTACATGTGCATCCCACTCCCCACTCCGACATCTAACCCAGCGTACCACGTCTCCTACTTATCATTGATCTCTAATATGTGTTTGTTTGCCCCACAGAATATACTTACTCAGTTATCATTCTTAACGTCT
Organism: Dermolepida albohirtum; assembly: GCA_031893035.1. Taxonomy (NCBI): domain Eukaryota; kingdom Metazoa; phylum Arthropoda; class Insecta; order Coleoptera; family Scarabaeidae; genus Dermolepida; species Dermolepida albohirtum. The sequence continues at coordinate 27,205 of JAVIWB010002764.1, forward strand.
TCATTTGGTTGTTCTCACTTACCTTTTAGTAAGTAAAATATTGTTTTCAACTTCCGCTATATAAGTTATTAACGATTTTATACATATCTTATATATTCTCGTTCTGCTCTATATTTAGATGTCTATGCTTCCATACCGATTGCCTCAAATATTATGCGCAAATTTATGCCTTGTTGATTTGGTGTTCAGTTATATCCTTTACTAGAAGTATGTAGTCAGACATAGATCGGAAGCTTCCCCCTAGATATTCTTGTGCCTAGATGGCCGAGGTATGTAACCATCGTTGAAAATTAATGTCTCAATGTACTTCAAGTGCAGTGCGCATGTTACATTTAACAATGGAAATCGATCTCGCTCATGAACACCGCAAGCACGTTTGCAACGATCGATTCTTTGGCGCCCATTTTTCTCCACTCTTTCACAAATATCGGCCGGAGCGTTGGCAACTTCGCGTTCGATATTATCACTAAGCTGCTCTAACGTTGTTGGCTTATTAGCATAAACCAACGACTTTACGTAACCCCATGAAAGGAAACCCAACGGCTTTAAATCGCATGAGCGAGGCCACTCGACCGGATGATTTGTCGAGATGACACGGTTATCGAATTTCCCCTTCGACAGATCAATTGTTTGACCAACTGTATAGCATGTGGCACCATTTCGTTGAGACCGCATATTACTAATGTTAAGTCCATCCAATTTTGGGCAAAATAGTCTTCCAACGTGGCACGACAACGAACTCCGTTGACCGTAACATGGCGATCATTTTCATCATTGGAAAAATGTTGGCCAATTACATCTCCAGCAGGAAATCTACAGCACGGGTTACTTTTTGTGGTTATAATGGAATCTGTTGGAACACATGTGGGTTTGTTGACAAAATCATCAAATCGAAAGCGAACTTCGTCGCTGAAGACGATTTTTCAATGAAATTCAGGATTTTCTTCAAACTTTAGCAGAGACTATTCGAAGAAGTTTCGGCGCTTCAATTTGTCACGAGGCTTCAGTCTTGAGTTAATTTAATGTTGTAAGGGTGTAAGCTAAGATCATTACGAAAAATTCCCCACAATGTAGTTTGAGAGATTCCAAAATCCTGTGAAAGGCATGGAATCGAATGATTTGGTTTATTTTGAACTGAAGCACTTACAGCTGCGATATTTTCGGTACTTCGGCCGGTGCGTTGTCTGACTAGCACAGGAACATCCAATAGTGAACATCTTGACTCAAATTTATCCAGTACAGTAGCACAGGTGGGAGGATTATTACAACCGAAAATTGGAGTAAGCACACTTAAATTTGCCACCACCGACTCGAAATTAATCAGTAATTTTTAATAATTTCCAAACGTTGCTCATTCGTTACCATCACCATGAGAAAAATGTTAACCTTGATTGATGTTTTGACGTTGACAGATAGTGAAAAACGTTCAAGAGTACGTTCGTATTAAAAGACAAAATTGTTATGTCTCTATTGGAAAGTCAAGGTTGGACGTGTACAAAAAGTCTAGGGAAATATCACAAAACCTTAAATAGACAAAAAAATACAACGAAAAATTAGCACGCAATCCTTAGGTTAAGGAAGTGAATTTTTTCCTTTCAATTTAAAATGGTTACAGCAAAAGAAACACAACGAAGGGCTTGTGCTTCCTGCGAACTTAGAATCCTCGGTAACGAGAAATAAATTGAAATCTCATGAAGACGTAGCAAAACTAATCCAATCGTAGTTGAAGAGAGTAAATATAATATTCAACTCAACAATACGTTCTTTAGATTGCTACTAAATTCTGCATCTGCCCTATTCGAAAGGCGAATAACAACTAGTGACAAATTCATCTATCTAATGTAAAGCTAACCAGGAACAGGGAAATTGATACCAATGTTACAAGTAAAGTAGATGCGAAGCTAAGCTCTAATAACAGATAAGAATAAAGACGACAAAATGCATGTACAGCGATCTCCAAAAATTACAAGTATGAAAACCAAAGGGTGATGAAATAACACAAGTAACAAAAGAAAAGGTAAGTTTCAACTTGAAGTTGTCATAAATAATCAATCGTTAAATGAATAAGATAGAAATTAAAACTAAATTAACTAATCTGTTACGGATACGTAACAAAGCAATATTGATCCGTTCGATTTTTTTTATTTCGTACGCTAAATTAAGAATTATGTTTCTCATGCCAATTTTTAAAATTACCTGTTAAATAACTTAAAAGGAAAGAGCATACCTCGTAGTAAATAAAATTTTAAAGAATATTAATTGATAGATCATTTAAAATACATGCCTTAGTCGAAGTTTGATAGAATTAAAATTTTAAAATAAAACATTTACGAACAAATGGGATAGATTTATTTGGGAACTATTTTTATAAAACAACTCGAACAGAATGACTGAAAACTTATATTTTGCAAGCACAAAGAAATAAAAATATATAATTTTCCATTATTTCCGGTATATTTCTTTCAACTAAAATTTCATCATTCTAATTTTAGATTCCACTGATTCACGAAAAACATTTTTTCCTCTTTAAAAGTTTTTTCATTCTATTCCTTCGCCAAAGAATTCCACTATTCACCACTTTTTTTTTCTTCCTCGTTCCTTCTGCTATACATAACCTCTTTTTATTTTCGCTTTTATAACCGTGTGACATTAATTGAAATTAATGACGACCAGCTCATTTTATTTAAAGCACAGAGAAGCACAGAGGACTTTTTCTTAGCACGCGCGCGCTCTTGCACGATCTCTTAAACAATGACGGAGTGTACCCGGAATTTGAAAAACAGTTACATCCGAAACTCTTCTCTCTAAAACCGTGTTAAACAAGATTTATTACCGAAAACACACACACATACAAACTAGAAAAAAAGCCAATACATAATCAATTACGGAGTCGTCCCAGCAGCACGACTAGATGAGATCACGGGCAAAACCGATAATTCAAACGCATTTACATCGACTTTCGAAGTGCCCTTATCCGTCGTGCGAAGTGGTGCTCGTGTTACTTGCTGGTGCATGAATTTTTTTTCGTTTTTTATTTCTTTGCCTTAACTAATTTTGCGGCTACTTATAACCGTTATTTGGATTACTAATATTACAATTAAAGATATCGGAAAGTAAATATCTGTTAAAGTATAACATACAATGTAATAAATTTAAAAATTTTGCGATGCTATATTTCATTGCTATTAATAAGCACAGTAATAAACAAACATATACTTCAAGGTTATGCTTTGGGACCTTTATTGTTTATAATTTGTTACAACTTTCATGAAAAACTTAATATTACTAATATTTAGATATTAAAATAGCGATGCTGCGTCTGCAATAATACATGCAATGAATTTGAGGCATCTGAAATTCCTTCAAAGAAAGACTACATCTTACGTCTCTAGTTTCCCTACGAGATTGGTTATGATCTAATCTCGGAGAACCGATTTTGAACAACTAATGTCTCTAAATACATCCCAAACTTACATCAGAAGAAATTCCAGAGTTATCTGAACTCATTACATGCGCCAGATCAAATGTCTCGATTGTCCAAATAAGTAATTTCAAATTTAAATATAATAAAAACTAAATTGTTTACATTATAAATTTAGTAGCGTACCTAAATTATGAACATTTAGCCGTTAAGAAGCTATGTTCACGTTGGGTACCACATAATTTGACAACAGCTCAAAAGAGGACATGCATCGATTGTTGCCAAGAAATGCAGAAAAATACGATGGTGGTGCTTCATAGAACATTTGTAAGGTCGTCGGAGGTAATAAATCTTGGACCTATTCGTATGAGCTCGATAGTAAACAGCAGTCAACTGTGTGGGTATTCCAAGGTGAGCCAAAACCAACAAAAGTTGTTCGCGCTCGAAGCACATCAAAGCATATGGTCGCCTATTTTTTCGGAAAAACCGATCACGTTGCAACCGTGTCTTTAAGAGAGCTGTAGAAAGGTCCATTCAGAATGGCACACAACTATTTGTTTGCCAAAAGTTTTTAAAGAAATAAGGAAAACAAACCGAAAATGACAGATCATTCTCCACAATGACAATGCGAGTTCTCACAGGTCGGTTCAAACAATTGAATATTTGACCGGGCAAAACATTGAATTGATGGGCCATCCGCCGTACAGCCCTGATCAAGCATCCTGTGATTTCTTTTTGTTCCCGCAAGTGAAGAATAAATTTCGTGGTCAACGGTTTTCTATGCCGGAAGAGGCAGTTGAGGCATTCAAGACTCATATTTTGGAGATACCGCCTTCACAGTAGCAGCAATGCTTTTCTAATTGGTTTAAACGAATGCAAAAGTACATTGATTTTCAAGAAGAATATTTTGAAAAGCAATAAAACTATTTTCGATAATAAAAAAATTTTTTTTGTTTGCTATTACCGAAATATAAACAGCTACCTTCGTATGTAAGAGCTATTAAAAAGTATTTAATGAAATTGAGATATAAAATAAGTTTTACTACTATACGAGAGAGAAGCATCGTAATAAATATTACGGATACACTCTTTCTTAATTTTAAAAATTATGAGGTGAGCTTTTTATGTAATCTACTAAAAAAAGATAGAGAGATTTCTCCAAAAATAATTCAATACAAAAAAACTCATCAAAATAATCACTAACAGCAGTTTTCAGGCCAAAATCAGAAGAAAATATCTTATTCCTACAATTTAAGCAAAAAGTAGTAGCTGGGTAATAAATCCCGACTATAGGGTGAAGCCTTGGATAATACATGCTTCGACAGCATATCGAAGCTTTTCAGCCCTATATATACTGCAGCAATATAGTTTAATGGTTTCTTTATATATATATCACCAAACGAAATTTTCTCGCAGTCTCAGATTACCGTTGCTATTAATTTTCCTATTCTACATTGTATTCTACATTGAATTTTTTTATGTGCCCATTACCTTGAACTTTGCTTCGTTTAGGGTACTAATAATACACCCAGATTCCACTGTTGGTGGTTTCTTAGCAAATTTCTCACCTGAGAAGTTCCAATTCTAGTGCGAGGAATCTGGACATCCATCCCACCAATATTTTGTTCATAACTAAATCTTCAAGTAAAATTTTCAAAACCGTTGTCTCTGACATTTTCAGTTTTCTTTCATAGGTTCTCATTTCAATGGTTTACTTGATTTTGAATTTCCGATTCTAACGAAATCGCTTCTACCAGAAGCTGATAGCGCAATAGAGCATTTCATCAGTCAAAAAGTTAATAATGCTTCTGCGTTCTAAGTTTTAAATGTTTGATTTTTATATTCGAACTGCTATAAAAATTACTAAAATCTATCAATTTCACCATTACTTGGTCATAATAGTTAATGCTTAAGAATCATAGCCATTCACTACTCCTTTTATAGCTAGAATTCATGAAAATCTCGCCCCTTAAAATTTTCCAAAATAATGAACCGAAGCCGTATATTTATTGAATAAACAAAAGAAACACAGTTATACAAGTAAAGGCAGTTATCGCGTTTCTGTCATCGAATAATGCTTTAACAGATTTTTTTTTATTAAAATATAAACAATATTAAATAAAAGCTAATATATTACACTATTAAGAATGGATGTTCATAAAAAAAAGAGCACAAAATAATCTCTAATTATCAAAGTATTTCTGTATTTCTGTTCGCATTTTTAATAGCGAAACGTAACCGAACTCTCTCATCAATTTTTCATTTTTTCCCTTCCAGTTTCTGTTGCATAACAGAACCTGATGATGCCCGGCAATTATCCGAATCCATTCCGTAATGATTGCCCGTGTGAATCCGTAATATCCGACACTAATGATCACCACACGGACGGACGCTCCTCACTCTCACTTTCGATTCGGTGTCGCTTTTTTCCTCCGAGTCATGTTCTTTCGATGCCTCTCTCTGTCGAACCGTTTCGTCATGGTATACTGGAGCGGCGATGGATCAAACGACACACGCAGGATCTTTCACGAAACAGCTCGTTCGCGTTCGCACACACTTCGCCGTTCAAATAGAAGCGATAATTGATTTTTTTAAAGCTTTTCTCATCTACAATGTCGTTGTTTTCAGTTAGATTTATTAAATTGTTTTAACGAGCTCGAAATATTTAATATTTGTGAGAATACGTGAAATAATTGGGAGATCAATCTGTGGTATATACATATATGTACATATATCCACATTAAACTAACGCTACTTAATTTTAAGCCAGTGTATTGGTAAAATAAACCTATCAATAAAAAACATGACACATGAAATATCCCTAAAACTCTTTCCGTATCTTACCCGTTATAAAAGTGCAGAAATGCCTATTATCAGCAGTATCTAGTGACGTGCTTGAGTATATGGTTCAAATTCATTTGTAAGTCAGTCTGGTACGTAGACTTCCGCGGTCGTGGTCCATACTATCTTCTTCTGGGCTTTCGGGCTGGAACCGCGTCGCTGGTGTAACTGCCGACGTTTGATACCCACTCGCATGGGACATCTTCAGGACTCAACTACTGTTACTGTTTGTTGTACTGAACAGTTTCAGTGCAACAAACACTAGCAGTAGTTGAGCTCTGAAGATGTCCCATACGAGTGGGTAGTTGAGTCCCGAAGATGTTCCATGCCAGAGGGTACGAAACGTCTGCAGTTACACCAGTGACGCGGTTCCAGCCCGGAAGAAGGTAGTTATTTGTAAGTGTTTTGAAGTGATCTCATTTATTCATAAGTAAGGATTTTCTTCTAAATATGAGTAGTAGGCAAGCTACGACTTGCTTATTTTTGCTAGCAAAAATTTGTGTTTTTTTAGTAACAAATGTATTTTCGAAAGTCCTAAAAGCAATTTTGAAGTCAAAATGCATCTGACTCTTTTGGCTTAATTCTGAGAGTACAAAAACCTTGAAAAATATTGTTAGAATGTGAACTTTTGAATTGGTAAATGGATTGTAGCAAGAGTTTGAACGATTTTATAAAAGAAAGTGGTGAGTTTGTGTTATATATGAGTATATTCACAGAAATTGGTATTTTGTAAAAGTTATTGCATATTAATAAATGTTTGCGTGCTAATGTTTTCTAAAGTCCTAAAAACAGACGTGATGTCGAAACTTGTCTAGATTTTTTGTCTTAATTCAGAGACAATAAAATACACAAAAAAATATAGTAAGTTTGTATGCTACTAGTCCAAAACTACTGCATCTGATTATTACTCGCTCAAAGACAATATGCCCGTAACGGCATCTTAGGATCTTATCAGATCTACTGTATATACATATTATTTAGGACCACTTTCTTTCATTTTCCTGTATGCACAGTCTGTCTTAGAGAAAACGGAACTTTTTAAAAATAATAAAGTAATATTTTGGCAAAATCTATTTATTTAATTCAAAGATGTTTTGCACGGCTAATTAACATGTCGAATGAATTTTTAAGTTCATCTTTAGAGATGTCCTTCAAGATCGCTGTAGACGCCTTTTTAATAGCTTCGACGTTGGCATAATGCTGTCCTTTCACCACAGGGGGACAAATCCGGTGAATACAGTGAATAGTTGATGGTTAAAATACTATTTGTAGTTAGAAAGTCAGTGATAAGCGTCGAGTGATGAGATGATGAATTATCATGTAACTAATGCCAGCTACCATTTTCACGATATTGGGCGCACATGACAAATACGCACCAAAAGATGCCTCATAACACCAAGATAGTATACAGCATTAACTGTTTGACTAGTTGGTACAAGCTCTTCTTGCAGTGTGCCTTTCGAATAATAAAAACATATCAATATTGCCTTCACTTTTAACTTCTCCAAACGGCTTTTTTCGGCCTTTCTTCGCTTAGATGCTTCCATTCGGAGCTTTGACGCGTGGTCTCTGGATCAAATTGAAAACACCACGTGCCATCACTAATTACAATAGAATACCTGAAGTTTTGCCTTTTTTGAGTCTTCAATCAAGACTATACAATTTTGAATTCGAGCAATTTTTGATCATCAGTTGGCTTGTGTGGTATGAACCTTGAACAAATGTTTATTAGTCCCAAATGCTGTGCCAAAATGCGATAAATTGAATTTTTTTAATATTTAATTCTATTTCCACGTATCGCAATGAGAATTTCGGCTCGTTTCTGATAAATTGACGACGAGTTCGATGTTAGTTTCCGTAACCACATATTTTTTGGCACCAGGATGCTCGTCGTCATTTATGTCCGTACGACCGTCTTTAAATCGTTTATACCACTCATACATACTCGTACGTGATAAATACGCATCACCATACATCAAATTAAACGATTCAGTAAACGACTTATTAAGGGTAAAAACAGAACTTGATATTTGTTATTTGTTCAAAATTCATTTCTCGACCACCGCCATATACACACTGTTACTTTATGCGCAATTTCTTTGCTTCTAATGATGTAAATGTCATGAGATTTTGACATAACATTGGCGAAAGATCTACCTCACCGACGCATTTCTTTTTGTAATAGATGGCGCCATTAGAAATTACTATTATAAAAAAGTTCTGTTTTATCTGCGACAGACTGTTTATATACATATATACTCTTTAAAAACAATTGTTTTTGAATATTATGTAAAAGCCGTGCCGTGTAGAACTCCAGTTTTTATCTCCCGAAGAAGAAATAAAAAGGTTGCGCAACATTAAGAACCAAGGAGATTTCCTTAACAAAAAGCATACCTGGAATTAATTTATTATTTCTAATCTATGGCAGATAATTTTCTCAAATTCATTTATCTAATACATCCGTCAAACAAACCGTTGACCATAGAGAAACTATTTTTTCCCTGGATAGAAATTTTCGTAAAAAATGTACGTCCTCTTCCACAGTACCGGGTTTTGTCTTTTAAGATAATATTATTTCAAACTCTTTTATGTATGGCTTAGTTTTATATTTTTAAGAATTCAGAAACATTTTAAATTATACCACAATTTATTATTCTTTCAATGTTTTACGTAAAAACATTCTGTTTTTACTACATTAACAAGAACACGCAATATATTGAATAAACATGTTTATCTCTTCTGTTTTGCAAACAGGTTGCACGTGTGGACACATACCTATGTACACAGACATCAGTCAGATCTCGAAAGAACCAATGTACCCACGTACGTACTTATGTAAGGCAATATTATCCGTTCGTAATACATAGTTATATACACGGGCGTTCAAGAATTTCTTTTATTATGTCAAACTCCCGGTGCACGAGGTCGCCGTCAGCTACATAGCCTAGGCACTGGCGTACTTATCTGATCCGCCGTACATTTGCAAAAGACAGCATCAATAACGAACATTTGTCCCGTCAGTTTTAGCAAAATGCACGCCTACCAACTCACCGTACAGGAGGAGGACATTCTGTTCGACTTAACGGTTAGAAGTAAAGCTTTTACCGTAGCGAGCACGAGATTGTTATAGTTGCGGGCCGATATATACGAATACGATTTTTGGAAAGTTATTGGAAGTAACTTTTTAGATATAATTTAGCCACGTTGGAACATTATTTTGTAATTAGAAATGCGTTGTAAAACGTATTTAATAAATGGTTATTGGTCGCTTGGAAAAAATTAGATTATTATTTTCAAAACTCTCAGAAGTACGTAACCAATACATTTATATTAATAAATCCCGAGAACGTGAGTACATAATTCGCCCCTTTGCCAATTGCTATTGAAGGTATTTGCAGGCGTATGATAAATATAAATAAGTGAGATATACTGTAAACTAGGGCCGTTTTTTAATTTACTATCACAAGCGAGTTATACAAAAAAGTCAAATAAATGAGCGAAATTGAAATTGTTTTATAAACTTTTGATTCATAACTTCTCTTCTGACACGCAGCCAAATTACGATTAGTTTCCCAAGATATTCGAAATTTCCAAAATGAAACGGTTAGGAACCAAACATTTTTTTTACTTCCGAAATATTGGTAAGTTTTTGAATATTCGGCGTCTGTAATTAAACGTAACAACTTCCACCGTTTCCGAGGTTCTGGAAAAGGAAGTCTAATGTCTTCAGTATAATGTCCAGATGGGCCTCAGAATACCAACTAAAGTTTATGTATTGAAGTTTCGATAAATTACCATAACTCCTGACAATTATCGTGTCTTTAATGTACATTTAGCAAGTTTTTATCCGAAAAAATCAAGTATCGGCGGGTAATTAATTACTTCTATTTAAAACGCTTAACATCAACTGAAATAAAAATAATATGGAATAAACAATAAAAAGGAAAGCAGTAGAATTTAAATCTGGATTCAAGATGAGCACTCTAGAAGATCAAAATTGGTTACGACTGATAATATAAAAAAACCAGCGAGTGATGACCGTATCAGGACGTGAGAGCTGGTGGACGTTACGTCGAAAACATTTAGGTTATGATTTCCTATTCCAGACATTTCATTAGTTTCACATACTGATGAAATTATTTTCGATACGACACAAGTTAGAGTTACGTCTATCCAACAAACCAATAAATTTTAACTATATTATACGAGGCTAGTTTGACAAGTAATGAGAATGGAAAAGAAAAACGAATTTTTTAAATACAAAATAATTTTTATTTTTCAATATATTCTCCTAAAAGAGCAATACATTTATTCCAACGATGCTCCAATGCCCTTATGCCATCTCTAAAATACGGTTCCGAAAGGCTTGCAAAATACTCATTAACAAAGATGATAAGCTCGTCGTTAGGCGAAAATTTCATTCCACCTAGTGCCGTTTTCAATTTTGGAAAAAGGTGGAAGTCGGAAGGGGCTAGATCCGGCGAATAAAGCGCATGCGGTACTAATTGGAAATGCAACTCATAGATTTTGAACATCGTAACTGTGCTAGTATGCGAGGGAGCGTTGTCTTGGTGAAACAGAATCATTTTCTTTGCCATTCCTAGCCGTTTAGTACGAATCTCAACATTTAGTTTTTGCAGAAGTTCTGTATAATATTGTCCGTTTATTGTGGCACCTTTCTGAAGGTAATCAATGAGCAAAATGCCCTTTTGTCGATAAAGTGGTATTCGCTTTCTTTGGAGATGCAGAACCACGTTCTAACCATTGTTTCGACTATTGTTTAGTTTCGGGTGTACTGTAGTGTATCCAAGTTTCATCGCAAGTAACAAATCGCCTACAAAAATCAACCGGATTCCGCTTGTAAAGATCCAAACACTCATTGGAAATGCGGAAACGAGTGAACTTTTGGTCAGTCGTAAGCAATCGCAGCACCCATCTTGCTAAAAGCTTGGAAAGGCCCAATTCTTTCGTTAAAATGTGGTGTACGCGTTCTGTTGAAATGTTTACCATTTCTGCTATCTCTCTCACTTTAAGTCGTCGATCTTGCGTAATAATATTATGGATTTTAATAGTCATTTCCTTATAAGTCACGATTTTAGGTGCTCCAGAGTGCGCTTCATCAACACAGCTCGTTCTACACGTTTAAATTCATTTACCCATCTACTTATTGTGGCGGATGATGGAGCAGATTCACCTAATGTTTCCCGTAACTCATCTTTTATTTCGATAGCTTTCATACCCTTAATTACGAAGTATTTAATCACCGCACGATACTTTGCTTTTTCCATTTGAACAAAACGACGTGTTGCTTCTTTTTCAAACAACTGTCAAAAATAAACTAATCAACCGACTTATCTAAATATCAGAATGTAAACATATAATTGCCAACCTAAATTACAGTGCATTTGTTTTACCAATTAGAGCGTCACCTATGTGTCATTCTCACTACTTGTCAAACTATCCTCGTAGATAGACAACACTATTAACCGCAAACAATTGCGCACATTTATGATGTAAGACTGAAAAAATCTAACCTTTACTGTTTTTTACATCATGTATATGTTGCAGAATTTTTTATCGCCATTAACCGTCAAAGATTTTGAAGTTATTTTTGCGTATAGATTAGCGTTTATTGAACAAATTAATTCCATAGATGTCAGCGCACATAAGATGTACCGCTTTATTCCACGTGTCCCAGATAACCATAGCGAATTCATTCTTATTATTAGAGACACAATTTTGAACAAAGCTATTAAGAACTAATGAAATTATAGGATGTTTTTCAATTTTCTGATTTTCATGCATTTCATGCATTGTAGTAAGAAAAAGAACAACGTTAAATTCTTTCCTTGTAATATTTTTATATAATAGTCGACACATAATTTTTATTTGTACTTTCTAAATGTGGTTTTTTATACGGAATTTAAATATCGACTTAAATTTTTTCGCACTTTCCGTTTTTTTGTTTCGATCCCTAAATTAAATTTTTATGTTGGAACATCAGACTATGAATTCATTTTGTGCTCTTCTCTTTTATAATTTCCTAAGGAATAATTCATTTATTTGACACGAGCTATATCTTTAATAATGACCAAGATCTATTTGCTGGAAATGTTATTACGTTACACATTGTATACAGGACCTATCGAGATTTCAAAAATATCAGATGTTTGTTGAGACTGTGACACCATAGTAAGAACAAAACTAGAATATGCCTAACTTGGAATTCAATATATCAGATATACGCCGATAGCACTGAACCTGTTCAACAACGTTTTCTATTAAGTACATGGGATTGTGCGACATATATGTATTTATATATATATATATATATATATATATATATATATATATATATATATTTATATATAAAACATACTTTTACCTTATCGTGGTTTGGATTAACAATAATTACACAGAAAGAGAATTTTAAGTTTCAACTATTTATTTTGTTTACTAAGCAGTATAGGTGGTTGTCATGAATTATCGAGTAGCACAAACTTTCAAAGTCGATCAATTAATGTTTTATTGTAAAACACCTAAAACGAATGTTTTACTTAAAACACCGCTGACAATAATGCTAAGAAATTATAACATTTTACACTTATGTAATATTCCATTTTACTCTTTTAATGTGATAGTAATATGTATTCGTTTAATTATTTTACTTTTGTACTTTAATTTTGTAATACAGGATATATTTTTTGATTATGTTCAGGAAATATAATATATCATTTATTTATCATTTGTATTTCTTAGTAAATGGGTACATTTTATATTTTAGTTCAGTATTAAGAGTTCATGTGCACTTCTCAGGGGCGTGTGAATATTGAATCTGGTGCTAGTGTTCCTGAGAAAGTTGAGCTAAACCCAAACAAGGTGTAGGGAAACATGCCCCAGAGAAGTGCGGTAGTTAAGGTTTCCCTGGGAAACAGGAGTAACCTGCTTTTATTCAGCACTAATGGCGCTCTGAGTAGGGGTGTTATGTCCGTTGCTGTTCGTTAGAACAGTATAGAGTCGGTATGAGCCCGAGGCAAAACTTAAACACAAAAAAATGGAAAATAACACACTTCTTAAGCTGCAAAACGAAAACCTTCTATGGGAAAAACAAGATAAAATTTAAGAATGATCTAGGGTCATTTTACAAATAAAGATGCATAAAGCTTTATGTATCTTCAAAGTTAACCATTCAGCTTAACGTACCTTTGTCTGTGTAGATGACCCTGGCTCATTAGCAATTCTTGCTAATTTTTCAATGGAAGGTTCAACTCCAAGAGAAAGGCCCAATCAGATAACAATCCAGAATTTCCGAGCTTAAAGTGCAAAGCCTATTGAAAAAGGACGAAGATTATAAAAAGGCTAAACGAGCTGTAACAAACTTCAACAAATAATGCACATGTACAGTGAGACTAAGTGACTCCAAACAGAGATGAAGACCACAACATATCGGAAAAGGTCGCAGTGAAGTAGGCTCAAATAATTTTAAATCTTAGTTTTTTTAGTTCATGTACAGGCCAAAGTAAGCACATGGAGTATCTTTTAGGAGAAAGACGTGTTAAGTTTTATTATAAATTTAGCTGGCATTGTACATAAAATCAGTTTTTTAAATTAAACAAAAGTAACTAAAGATATGATTAATTTCGCAACTTACATATGTATATAAATAACCCAAGTAAGATTTAGCCAGAACAAGCCGTTAACGAGAAAGATGAATATCTAAACATCACGAAATAAATCTCTTTATTTCTTTTAATTTCGTCCGACTATTTCTGTAGATGGTGCGAACTCAAATGTACAACTTGTAGATGTTAACGTATCGTCGTGTAATTATTACAAAATTATATAACCGAAGAAGATTAAAATCTAAAAAGGAAGAAGAAGCTTTATCAAAACGGCTCGTTATCCGAACTTCGCATACACATAAACACCCATGTACTAAATGTGTTGTTCCCGTCTCTGTTCACAATTAGTAGTTCTAATGGTGGTTAACGTAAGGGAAGTGCATGTACGGGGAATTCTGGCGTGTTCCATGCATGTTAAACTTGTCTAAGCTTATTTATAATTGGCCGTTAGTTTAAAATAATCGTTTAAGTAAACGTCGCGTCGTGTTCGGAGTTGGTCGCGCGCATAGATACGTGAATATCCAGGTCCTTGCGTTGTCCTTGGCTAATAACTGATGATTAATGGCACAGTTCTTCGTCCGACGATCGCTTGCGCGAAAAGCTAAAGAACTTGTCGCAATTTATCAGTCGGCTCGAAAGTTATTTTTAGTATTATGTCAGGTTGATAGTTATAAAAAAAAGTACTTCGGTGTGATTTTATTTAAATAGTATCTTTATATCGTCACCAAACAGTACTTTTTCACAATATATTACATGCACTGTACCATTAATAACAATAAAAAATAATAAAGATGAAAGCTTCGAGTCTTGGGAAATGCGAACGAATTGCTTCAATTTTCTGGAGAGGTAGTAATCACTCGGAGCCAAATCTGGTGAATACGGTGGTTGTTCAAGCAATTCGTACTTTAATTCATTCAATTTAGCCATCGTCAAAACACTTTTGGGTGAAGGCGCATTGTCTTGATGAAAAATTATTTTTTTTTCGCTAAACCAGGTCTTTTTTCACGAATTTTTACATCCAGTTGATCTAAAAGGCTACAATAACATTCTGAGTTAATTGTTTTACCTTTTTCAAGATAATCAATCAATAAAATTCCTTTTGCATCCCAAAACACTGATGCCATAACCTTTTTTGCCGATCGTCCTGACTTCACCTCCTTTGGAGTGGAACAACCAATCGTAGTCCACTGTAATCGTTCATGTTTCAATTTAGGATCATGGTGGTAGATCCAAGTCTCATCCATTGTTATAAAACGACGCAAGAAGTCGGTTTTATTCCGCTTGCGTTTCAAGCGGAATAAAACCAAGTTACGCTAAGAAATTTGTTTTCGATCCAGTTTTTGTTGAATTGTTAACAAATGCGGCAGTAACTTTCCAAACAGCTTTTTTATATGTAATTCTTTATATAAAATATGGAGTACTCGTTCGTCTGAGATGCCTATGGTATCAGCAATTTAACGCTTAGTAAAATTCCGATCTTCACTAACCATATTATGTATTTGCTCAATGATTTCTGCTGTTGTTGCAGGTTTTGGTTGTCCACTACGTGGTTCATCTTCAACGCTTGTACGACCACGTTTAAACTTTAAAATCCATCGATGTACTGTTGGAAATGAAGGAGCACATTCCTTTAACACGATCACCATTTTTATATGAACCTCATTTTTTTCCATTGTTAAAAAATACACCGACACGTCTAATTCAAATGGATTGCTAACAATGAATGGACAGATCGAGATAAAATTTTTAGTGTGTTCATATGACACATGAAATATTAAAATGGCGTATGAATGTTTATTTCTCTACTGTTTAATAGGTGTCGCTTTCAAAACTTTTCTACCAACCTGTATGTAATTATCAATTCGAACGAACACTTTTCGCAAATCGGGAAAAGTCATATATATTCGCTCTCAGTTATCTGTAGTACATATTGTGTAGTCGTGATGATTATATGTCGATTACATAATCTTTCACTTGAATTTTTTGCTACCTAATGTTATCATTGTTAGGATTATAGAAAATCAATATTACTTTCAGATACAAAAATGGCTAAGTATGGCCAAGAACGAATATATTTTCACTGTGAAACGAGAAAACTATTTCTATTTTCTGTTACTACCAAATTTATTGCCTTTCGCTGAGTACTCGCAAAGTTCTAAATATCATAACTAATTAATAATTTAATTACTTCCTTGTCGAAATAATTAAAATTACCACAAACGTTATCCGTACCACCGAATGAAAGTTAATTTCATGCCTTTTGAATAACACACAAGCTCGTGAACTGCATGTTTGGACGCGCGTGTATGTGTTACAGTATTTTGTTCGTTTACAGAAACATTAATTCCCATCAAAATTATCTCGTCGAAATCAACAAAGCCAGAAATGTCGTTTGAGTTTTTGTACGTCCTATTTCGTGAATGCGGCAAAACGTATACACACACACACACAAACACATAAATAGAATACTACCTATACTACAGCTTCTGCTCTTTCTCCAACCAACCGTGTTCGGACCGATTCCCAAACGACTTTCTGAAACTGTTCTAATCTGTCACGGTAGGAAGATCACACCTCTGCCTACCAGTTCGACACAAACTAATTTAATTGAGACTACAAACAAGAATCGAAACTGTCGGCATAGCAATAATCCATTTAAAAGTTCAAAGTAACAGCCCGAAAGCCCAGTTAGAGCTGTGTGGCATTGCGAAATCTCCTACCCTGGTACGAGTACAAAAACCCACCCGACGACGACGACGTACGAACGCAGCGAGAGGAGGGACAAACTGGTAAAATAACCGACGACGTTCCCATCTCTAAAATCGGAGATGTGAGTGTTGCGGTGGTAGCGATGACGGCGGTGAAAATGGGATGGGGATGGAGTGCAAAACACGCTGAAGGATGGATTTAGGAAGTTCGGCACCCCGAAAAGATTCATAATAGTCTCGGCTAATTTTATTAGCTGTTTAAATGGGCTAATTACGCCTAATTTCATTAAGACTGTTTTCAAGCTTTTCCACTTCTCTAAACTTACCGTGGCATCCCTTTTCGTTTCGTTCGTATTAGTGGCGTCTTTGCGTACGTGTCGGAGAAACGCTTCTGAAATAAATGAGTGTAAAATGAGGAGTGATACGCCTAATGCTATACGAAATTTACAGGTGAAGAATTCGGTCAACCCTACCGAATATCAGAGAGAATATTCTTTTCCATTTGTTCACAGAAGTGGAAAATTTTCTGCGCTTATGTGAATTATACCAAAATTATATAAAATGAAAAAGATTATATGTTTATATAATAAATTGAATGCAACTTACATATATAGTCTGAGTTACAATATTACAAACCAAACGAAATCATTCCCCACCGGATCGTTGTCCCTTCTCAATGTTGTCTAAACATGTCTAAAAGAATGGAAAAAAGTCTCGAAATATGGTCTGGTTCCTAAAAGAGCACACGCTATATCCTCTGCTTTATGTGTGATCAGATATTGGTAATACCAAATTATGGTCGCATAAATTACGCGACCTAAAAACTTACGGCATTATTTTTATATTCCCGGAGTAGGCGCTAAAATAAAAACTGAATCTAAAAATAGAATTCCCTTCCTTGAAATGCAAATGCTATACTATTTAATTATCATTACCAATCCATTGAAAAGCATTCTTTTGGTTTTTAGGTTGCTCTAAGTTCGTCAACATCCTTAAGTTTTGTCCGTTCAAGTATTTCTTTCAATTCAAAAACAAATAGTCGTAAGACCAAACCTATATAGGTTTCAATTTCTTCAAATCTACAGTCGGCAAAAGCTACTTTTATAAGTGTTAATTTGGGCACTGGTACAATATCATTGATCAACGGAATATCTTGGGACACGTTCCTGCACGGTTTCAATTTAATATAAACTCCGAAGTTATGCTGCATTAAGCTTACATAATACTTTCCTGTCACAGTATTACAATAATGCGTGTGTTACCAAAACTTGAACTCCTATGTTTCATTTATATGTATTATTATAAGCTAATTAAGTTTTTGTGATCTATTTTTACAACGTACTATTAGATTCAGTTTAAAAGACATTAAAATTAAAAAGAAATGTAAGTAAACTATTTTATTGGATCATTGTTTCATATATAATACCTTTCAAACAGTAAATATGGTAACTTAAACTAGGTATTGCTGTAAGAAATAAGTTGTCTAATATTTCGTAATTCATTTTCCTATATGGTATTCCAAAGGCGTCTTGGCATATAATTCATTAAATTTATAATGAATTCATTCAACTTACTTTTACAACATTTAGAGTACATATTTTTTTCCCTTCAAATTACTCCCCATTCGCAACAATATACATAAATGTATTGCTGCGAATATATAAGATACCCTATCTCAGTTTCTACTGTTCTCTCTTCAACTACTTCGTAGTTTCGCATGGACATGCATTTCGGAAATAAACAGTTCTAGGGGTTAAGCTAGTGATGGTAATCTGACGCGGTGATTGAATTATAGGCCAGAAACCCGTGTATAATCACTGTTGAATATGAAACGGATTGTTATGATGTAGCGACCATTTATCATTATCACAAAAATTTTATCGCACGCGATCTCCTAAACACGAGCTGAAGGACCTTTACTTACTTAAGGTTTGCTCAAACGACATGGCATTTGGCCTTACTCGCTTTTAGTCAAATACCTGCCACTTTGGAACGATTTTTGTATATAATTTTTTCAACCGAAATGTTTTGTTAGTATCATGTGCACAGACGATTTTCCAAATTAAATTCATCAGCAATCATCCAGTGATTCGATGATCGGAAAGGACAACAGACCGCATACATTCGATGTTTTCATCAACGCAAGATACCAACGATTGTCCTGACCTTGTATCATCCTCGAAGTTTTCCCAGCCATCATTGAAACGTTTTGTTGATTTGAAAAGAGTTATTTTCTTCAATACGTTATAACCATAAGCAGCCGTCAACATTTCACAAACAGTTTCTCCAAAGTTTCATCAAAAATGTGATTTCGAGTCGTTGTTCCATCATATCAACTATATCCATCATGGAAAAATACCTCACTTCATATTCGAATACTTAGATTTCCCATTGTCACAAAGAATGGCCACTATTAGCTATTAGCAATCCTGTATCTCTAAACTTCTTAACCATAATCGCAACGGTTCATTGACCATGACTAATATGCTTATATAAACTCCCCCACTTCAGACTTACACCAATTTCAACGCGACTGTTAAGTCCTGAAAATATCCTATACAGGTAGTGACGAAACGTTGGTGCTAGTATTTACGAAGACTTGGTTCCAGTCCGGAAGCCAAAATGAAGAAAATATATTATGAGTATGACTTTGAATGTAAGAAAACTCAACTGGAAATCTGTAAGTGCGTCTAGTTCACATCCCATTTTTAGAAATCACACATCTTTTCAATTTTTTTATCCAAAACGCAAATTTAATCACTTAAGGTTGATATAGCCCCTTTCCACATTAATTTTCGTATTCTATATAGGTATTTCGACAACCAAGTTGTCATCCTCAGCATATAATTAAACAGTGTCGCACCTGGAAAACTACGGCACAACACCCGCACGAAACAAGGTGTTATATCAACCTTAAGTGGTTAAGTTAATCAACCACAGACTCAAAAAAAACGCAAATTGTTTTAGAATTTATATAAAATGTCAGACATCTTTTTGAAATCATATATTCCTAAGGCCCACCTGAGACTGTGGGAGGCAGAATAGTGTTACGAGGTTTTAAATCGGTCCATTATATTTTTTTGGAATTTTTGATTGGTAAACATATAAGTAATTCGCATATTTAATTTTATTTTCCTGAATGTCACTCATAAACGTTAAGGAAAATAAGAGTTAAGGAAATTTTAAAAGCCGACAATAAAATTAATGAAATATTAAAATACAGAAAAGAACAATGGATGTGGAATATGATGGCGGTTTACATACAATCTTCATAGTGATAGCATCTCATAGGACGTGAAACATTCCTTTCTGCACCACACACATACATACCCAGCAAGAGAATATTATTATTTATCTGATAGGCCGTCAGTGGCAGGCAACTGACATAAAACGGTGACACAAGATTTATCTATTAAGCTGACCGACTACAGTTACTATATTCTATTCCCGCGAATGAATCTGCGTAGGAACGCGGGGCTGATGACGTTAGTACCGGCGAAAGGACGAGACTCCCCACGGATATAGTAAATGAGAAGTCTCTTATCAGGGGCGACTCAACACAAAACAGATGTAAATTAATTATTTTCTGTGTTATCTTCGCCTAGGCTTTGTCGCTTCATAAGTGTAAATAATGATGTTCACCAGTCGTTTTATATAGGAAGGTGTTATGAGATAAAGGCGACAACTAAGTCGCTTAATCACTCTCGTCGGAATACAGATTACTGCGATGACGGGTTCGCATCGTGAACGTGCGAAGAAAATTCGAAACGTGAATGCATTTTAATGGGATAGGGAAAAGATGTATCGGATAAAAGTTTGTTAGAACAGAAATGGAATATTGCAGGTAGCTTAATGATATTTACAATGTTCTAAGAAAAAAAAAAGCGAAAATTTATTAAATAGGACTGTTTTTGAATACGGACAATATTTAAGCAAATAGATTAATTATTTTTAATAAAATATTGCTTGGTAAAATTAGCAAAGAAAAATGTATTGTAAAAGTTGGTATACAAAGAGCTTATTCATTGAACTAAATTGTTGAAAAACCACATAATGCGCGTCCTTAAATTAAAATGAAGCCACACACACAGTTTCAGTGCGACAGACAGTAGCAATAGTTGAGCCCTGAAGATGTCCCATACGAGTGGGTACGAAACGTCGCCAGTTATACCAGTGACGCGGTTCCAGCCCGGAAGCCCAGAAGAAGATAATACTTTATAGTTGTTTAAACAAAACAAAAATTTGTATAAATTTACTCTTACATATTACTTCTATTTAAAATCTTAAAATTCATTGCTTGTAATTACATGCATTGTAATACACCAGAATTTTTTTAGGATTGTTTCAAATAAGAAAAATTTCAGGAGAGAAAGGTGGATCATTTAATAAGGTCGTGTATAACTTAAACAGATGTATGCCAACATACTAGTGACATCTGCTTCTGGGCTTCCGGGCTGGAACCGCGTCATTCGTATATCTGCCGACGTTTCGTACCCATTTGTATGGGACATCTTCAGGGCTCAACTACTGCACTGAAACTGACAGATATACAAGTGACGCGGTTCCAGCCCGGAAGCCCAGAAGCAGATAGCATGGACCACGACCGCGGAAGTCTACGTACCAGATTAGATTAGTGACAGTTTTGTAATCTTTTAAACAGACACTACTAGAACACTCAAATATATTAATTTTGTACATATTTTAGATTTTTTATATTCTAACATATTTCAAGATACATAAAACGAAAAAAAAACATTTATTTTTCTTTTTATTTATTCATTCTTTCATAATATAACAACTAATATGTACATTCTTAACGAATTTAAAAACTCCTTTTCTTATGCAAAAAAGTTAAATCTTCGTGAGCGATAACAATACACCAGCAGTGTTGTCCATATTCTTTAACCGTTACAAGGAAAAGAATTTTTGCTGTTTCTTAGCACATATTTTAATCGGCTTGAATAACGTGTAAAGCGAGTCGATGAAAAAATTCACATTACTTATCTTATTCTCACACAACAGGCAGACGTGCGGATCCGAGCATTATGGTTCGTCGTTAGATAATGTAAACTTTACCCAATTACATTTTAAAGTAGATAAAGTCTACATACTGAGTTATAATGGATACACAGGTGTCTATTGCTCCGTTTTGCAACAAAAATATATGTTAGTTGGGCGAAGCGCATAAACGGTATTTATTCTAAGAGAAATTCACTAGGAATACATTAAAGCCATAAAATTTGTATATTTATTGTCAGAAGAATATATTCGTAAATAATTTCTTATTACGTAACGTCAAATCAAATAAATTTGCTGTCTTTTCTATGTAATTGTTAACGTTTTTTGTATAATAATTTGTTTGCCAGTACGATATCTAATATTAATTAATTTATAGTAAAATTTTTCTCGGTTAAGTCCACATTTCTATCACATTTTCCTGCGAGCAAGGGGTGATATCGTCTGAAAAATATGAGTGTCAAAATTATTGTTATAATAATAAAAAGAAGTATTTCTATGCTATCTGCTTCTGGGTTTCCGGGCTGGAAGGATTGCCATTTGTAGCGTTATGTCGATGGGGGACGTGTTTATATATGGATAATGGGTCATGGGTCAATGGAGGGTTACGGTTACGGATTTGCAGGATTGCCAAGCGTTATGTAGGGGGTAGCCATCATCGCGGTTAAGATTATTGGGGTGCTTAAAGATCTCTATAGTTTCACGGATTTTGCGACCATAGAAGTGGTTAGTGCGGGATAGGATCTTGGTTGAATTAAACTGAATATGGTGCCCGGTTTCCAGCCTATGCTCGGCAAGTGCAGAACCGGCTATGCGCAGCAACCTAGTACAGCGCTCATGTTCAGAAACACGAGTGCCGACAGACCGCTTTGTTTCACCAATATATGCCCTGCCGCATGAACAAGGAATCCTGTACACACCAGATGATTCTAAAGAAACATGGTCTTTTACGGAAAAAGGGTCAGATAATTTGGAATGGGGTTTGAAGATGGTTTTGATGTTGTTTTTGAGAAGAACCCTACTGATGCGGTCAGTAACACCTTGTATATAGGGTAGGTGGGCTTTAGAGAGGGGGGGAGATGATGTAAGCTGTGTATTAAGTTGTGAGATTTTGGGATTAAGATGTCGATCTATGGTTCGCTGACTATTATGGTTGGAGAAATTATTATTTATAAGAGCTTTGGTAACATGACTTAATTCCTGGGATATAGAATGCTGGTCAGATATGTTGACAGCTCTTTGGACTAAGGAATTGATAACGCCCTGTTTCTGGGCAGGATGATGATGGGAGAGGGCATTGAGATACCGATCAGTGTGTGTGGGTTTGCGGTACACTGAATGTCCTAGTGAACCATCCAGATGACGAGTTACCAAGACGTCGAGGAAGGGAAGGGAACCTTCAGATTCAATCTCCATGGTGAAATTTATGGAATCGTGTTGTGAATTTAAGAAAACGAGGAAGTTGTTCAAGGAATCCCGACCATGGGGCCAAATAACGAAGGTGTCATCCACCTGAACCAACATTTTGTTTTTTTTTTGACATGGGGACACTATCCAAATAATCCGTCAAAACTGACAAAACCAAAATGTTGGTTCAGATATGTGGATGACACCTTCGTTATTTGGCCCCATGGTCGGGATTCCTTGAACAACTTCCTCGTTTTCTTAAATTCACAACACGATTCCATAAATTTCACCATGGAGATTGAATCTGAAGGTTCCCTTCCCTTCCTCGACGTCTTGGTAACTCGTCATCTGGATGGTTCACTAGGACATTCAGTGTACCGCAAACCCACACACACTGATCGGTATCTCAATGCCCTCTCCCATCATCATCCTGCCCAGAAACAGGGCGTTATCAATTCCTTAATCCAAAGAGCTGTCAACATATCTGACCAGCACTCTATATCCCAGGAATTAAGTGATGTTACCAAAGCTTTTATAAATAAAAATTTCTCCAACCATAATATTCAGCGAACCATAGATCGACATCTTAATCCCAAAATCTCACAACTTAATACACAGCTTACATCATCTCCCCCCCTCTCTAAAGCCCACCTACCCTATATACAAGGTGTTACTGACCGCATCAGTAGAGTTCTTCTCAAAAACAACATCAAAACCATCTTCAAACCCCATTCCAAATTATCTGACCCTTTTTCCGTAAAAGACCATGTTTCCTTAGAATCAGCTGGTGTGTACAGGATTCCTTGTTCATGCGGCAGGGCATATATTGGTGAAACAAAGCGGTCTGTCGGCACTCGTGTTTCTGAACATGAGCGTTGTACTAGGTTGCTGCGCATAGCCGGTTCTGCACTTGCCGAGCATAGACTGGAAACCGGGCACCATATTCAGTTTAATTCAACCAAGATCCTATCCCGCACTAACCACTTCTATGGTCGCAAAATCCGTGAAACTATAGAGATCTTTAACCGCGATGATGGCTACCCCCTACATAACGCTTGGCAATCTTGCATCTCTAATCTACCCAACCGTAACCGTAACGCTCCATTGACCCATGACTCATTATCCATATATAAACACCGCGATGATGGCTACCCCCTACATAACGCTTGGCAATCCTACGTACCAAATTAAGTATTTCTATATTTGTTCATTTGGTAGTTAACATGTGATTTTCTAAAATATCTATGTAAAATATATTTACCGCCCTTTCATTTTTATAGGAGCGTGTGTTTTGAAGAAGACACTATCTATAACGAATCGATATTTTACGTTCTTGTCAGACCATCATTTTCATTAAATAGTGCCACATCTAAAAGTACTAAAATTCTAGGTCAACTATGCAAATCTTTTCGACCGAGAACTTGAGCATTCGTATAGGGTTTGTTTCCTAGCAGTTTAATGACAATCAAAAAGTATGTACAACGAAATGAAAACAGTTTTTAAATCTTGTTTTATTTTTCAGTGAAAGGAAAGTGTTATAATGCCATTATCCATATATAAACACGTCCCCCATCGACTTACACCAGTTTCATAAAAATTATATTAATAGTGCAGAGTATATTGATTGATATTAATGTAGTTCAGCAAAACTAAACATATTAGAGTTTCAAAATATGAAGACAAAAAATCCAAGGAATGTCCCATACAAATGGGTATCATCAAGTATCATAAATTTCTTATCAATTCTTAAGATCATAAAAATGCAGTTGTTTTACGGATATACTAATTTCTAGTAAAGAAAAGTTTCAGTTTATGGAATCAGATATCATGGGTGAGCCGCAACCTGAAATATCAATTAGTGCCATTTTTGTTGAACTAGGAATGAGAAGGCGCATTATTGCGGTTCCAGCCCGGAAAACCCAAAATAAATAGTAAGCAGATAAAAAACATATACATTACTTTATCCGCTGATGGAAATCTCTTAACTTTCTTTGGGTGTACACTAATGAAGTTGCCACTTCGATCAAAGATATGGCGATGAAACCAAGTTTGATCAAATTGAATAGATTTTCGCAAAGCTTGGTTCCTATCTCCAACGTTCGCGTTCTTTTGTTTTTAATCACAATTCAAGATTTGCTGTAACTTCTTTGCTAATAGATCGGACATGCATAATTGTATGTGTAGAAAGTGATATGCTCACGATGGAGCGATGTCCTTGACGTCAATTATTCGTTCAAAATAATATAATTAATTTTATTAACCATTTCTGAAGTTATTGTAGTTTGTGATGGTCCCGGTCGCATCTTCTGTACTTACATTCAGTTACGCAATCCCTCGACAAGTTGTGGCTTTTGAGAAGTATTATTACCCAAAGTTTCTTGCATATCAGTCGAAACGCCATATTTGTTTAGTCCTTCAAAAAATAAATATTGGATCAGATCGCGAATTTGCGAAATTATGCGTTTCATTTAGATACTTTACCTACACTGCTGTAACTTTTAAATCAAATTTCTGAAATTCACCAAATTTCACCTGTTGCCATAGGAAAGGTGAGGTAATTCGAAAATATAATGCTAAGCTTTTGATAATGCTGATAATTGACTGTCACTAAATTGTGAAACGACAATAAATTCGTCGCAATTTAAGACTTTTCTTTTTATAAGACATCCTTGGAATTGATTTATTTTTAAAATCCAACTGATTGGGAAATATGTGCTAAAACATATTGCAATTTTACGAAAGATATCTCACGCAGTATACTTATTCTATAAAATTAAACTTTTTCATTTTGTTCATTCATATATGTATCGTGTGAATATTTATTTTCTCCGTCAACTCTATTCAGAGCTCATAAATTTGCTATACAAGTGCCTGATAATTAACTATACAAATTATGCGACACCATTTAAAATTTTTAAACCAGATGATTTAGCAGAGCAGCTATCGTGCGCAAAACTATGACACAATTAACTTGAGTACCGTATGACGAAGATTAACGCATTAAATTATAATTTTATTATTTTAATATACATTAGATTACAATTTTATTCAATAGGAATTCATTTCTCGCTACGTAATAAAGTGTTACTAACATACATTATACTAATACGAGTATACTCAATTATCCATGCATAAATTATACTTTATTACATAGAAATTCATTGGTTATAAATATTTAAACCGAGAATGTGTGCGAGGGCCTCTTTTTTCATGATCTTTATTTTAAAAATATATTAAAACTGTTAATTTAGAATTCTATTATCTACGTATGTTATGTACTTTAGCTTGAAGGAATGGTAATTTAATTCTCACAATAAATAACACGTTCTAGGTTCAACAATTCTTTCAATGCTTATAAAATCAATAATTTTATCATTCACTCAGATAATAATATTAATAATCCAAGCCTTCCATCCCAACAGCTTAACGCCAATTACAAAACATATTGGCAGGCCATAATTTATTATTACGTTTGGATTCACGCTGTGACTTAAGATCTTTAACTTTTGGCATTCATCTTAAACACGAAGGAAAACAAGGAAAAACCTGGTGGGAGAGCGGTTTTAGGAATCCACCCCAAAACACTGACCTACAAACCGGTAATTTCAGAATAACTTGTGGTACACTGCCACGCAAAGCTGTTGTATTTCGTTGTCGTTTATAAAATCAGAAACAAGATAACAGATAGTGAGGGCTGCTCATAGAATTTGAAAGCACTTTAGACCGAAATTAGGATTTTACCACATAATATAAATTTTTGAAGGGATTTCTACAGATCCGTCAATTACTTTCAAAGATTATGCCAATACAAGTTATGCAAATATTAGAACATTAGATACGAGGGTGGTCAAAGATGTACCCGACCCAACAAAGAAAACACAAAAATTTTGGAAAGAAATATATTTCTTTCCAAAATTTTTTTATTTTTCAACATAATCTCCTTTCAGCTCTATACACTTTTCCCAGCGATATTCAATAAGTTCGATACCCTTTTTATAATAAGAACAGTCTTGCTGCTCAAAATAGCCATTAACTGCCGACATCATTTCTTCATCGTTGGAAAATCTTTGACACTGAGTCATTTTTTCAAGTGTGGGAACAGAAAATAATTCGAGGGGACTAAATCTGGCGAACTTTAATTCATTAATTTTGGCGATTGCAATAACGGATTTGTGAGCTGGTGCATTGTTTTGATGAAACAACACTTTCTTCTTAGCCACATGCGGCCGTTTTTGCTTGATTTCTTTGCTCAAACGTTGCAATAAGTTCGCATAATACTCGCCGTTGATAGTTTTTCCTTTTTCAAGATAGTCCATGAAAATTATTCCACACGCATCGTGAAAAACCGAGGCCATGACCTTGCCTGCAGATAAAACCGTCTTCGCCTTCTTTTGAGTCCATTGATAATTCTTTTGTATCGGGTATGAGGTGATGGATCCATGTTTCATCCGTGGTTATGAAACAGCATAAAAATTCTGTTTTGTTGCTGTGAAACCTCGTTAAACACTCAATTGAAACATTTTCAACACACGTTTATTGCCCTAGTTGCGAGCACACGCGCACACCCATCTTGCTTGCGCACAGCCTTCTCATGTCCAAATTTTCAGATAATATGCGATGTACCACACTTTTTGAAATGCCTACTATGTCTGTTAGCTCATTTCATTCAGTACCGCTTTGTGGATTTTCTTCACCATTTCTGGAGTTGTCACCTCATTTAATCGACCACTGCCATGCTCGTCTTGGCAGCTCGTACGGCCTCGTTTAAACTCCGCTACCCAGAATTTCACTGTTGTGAACGAAGAAGCAGACACACCCAGAGTAGAATCCAGTTCAGCTTTTATATCGGTTAGACTGAGGCATTTCAAAGTATTGTATCACGTAACGTCTCTAGGTCAGTCTGGGTACAAATGCTAAAGACTACCAAAGTTGAAACATATGCTTTATAGATTGTGTATAGAATGATTATTTTCTGCATATAAGAACATTTTCCCCACGACGCACTGGGTTAACTGAAACAGCTGTGAAAACACATCCTATGCTTTAAATTTAACAGATCCAGATGTCCAGTTTGTGACTTCATGGAAGACTTTTAAAACGATCACTGTTTCATCACATTCTGTAAATTACTAGTTACTCTTTATTTCATTTTATATACCCATGTCGAGCAACTCCATTTCGCTTCTTTAATAATCATTACCGTGGATCTATAAATGGTAGAACAAGAAGACGAATTTTGCTCCAAATTACCAGTTGCAAAGGTAAGTAGTAGAATAAGATTGAAAATTCGGAAAATCCTTAATAAATACCGGAAACAGTAAGGCTGTAATAGTAATTTTCGTTCAAATAAAATTCATTTACAAGAGCGAATCGTATTTAGGAAACCTTAAATTTAGATAGAAAATTTAGACAAATAAAAGCCAGAATCCATAGCGAAGTGAATTTGCAGAATCTAACAGGAAGAAAGTTATCGTACTATTGGGAAAGCCAACCTCGGTAACAAATATTGTTCGATAAGGGAGTAGACATTTTACCCCGTCAGTTCTGTTTCTTGAAAACGTCAGAATAAAAAGCTTCATCCTTCTTTATGAAGATCATCTCTTCTTATACAAATTTAAGTAATTTAAAAGAATACAAAATCTGAAGATGTGATAGATTCCATCTTTATAGAAATTATCTTTAGATTATTGTTGAGGTTTATATGTTTTACACACTTTAAATATTTTGAATTGTTATAGTAAAAGATACATAAAATTAACAGAAAAGAGAGTTATTGGTAATATAAAATTAAAAGTTAGAATTACAAAATTTACTTAGTATAATCAAAACAAGTAGGAAATTAAAACTCAGAATTGTATTCTACACATATTAATAGCCCTCTTCCATGGAAGCCAAGATATTTCCATCGTCGCGAAAGATAATGACTAGGATTTTTCAGGATTCGAACTGGGTAATTTACTGGTGGTAATTTTGATAGAGCCTGTTGTTGATTAACTTAATCATTGCAGGTTGATATATAACCCCTTTCCACATTAATTTTCATATTTTGTATACGTATTTTGACAACTAAGTTGTCATTATCAGCAGCTAATTAAACAGTGTCGCACCTGGAAAACTACGGCAAAATACCCGTACGAAACAAATTCCGCACACGGTCTGTGCGGAATTTGTTGACAACTCAGTTAATATGTTAATGTGGAAAGGGGTTATATATAAACCTTCAGTGATTAAATGGGTAATTTATTAATGGTATTAGGTCGCCTTACTTGACAAAATGAAAAAAGCAATTTCTGAAGAGTGACCTGGAATAGTCCATAAAAAATTCTCTTTTATTAAGATAGTACCTCTTTTCACAGCAAGTTGAGAAGTTCGCGAGGATTAATTGAGATTTCAAGTTATGCCTCACCTGCCTATTCACCTGATCTAACCATAAGTGACGCTTATTCTTTATTAAACAAAGGCTTCGATCAGATTAAAAACTTATTGCGGCGACATAGTAGTATCTAGAGAATCCCGAGAAAGGTCATTACAGAAATGGCACGATGGTATTCCAGTACTGTTGAAACAAGTGCATATGTTGGAAAATAGCCTTCGGATCTCACTTCCCATTAAATCATCGTTGTACCTGACGAATTCTCATGCAAAGACAGGCCCCAAAGTGGTGATTATGATTATACACTGGTAGCCGCATGAGTCGATGTGGTATCGACAGTTTGTAGATACAGGATGTGTATGTATGTTTCTCGTGTTTCTGAAGAAAATGTTGCACGAATTGAAACTGCTTTCCAACGTAATCCTTGAAAATCAACTCGTCGTGCCAGTTGGGAGTTACAACTGTCTCCAACAATTTGACGTGTTTTGAGACGTCGATTGGTTATGAAGCCGTTCAAGTTACAGTTGTTACAAGCTCTGCGTCCTGATGACAAACGGAAACGTGTGGCATTTTGTAACGATATTCATGATGCTATTGACAATGATAACACTTTCGCACAACGCATCGTGTTCAGTGATGGAGCGACTTTCCATGTTAGTAGTGTGGTAGACAAACACTACGTTACAAAACAAGTTGTTATTGAGGCTGCACGAAAACAACTTCACTTTTCAACAAGACGGGGCACCCCCTCGCTGGAGTCGCCAAGTGCGGGAATATATGAATGAAACTCCATCGAACCGTTGGATTGGTCGTCAAGGAGCTGGCGACTTGGCATGTCTCAGATGGGCTCCATGATCACCGGATTTGACACCCTGTGACTTCTTCCTGTGGGATTTCGTTAAAGACAACGTTTATGTACCACCACTCCCACAGAGCCTGGAAGAGTTGAAGAACCCGATCTGTACTGCCATAACATCAGTGACGAAAAACATGCTTGCCCGAGTATGGGAGGAATTTGAGTATTGATGTGATATTGTTCGTGTCGCTGATGGGTGCGAAAATATGTGTAAAGTTTCATATTCGTATGTAAGTTTAATAAATATACGCATTCGAAATATGTATATTCTTTTTGAAACACTCTGTACAATGATGTACATTTTTTGTATAAAAATACCAACATAAAATCACAATCTACAATGAATATCGTAAAGAAGCGGTATTAGAAAAAATAATTGGAAAAACTAAAAACCTACGAGGGAGCGTTTTTATATTCGCGTAATGAGCGGGTTGTAGAGGGGTGAGTAGGCGCATTGGGGACGTGACCTGTGCAGCGACTCATGATTAGTATAAATACGAAGTTTTATTGTTATTAGACAGTTAGACTTTGAGCTATCGTCAATCAAGTAACATAATCAGGAGCGAAAAGTAAAATATGGAAAAAATCGAATATCGTGCCGTTATAAAGTTCCTTACCAGGCAAGGAAAATCAGTCGCGACCATAATGAATGAGATGTCATTGGTTTACGGCGACTCTTGTCCAGGAAAAACCATGGTGTACAAGTGGCATAGTTTATTTAAACAAGGAAGGGAATCCCTTGAAGACGACCCGAGGCCGGGCAGGAGCATTGAGGTGACCACGCCAGCACTTATCCAAAAAGTTGAACAAATTGTACTCGAAGATGCTCGACTAAAGAAGAAACAACTCGCAGAAATGGTTGGAGTATCCGATACAACAATTTTTAAAATCCTACACGATCATCTCGGCATGTCTAAGGTCAGCGCGAGATGGGTGCCGAGAATGCTCACGCCGCCGCAAAAACAACAGCGCGTAGTGTTCGTGTGCATTTTTAGACCTCTGTAATGAAGACAAGGATAGTGTATTGAGTGGAATTGTTACTGGAGACGAAACTTGGGTTCATCATTATGAACCTGAGTCCAAACAAGACTCCATGCAGTGGCATAAAAAGGGCACAGCACCTCCCAAGAAATTTAAAGTGTCACAATCAGCTGGGAAACTCATGGCAACGGTATTTTGGGACTCGGAAGGAATATTGTTGATTGATTATAAAGATAAAGGTGTTTCTATAACCGGAGAATATTACGCTTCAATATTACAGCGACTAAAAGAAGCCATTAAAGAGAAAAGACGGGGAAAATTGACAAAAGGTGTTCTGCTTTTGCACGACAACGCGCCCTTCCACAAGAGCCGCGTTGCGTTAGCTGCCCTGCATAAGGTGGGCTTCGAAATTGTGAATCACCCACCCTACAGCCCAGACCTGGCCCCGAGTGATTATTACCTGTTTCCGAAAATGAAAAAAGAGCTGCGGGGTAAAAAATTTACTGCCGATGATGAAGTCAAGGAGGCAGTTTCGGCGTATTTTGCAGATAAAGAAATCATTTTTTTATGAGGGTATAAATAAATTAATTGAAAGATGTGAAAAATGTATCCGTCTTGCAGGTGAATATATTGAAAAAGAAAAATAATTTGTTTTTTTTATTTCCACCCCTTGTCCCCCATTCCGCGAATATAAAAACGCTCCCTCGTATTAAACCAATATACAGAACAGATAATGAAATGATGGTAAAAAGTGAAGTGAAGTAAAAGCATCATTAGGGCTAATGAAATAGGTATACGTAAAGAAGAAGAATCGCGGGCACACCCTTTCCTATTAACAAACATAGTAAATTATTTAATTTAAATAAGAATAAAGAAGAACTCTACTACGCATATCACTATTGAACTAAGTTGATAATGTGTAAGTCGACATACTGAAAAATTAAGTGTGTAGAATTATACTGTCTTCGCTTATAAGTTTTAAATGTTGCGATAACTATCTCTCCGCAAAATGACTCCATTTATCCTTTAATGGGATCCTTAATTGGTTATCAAGGAAACTGGTGTTAAATAGAAAACTATACTTACATGACAAAACATGATGCCTACTAAATTGAAAATCTTATGTTTCTTCGTAATTGGACATTTGCGTTTACAACTATCTCTTTTTCATTCTTTTATATCTTTTTTTGTCATTTTAAGGATCGAACAAGTTCGCGTGTTAATTGAATTTATTTTATGGACGTATGTATAGATATACTGAATAACGATCTAATTTCAAATTGTAATTCAAATTTTAAATGACACACGGCCTATATAATTATACACATATTATAACGACATCTCAGTTTGAAGTTATTTAGTTGCAGTTGTTTTTTAAAAGCTATAAACGATTTTTCATTGTTTATGTGACTGAAATTAGTTATGCGAATATTATATGAAATTACCTGATACAGGAAATGTAGGTAATGATTAAGAAAATTATTTTAACGTATACTTTAAACACCTAGAGCAATAATTAGGAACTTATCAGTCGTCCTCATATAATGCAGAGATACTCTAAAAATAAACCGATTTAATAGTACACCGTTTTATTAAGGAACAGTAATATAGAATTTCAAGCACAGATAATATTAAGGCGATATGAGAAGTTCTTCCAGTCGTGTGTGACATATTAATAATAATAATAATGAAAAAGAAACAATTATGACTCTACATAATATGTAATAATATCTAATGCCAAAAATACTAAATCGCCGTATGTATAGGTGTATGTATTTAGCATTCTACCATTATCCTTTTAGTGAATGATCATCATGCCTCCCTCTCACGTCCAATGAATTGAACGAAAAAGCGAGAATGCATCATTAATAACACAGAATCTGCCTGATGATTGGTCTATCCATGAAACATATGTAGTAGATAGGGTGTTATTAATAATAGAATGATTCCTTTTAACATTCTTTTAATTGGTAAATAGCCGTGATGCAGTGCCATCTGTCTATACGCTCTGGTAACTTAGTTATCGACATTGCGAGACAGATGCATTCTCGCTTTTTCGTTCAACTCATTCGACGTGAGAGGGAGGCATGATGATCATTCACTATTTTTCTGTATCGTAATGATATGATAGACGCTATCAAGGAATCGTTCATTAATAACACAGAATCTGCCTGATGATTGGTCTATCCATGAAACATATGTAGTAGATAGGGTGTTATTAATAAAAGAATGATTCCTTTTAACATTCCATTATCCTTTTAACTTAAAAAAAATAAAATGAAAAAAGATAAATGAAAAAATTAATATAATCAAGTTAAATTAAACATATTTATACATCCAAAAAGAGACTGCAGTGATGCGATCTTATTATACACCCGCACAAGCGTCCAAGCCTCGGCCATCCATAGAATTTACCAATTCTTATAACTGTTTTACGGTCCTTGTTACGAGAGCAATACATTTTCCATCTTGTACTTTATAGCAAAAATAGGCATGTTCGATTAGGATCCACTGAATTAACTTCTGTTTTCATTCGATGTTTTCATTCATGCAGGTGATACATAAGCTTGATCTTTTACATATTTCCATAAGATAACATCACGTACGGTGAGGTCTGGGTATCTAATAAGCCAAGCCCAAAAAGCAAGATCTTAGACCCTCCTACAATTAATATATCTCTGGGTCATTTCTTCATTCAAAAAGATCGGACCATGCCAATGATGTGGTGCTCCAAATTGCTGAAGAATGAATTATTCAGATCAATCTATTTTTCGACGATGGAGGAAGGATAATTTTGGAGCATATTGAAAGAGGACTGTCCTCTTACAGTGCTTCCACCAAAAAAAAAATGAATAATAAACTTTGTTTATAGATACTGTATAGAAGACATTCACTTGATTGAGAGATGGATGAGATTCAAAGCCAGTTCGATTTGTAAACTGTCTAGGATTTCGCTCAAACGTGGTAAAGATTTTCTCTACTTGTTCCGCCCAAATTTACAGTTAACTTGGAGTTTACTCTTTAGCCACCCTTTATAAATTGTCGAAATCACAGTCGTATATTCTCCAAAGAGAGTGGTGCAAGGCCAAATCACCTTCAAAAAGCATGCTTCACCGTACTTACAAGTATAAAGAAACAAACGAAGGGTGCTATGGAGCAACGCACAGACATTCGTCATAAAATTGACTGATTTTTTAGAAACCTTTCTATTATATAATTTCTTATATCTATAAAGAAACCCAAGCAAAATATCAATAATTTACATTTCCTTTTTTTTAAGGTTAAAAAACTAAATATACGAGGATTATTTTTTAAATAAAGGAATGAAACTGAGAAATACGCGCGATCGCGCCGGGCTGCAGAAGTTTATAACGTTTAAGAAAATTGACTCGTTTGGCGACTGTGGGATGCGATATATAATATAATTCGATTTCTAAATGCGAGAAAGTTGGCAATAGCGGAAATTCACCATCAGATTTGCGAAGTGTAGGACGAAAATGCTATGAGTAATAGCAAGTTCGAAAGTGGTTGAGAATGTTCAAGAACGAGTAGGTTAATATGCATGATAAGCCACGCTCAGAAAATCTTCTCTGATTTCTGAAGATTTAGTTCTTGATGTGGATAACAAGATTCGAAAGGACCGACGATTAACGATTTTCGAAGTTATCAATTGATTTTCCACAGGCTTGTATACCATTATTTCTGAGAAACCGAAGTATCGAAAATTGTGTTGTCTAACGATCAAAAAACAAAAAGCTCGGACTAGTGCTTTTTCGTATTTAATTCGATACAATCAGCAAGGAGATGAAC
Organism: Dermolepida albohirtum; assembly: GCA_031893035.1. Taxonomy (NCBI): domain Eukaryota; kingdom Metazoa; phylum Arthropoda; class Insecta; order Coleoptera; family Scarabaeidae; genus Dermolepida; species Dermolepida albohirtum. The sequence goes on from JAVIWB010002764.1 coordinate 62,240, forward strand.
TTTTGGACCGCATCGTTACAGGAGATAAGACTTTGGTATCGTTAAGCCAAGCGACAGTCAATGGAATGGAGATGCCATCGTCGCCAACCAGAGTGCATGCCAAACAGAACAAAGTACCATGGCAACTGTCTTTTGGAACAAGAAAAGGATTTCGTTAGTGGATTTTATGGCAAGAGGCACAACAATCAATTCTGATGCGTATTGTGCGACCCCGGCATGAAATACAAAACAGGCACCATGACGTGGTCATGGATTGGACTTCTTTACAGACGACAGAATGCCTTGACGTTTGGAAATTATGTAGAAAAGTAGATGAAAGTATATATATTATGGAAATAAATATATTTCAATAATATTTACAGAATTTTTCCACTTATTAAAAAAAAGAACCTTGTTTAAAAAGTAACCCTCGCACACAAATTTTAAATACAATGTTTTAGGAATACCTTTTACTAATACCTTTAGTGAACTAAAATTTAAAAAAATTATTTAGAAGGAGCAACTAAGTATTTTCTTGTTTCAAATCTAGGAGGATCCAGAAAAAGATGAATTAAAATAAGGAGAGATTAAATTCTAAAACCTTACAACTGTATTTCTTTTTAAAGACAAACTTCTAGTTATCTCATCAATTCCTCCATAAATAAATCTCGGAATGTAAACTTATGGAATTGAGTAATAAAGATATTTCTCGGTATCTCTGTTTGTATTTAATTGAAATAGATAAAAAAATGGTTTCACCAATTTTATAGGTTTGAAATTTCTTGAACTTTATATTGGGTTGTTCCAAAGCAAATGTAAAATTTTCCTTAGTTTTACATGCAAAGTAGGTAATTCAGATTTCTGGTAAACCTCAATTTTTGTATTACCATTTTCTTTATAAATAAGAAAACACGAATTTCAACTTCTTCATTTACAAACACGTTCTAAGATATTTACAGTATTGTTTACAATATAGGCTGGCAATATCTACAATTTCCAGAGCAATCTAGAGACCTAATTATATAAACCACTTCGAAACACATTAACTAACATTGAAAATCAACGCAATATTAAATAACTTTCTCGTTCTTTACTTTTGGCCAGTTTTATAGATAACGTAGTTACTCCCTTAAAAATGCGTTCACTTAGTGAGATAATTCGTCGAATAAACAGTTTGTTAAGCGAACTAATATCCACTTACGGTAAAAAGAGATCATTTGACTATACCAGAAAAGGCAAATAACACCTTTAGAGATACCCGGGACTACAGATATACATATATAAATGCGTCAGTGCCAATTTCCACGCGATTTATCTCGTAGAGCTTGAGATTTAAATATAAGCGGATTATTAGAGTGAGTGGTAAGAATGTCGTCGGGAAATATTGTAAAACGAAAAGAAATGAAAACAGTTAAGATAAGGATCTGTATGAACCAAGTTGACATAATGGAACGAGGCATAAATCGTAATCGCCGCATGTGTATTTTATTCGTACTTTATTATAAATATATAGGGTCGTTCTAAATTTTTCTAACGTTTCTAGAAATTCCAGAGATTAAATATTGGGATTGTGTTTTAAGTTTTTCTAAAATGTTTGTGTATAATGAAAATATTAATGATTTAAGTAATCCTTAATAAAGCTAATACAGAGAATGTGTTCACATACATGAAAATAAAGCGAAAACGAATTCTATATATGTAACTTACGTTAAAACATTAAAATACATTTTATATAGTCTAGCTCGTAGACTTTCGCAGTCGTTGCCCATACTTACTTCGTCTTGGCTTTCGGGCCGGAATCGCGTTATCGACCGACGTTTCGTCATCATTTGTATGGGACATCTTTAAGGCATAACAGTCGCGCTAAAATTGGTATAAATCTGAAATTGGTGTAAGTCTGCGGTAGGAGGTGGTTCATATATGGATATTGGTCACGGAATAATAGAGCGTCACGGTTACAGTTGAAAAGTTTAGGGTGATCTATAGAGTTTAGGGTGATCTATAGAGATCGCTGAGCATACAAATTGTGACGAAACATCCGCGCCAGTATCCTCAAGGACGTGGTTCCAACCCGGAAGACAAGATGAAGAAACTTTTTATATATTCTTGTAGTCAATAAAGAGCCTTAAAAATGAAATATCTTTTTCATAATGTTTTTCAGTGTTGCAATGGGTAAGTATTTTACATTACCAGGAAATATATTGAAACAAATTAAAACATAATAATTTGCAGTATCTGTTCTTCCTCTCTGCCGTCTTCTCCTTACTAAGAAATCAAGATGCCGTCTCTAGCGCCTGTTTGGAATGCCATCATGGAATTCTCTTAGGATATACGTGAATTAAAAGAGTGCATCAACAAAGATTTAGACTTGTTTATTGATATACCTACAATACTCGATCACTAGAGCCTCGCTCATTATTTAGCAGGGTATACAACGTGAAGGTTAGATTGAAATTCTGGTGATATTAGTGTTCCGATGTTATAATTTCACTCCTTAGACCACATCTGTACTCCTATTTATTTGAAAAACAAAATCTAATCTAGTAACATTTCTACATGTTGTAAAATAATGATAATAAACTTTCCTAACAATACAGTGATCTATTCTTTTAATAAATGGGGCACGTTTTGATATAAATACACACGGTGCTCTTTCTGCAGTCACTTCGATAATCAATACTGGAAGCAATCCAATATATCTCCGCTATATTTTAAACACTCTCTATCAATGAGCGGACTATTCTCATATAATTACATGACTCATAATAGAGTGAAATACTGTAAAACAAATGTTTCAAAGATATTTACTATTCAAAAATGTGATTAGACATATTTGTATATTTTATTTTCTGTACAGTTCAATGACATGGACTTTCCAACTCAATGTACTATTCACCACCGAGAAAAACTCTACCGGTAATACCGAGCCATCATCACCACTATGACGTAAAGTAAGAATTTTGTCTTGTAATTGCTAGTTATTGATTGCAAGCTAGTTCGAGAGAAAAACCAACATGTAAGTTTTTTATTTATATTATTTCTAACGTTTAAATTATTAATGAAGGCATCAAAATTGACTGCTGTGGCATCATCTACGGAAAATATGGTTTGTTTCTAAATAACAAATCGTGGAAGTTGTTACTATAAATTAAAAATCAATAAGGTCTCAGGAAGGAGACTTGAAGTACACTATGTATGACGTGCTGAATTTCAGAGAAGGGATGGTTGCATTTTATAAACTCTTTCCTATATTTGATAAAAATGGGTAATTTCAAACTTGAGGTCGAAATGACCAACTAAGTTTTGTAACTAATATTTGGTGATTAATATAGACATACGAGGTTGTAAAATCGTAATTTTCGTATTTTATATTTTAAACATTTTAAAAGTATTTGCTAAATTTGGAGTGTACGTGTTTCTAAACTAAACTAATGTAGATGCAACAAAAGCTTTTATCCAAATATTGGTTACTTGATTTTTAAGAACTTTCTCAAAAATTTTTGAGAAATTAGGAATAGCCGAGGTAGGATGATAATTTATAGCGATACCGTTTTTCTTGCAGATTGAAGTTCCAGTAATAAAATCTAAAAAATTTTTGATAGCTTATTATTAAACAAATGTAAAAAATAAATAATAATATTTTTGATAGAATTATAATTTAAATCACATCTTTATTGTAAGACTGTAAAAGTTTCAATTATTGATTTTACTTCGATTAAATATATCACTAAACAGTATAGTTATACCTACGTTTCTATAACTGAATTAAGAACATTGTATGTTACAGAAACATCTCAAAACTGAAAATTTAAAACAACCAATTCGTTGATTATATAAGCTACATCAAATTTAATAAATTATATCCATGTTTAAAACTAAATATGAAACAGAAATACATATTTGGAAAATTAGAAAAATAGAGTTTTCCAAAAAAGAAGTAAAGAATGTAATATTTATCACATTAACAATTCCACGATATAACAAAAAATAAGAACGTCATCATAGAGCGGAGGATAAAAGAATACACATGCATTAAAAGAAACACAAAATTTTCAGCAACAGAATGCAAGAAAGTCTATTTGAGGTTATGATAGTATTAATCACAATGACGAATTATCATTTGAGAATTATAAGACAGCTCGTTAAGATTGTGAAATGTGAATATTTCAATAAGAGAATCAGACGTATAGCGAATAGCAGCTTAAAAAGCATTTGCACGGGTGATATTGAGAAAAATTCATGAAGAAGTGATTTTTCGATATTTTATACATATGTACATGTATATAAGAAAAAACTTTATCGAAATTTTATAATACAAATTTCACATTTGGATTAGAATAAGATCTATGTTGTTTAATGGGAGTCAAATTATTCGAAACGTGTTGCAATAAGTATTTAATTCACATTTTTAATTCATATACGCGTTGTGACAACTTAGTTGTACATCTATCGGAATGAACACAAATGTCTTTCTGTCCCTTTCCTTCTTTCGAAAAAGTAGAGTTTTTTCTCATTTTTCATTGTATCTCAAAAGACACGACAAACTATAGAGAGTAGTGTGTCAGTGACATCACGAATTGCCTGATGAGAGTTAAAATATTCGAAACGCGCAATCAGGATCTCTTTAACAATTATTCTGTTGCATGTTAGACAAATTTGTATTACTGAAATAAAGTTGAAACAGGTGACAACCTACGAATTTCTTGGACGTATTATATCACGGGATTGAAAAATTGAATCGGACCTAATAAACCGCAAACGTAAAGTTGCGGTTTATTAGGTCAATGTTTATTATATCTTAAGCAAAACGATGTTCAAAAGAAGTGGTAGATAAAACGACGAAATTACGGGTTAATAATAGAATAGTTTTACCTATTACGCCATACTCTAGCTTGAATGGTACAAAGAAATAACGAAGGCAAAATCATCGCTGCAGAAATAAAAAACTGAGGATATGATATGAATATTCCAAGCAATCACCACAGAGATCAAATGAAAACATCTTAAGAGGATTTGCGTAAATGGAATAGAAAACAAGGCAATAATCAAAACAGTAACAGAAGCCAAAAACATCAGTAACAGAAGATAAAGGAGATACACGAAAAACTGGATATAGGAACTAGGAAATAAGAGGAGAAAGACATTGTATTTATATAATGAAAAAATTAACTAAACCGAAAAATATTGAGAAAGTGTATGACTGAATAATTAAAAACACGTCCGACCCCCTCAAGGTTATAAAAAGTTTTCAAAGAAGAAGGAGAAATGAATCGGCCATCACTTGGTGAAGATCCATAATTAAAAGTAAAAGACATAATACCTTCAGACTAACGTACTAAGTTATTCTGATGAAACCAGTGAGTGGTGAAGTAATGCTTCAATATATTTTAATAAAGCTGAATATTTTGTTAGATATTGGATTGATTCGTCTTTTACTTGATGCAAATTACTGACTAAGTTAATAAATACGCAGACGGACTATAATAATTTTCAATAATTTTATTTTTAAATAATGTAAATGACTGTTATTTAATCATACAGTGGCTTTTTCAGATGTTTAAAGTACATTAAAATGACTAAGTTAAAGATATTGGGAAGAACACGTCCTGCTAGGCTATTAAACTTTTTATTCTCTAAACAGATAACGGAGAATCGTTTAGGTCAAATTATTCGTTTATTAAATTATAAAATTTTTAAGTTTATTGTTTTCTAAATATTTTATTAAGTTTAGTTTATATTCCTTGCAAAAGAAGACTTCGTTTTTTCTATTTGTGTACGAGTTGCTGTGCTCTAATATATGTATATACTTTGTCGAAAGTTCTTCCTGTTTGTCCAACATAAACACTTGGGTATGTACCACATATTAACTTATAGACTCCTGACTTACTGCTGCTATGCGTTTTGTCTTGTTGCTTATTTATGTTTTGCAAGAAAATTATTAATTCTGAATGTGATTTCTACAATTTGTTTTTTAAGAAGTTTTACGAATTTAATATTCGAATACTTTAACCAATATAAATTGTATTCATAATTATCAATATGTATTCTTCGTGATTTTTTAACTTATTTTTATTTTATTTTTTTTATTAAAATTTAATGCCAAAACTCTGAATAGTATTGTTTCCAGAAAGTAAAAATTATAGAAATAAATGTTTCTAAATATTCTATAATTTTTAAGATCTGTCACTAATTTTCAATATATTTAATACACCATTTGCCTTTCACATGTGAAGAAAAAGTAGAAGACAATGTGTGTTATTACAAATCAAATTGCGACCGGCTTCTGTATTATTACTTAACGGAATATCATAATTATGTGATTCATAGTGGGAGAATGTGCTGTTTAAATCGCTAAGAATCCAGTGAATTATGTGAAATTCTGTCCTCTAACGCTCTTAGAATACATTACTCATTTTACCGGCACATTAAATCGCGTCCGTTCTTTACATTATTAATATATGTATTTTCACATCTAGTCTTTCTCTCTCTGTCTCTATAATTTTATGTAGTTCAACGGGATGAATAGATGGAAGAGAATTGTTAATGATCACACGAAAATTGTGTAATTAAAGTGTTGCAGCAGTTGGAAAAAAAACAACTATATAATCAGATGAGACGATGATGAAGCCATCATTTTCATCAGCGCCTGTTTAATCTAAAAATGAGATTCATATTCTTAAGACGTAAATTTAATTATGCCCATGGAATAACTGTAAAGACATATTTGTTTTGATTATTTAACAAAAGTCTTTGACATAGAGAATTGTAAAGCACATCAACCAAATTTTCATACATTTAAACAATTTTTTTTAAACATTTACTTTTTGTTTGGAATATAAAATCAAATATTTATTTTTTGGTGTTTAAATTTCAAAAACATCGATCGGGAATTCCTTTTTTGCAATATATTTCCTTAATTTGAGTAAATCTTGTTAATGTAACGCAAGAGTCAAATTCAACTGGTCTGGTTTGACGCATTTCTTTTCTACAGAAAATAGATTTATTGATAAAATTATATCTAGGCATTTATATACGGCTATTATTAATTAAATGAATAACAAAAGAATCAATGGTAATTTTGATGGAGCCTGTGGTTGATTAACTTAATCACTTAAGATATATATATAAAACCTGTTTCAACATTGGTTTTCGTATTCTGTACACGTATTTCGACAAGTAAGTTGTCATCATCAGAAGATGAGTAAAGAGTGTCGCACCTGGAAACCACGGAAAAAGCAAAAAAAAAGGTTAATATATAACCCCTTTCCATATTAATTTTCGTATTCTGTGTACGTATTTTCACAACTAAATTGTCATCATCAAGAGATAATTATACAGAGTCGCATGAAAAAAATTCCGGAATTTTTCCTGATAATGACAACTTAGTTGTAGGGACTAAAAAAAATAATGAATGTTTTTTTCTTAATTACGTATGAGTTTCTATGTTATAATATACATTTCCCAAAAGACCTTTCTATTTGTTTAATATGAACCCCTTTTTGGGAAAGTCTATCTGACCGGACCGTCAGGTGTAAGACTACTAGTGTAACAGAGTAATTGTTTTTGTGTAATCTTACGATTGAATAATATGGTAATTTAGGAAGTTATAGATTCATCAAGATCAATTATCTTTTACTTTTTTTATTGAATACTGTTGAAGAATTTTCAATGTTATATTTAATTTGTTTTTGATATGAACAACGTAGGAATTTAACATTTAAAAGTCAATCAATGATGTTTGTTTTGAAGAATCAAAATATTCTATGTGAATATTTTGTTTTTATTTTTAATTTGATCTAACCAAAAATTAGACAAAGAGAAGCGGTTTATTTATATGGACGAACATAAAAAAATGTCAGTTGTAGTTTGCCAAATTAGTGAGTTTTTCTTTTAGTAGTCGAATATATGCAAAACGAGTTTACTATTACAGAATATCTGATTTTTGATTTTTCATGTTTCCGCTTTCTTTATGCTTGGATTATTGTGTTTCTTGCCTTTTTGATCTCTTGTTTTTATGAATTTCTGGATTTTTAAATTCTTGAATTTCATAGTTTTGTTTGCTTGGATTTACGGCCTTGGATTTTGTGATTTCTGTACTTTCATACTTTCGCACTTTTATACTTATATACTATCATACATTTGTACTTTCATATTTTTGCTAGTTTGGATTGTCGTTTTTTTGAATTTTTGGATTTTAGGAATTTTTGATTGCATATTTACTTTTCAATTTTAGAATTTCGGTTTTGTTTTTCTTTTGTTATCAAAAGAAATTGAAATATCCAGTGTTAATGTCACTACTGACTAAAAGGGGATCGGGCGAAGAGACACTTTTTATGGAACAAGAGCCTAAGAAACGCGTTAGCCGTATTTTGAAGAATTGTCAAGATTTTTTTCGAAATGTTATTTTAAAAATAATTATCTAATGGTATATTGGAAGCCTTGCTTTCTAAACTCCTGTTCAAAATTATCGCACCACTCAGTTTTTCGAACTTATTTTTATTACTATTTAAATTATTGAACAAATTATTAGAGTAATATAACAAATCATAGGTGGCTTATGTCATGATAAGTAAATTTTGACAGCTTAGTACCAAAAAGTTGAAAGGCAGTTGATTATTCTTGTTGTGAGCATTTGTTGAGATTATTGTCTGAAGTTCAGATTCCACTTCAACGGCGTTGGTTTTTGATTTTCTTAAGTGGTCATTTTCAAGATTAAAGAAAATTTAAATTAATACCATTAAAGTTGAAAATCATGAATCGACCACGCTATTTAACCAACGATGAGTGTGTAAGAGCGTCAACTTTGTTAGAAGTAGGAGAAACTATGCGTTATGTAGCCGATCTGGTAGGTGTTCATCATTCAACGATTAGTCGAATGGCAAAAAGATTTAGAGAAACTGGATCGCACTCTAGAAAATATGGACAGGGTAGAAAGAAAGTCACCAGTGCCAGGGATGAGCGTTTTCTCCGACAGCAGGTTTTGAGAAACAGAAAACTCACTAGTGCAGAGCTTAGTAACGAATTGCAAACAATCAGAAATGTTAGGATATCCGCCGTAACTGTCAGGAGAAGATTACATGAAGCAGGATTGGCTAGTAGGAAGGCTGCAATTACACCACTGCTCACCACAGCACACAGAATAGCACGATTAAGGTTTGCTAGAAATCATGCAAATTGGACTGTCGACGAGTGGAAGAAAGTTTTGTTTACCGATGAAACCAGGGTAAGCTTGAAATCTCCAGATGGTCGGGAAAGAGTGTGGCGAAGACCTGGAGAAAGGTTTGCTGCCTGCACTATCTCTCCAAGGGAACCGTTTGGCGGCGGATCTAAAATGTTCTGGGGAGGGATTAGCTTTGACGCCCGTACAGAGTTAGTTCCCATTCATCCAAGATCAATGAACGCTGAGTTCTATCTGGAAAACATTATTCAAGACCACGTCATGCCTTTTGCGCCCTTTATAGGGAACCATTTCATTTTTATGCAAGATAATGCTCGACCACATATTGCAAGACCGGTTTTAGATTACTTAAATGAGATCAATATTCAAGTGATGGACTGGCCACCGCGAAGCCCAGACATGAATCCGATCGAGCATCTTTGGGATACTCTGAAAAAGTCAGTAAGGCGTCATTTACCAGCACCAAGAAATCTCCAAGAACTGGAACGCGTTGTTCTTTTAGAATGGGATAATATTCCTCAAGAAACCATTCAAAATTTGATAACAAGTTTACCACGACGGGTGCAGGCAGTTATCAGAGCTAGAAGTGGTGTCACGCATTATTAAGTTTTTCAGATCTTGAGTTTCTGTATGTTTACAGTGTTGAATAAATTTTTGTTTCTTTTTAAATTTTTCTTTCTTTTTTAATTTTTGTACAAAAAAGGTAAATTTTATTTTTTTTCTTAAATTAAAGGCAAATGCATCATACAGAATTGTTTTCTAATGATCTCATTTTATGTTAGCATAAACCAATACTGAATACTAAATTGAAATAATAAAAATAAATTAAAAAAACTGAGTGGTGCGATAATTTTGAACAGGAGTTTAGTTAATTTCTTAGATGTACTCTTCATTATTCTGAAGTATTACAAATATTTCCTTTAATATAGCAGCTTTAACAGGCGATCAAAAAAAAGAACTACATACAAGCTTTGCATCGTTTGTTTTACTAGATACTTTAATACATTATCATTTGATCCAATTAGAATCCAGTAAAGTCTTAACTCATAATTTACAAACTATCATATGTTTGTTTTATGGGAGCTCGAGGGTATTTTCTTACTCAATATTTTACTTCAGCCAATTAAAAATGTGTACTGGTATTTACTTATATACGCGCAACTACATATAATTCACAAAAGCTTCTAGGTCATAATTTAATTTTTTTAACAGTTTTATATAATTTGCTAGCACATAAATACAACATATCGCATGTACATAATCAATATTTATTTTATATTCGTAATGAAAATTGCCAGTTAAAACGTGTCCAAAGCGTATATCCCCCGGGCTATTTTGTGTGTGTATGTACATTTATAGACATAACTTTACCCATATATTTTACATTAATTTAATAGAATTTCGTATTAACAACCCACGGGGCTCTGTATATTTTAATATTTATGTTGTTTAGAATTCGAACTTCTTATTTAATTCCAGTTCTTATTTTATGACGGAACTCCGGTGATAATTTACGGAGAAAATTTCCGATTCATTCCGCAGAGCAAAACTGTTGTAATACATAAGATGTGGATAGAATTATACGGAGCGACGCGCCGGCCACCATTATCCCCGCACTTACATTAAAGTTAAACATAATTTAATGGTTTAACGATTTTATTTATGAATTCTCGCTGTGCGTCTGCATTTGAGATCGGAAAAATCGGACGAATACTCGGACAGCTCGGCGCGTTGCAGAAGAGGCTGACATTTTACTTGTTCTTGGGAGTCCAAAGATATGAAACTTATAGTTATTACCGTGTACTGCGAAATTACAGATGAAGAACTGGAAAACGAAGTGGAATCATTACAACCAAACGGCAAAACGATGAGTTTTATATTGATGTTCTCCGTTTCTAGTGAATGTATTAATAATAATAGTAAACTAAATGGAGGTTTCTACGTAAAAAAAATACTCTGTTTTCCAAAAAAGAAACGAAGTAATGCAAGTTCAAACAAATGCAACTACATTAAACCCCAATGAAATTAGGCCCGTCAATATGTTGCCAACAATAAGTAAAATATTGGAAAAGGTGGCGTATAATCAATTAAGTAAATACTTAGAAAAATATAGTCTGTTATATGAAGTTCAATCCGGATTTAAAAAAGGACATAACTGTGAATCACTACTGAATCTCGTCGTATCTGAATGGAAGATTGAAGTGGGGAGTAAAAGGTGTGTTGCGGCAGTGTTTTTAGATTTAAAGAAAGCATTTGAAATTGTCAATAGAGAAATCCTACTACAGAAATTGGAAAAATATGGAGTTCAAGGTACAGAACTGTCATGGTTCAGAACCTATTTGAGTAATAGAACTCAAAGAATAAAGTGTGGCAGATATATATCGACACCAAGACCAATGCACATAGGTGTTTCTCAGGGCGCAGTGCTTGGAACACTATTATTTCTAATTTATGTTAATGACATGGATAAAATTCTACAAAAATGTAAAAATCCTACTACAAAAATTGGAAAAATATGGAGTTCAAGGTACAGAACTGTCATGGTTCAGAACCTATTTGAGTAATAGAACTCAAAGAACAAAGTGTGGCATATATATATCGACACCAAGACCAATGCACATAGGTGTTCCTCAGGGCGCAGTGCTTGGAACACTATTATTTCTAATTTATGTTAATGACATGGATAAAATTCTACAAAAATGTAAAGTCTGCATGTTTGCTCATGATACACTCATCTATACGTGTGGTGTAAATCCAAATGAATGTGTAAATAACATAAATGAAGACTTAGCAAAAATCGAGAAATATCTTAAAATGAATAAAATAAAGTTAAACACGAATAAAACAAAAGCAATGTTGATCAATGGAAATTCAAATTATAACATATATACTGAAAATGAAAATATTGAAAAAGTAAAAGAAATAAAATATTTGGGTATAATAGTGGACGATGACTTGAGTTTCATACCGCATTTTGAATATGTTTGCAAAAAGATATCGAAAAAAATTGCATTTTTGAGAAGAATCCACTATAGAGTTTCAACAGCCACTAAGACTATTATCTACAACACAATTATAAAACCGCATTTTGAGTACTGTTCCACAATATTCTTCTTAGGTAATCAGCAAATGAAAGAATGACTACAGAAATTACAAAATAAAGGCATGCGCTGTATTCTGAGATGCAACAGAATGACACATATAAGTGATACGTTGAACAGGCTGTAGTGGCTCTCCATCAACCAACAACTCGTTATGAACACTCTATTATTTATATTTAAAATTAAGACAGGAAATATGCCAAACTATTGGGTCTGGGAAAAAGTTCGTGGCGTTTTTCCCGATAGATGGCATTGGTTGCCGATAACTAAAGAACAACAAGTCACAGCGACACCACCGAGGACTCGTTTTTTAGATGACCTTCCAAACGTTAGTTTGATGACCACACACTTCTTTGATGACCCGTCAAAAATTGAGAGAGTTTGGTTGGGAAGTTTTGATGCACCCACCTTACAGTCCGGATATAGCACCCTCTGACTATCATCTGTTTCGATCTCTGCAGAACTCTCTCAATGGAATTAAGTTGGTTTCAAAAGAAGCCTGTGAAAACTACTTGATTCAGTTTTTCGACCAAAAACCACAGAAGTTTTTCACCGATGGGATCATGGATCTACCAAAAAAATGGCGAAACATTGTCGATAATAATGGAGCATATTCGGTTTAAATGAATTCGTCCATGCGCCATGCGGGGACCAGTTGAATTTTACTGAAAAAACGCCACGAACTTTTTCCCAGACCCAATATATGCAGCGATATCTGGTCAATGTAGCTGAAGTTCAACCATACAATTTGAGGAACGCCAACGATTATAGATTGTCTTTGGCAACAAGTTTTTGTCAAAATGTTATATTTTATAGAGGTCTGAAAGTTTTCAATGAAATGCCTCCAGAAATAAAAAATGAAATAAATTATTATGTATTTAAACGTGGGATTATTGAATATGTCAAGAGAAATTTTTAATGTTTTAATGTTAAGTACCAATAATTTTTGAATTTAGATGTATACTTTTAATTTAATGTATTGGGTTGGCAACTAAGTACTTTCGGTTTTTACTGATAGAGAGCGTTGCTTTATTTTTTGTATAACGTATGTTAGTGCTGTACTTTACCGTTTGTCGCGTGATACTAGTCATATTGACGTAATTTCAGAAGCAAATAGGGCGTGATTTTTATTAAAGCTATTAGTTGTGGGTTAATTTTAAATGGAGTGCAGAAACGAACATTTTCGACATATTTTACTATTTTATTTCCGTAAAGGAAAGAAAGCTGCTGCGGCTCACAAAAAGACATGTGAAGTTTATGGTGCTAATTGCTTAACAGAGCGCACGTGTCAGAATTGGTATAAAAAATTCCGTTCGGGAGATTTTTCCCTCAAAGATGAGCAACGTTCTGGTCGGTCTACTGAAGTTGATGATGACCAAATCAAAGTCATAATTGAAGAGGATCGTCATATAACTGTTCGAGAGGTTGCGGAGAGGCTACATGTATCGCACACAACAATTGAAAAACATTTAAAATGTCTTGGGCTAGTTAAGAAGCTTGATATTTGGGTACCTCACGAATTGAAAGAAATTCATTTAACACAAAGAATCAACTTTTGCGATATGCACCTTAGACGAAATGAAACCGACCCTTTCTTAAGAAGAATCATCACTGGTGATGAAAAATGGGTCCTGTACAGTAACATAGTTCGAAAATGATCATGGAGCAAACACGATAAACCAGCTCAAACCACATCGAAAGCTGAATTGCATCCAAAAAAGATCATGCTGCCAGTTTGGTGGGATTACAAAGGTGTTGTGTTTTTTGAGCTGTTTCCAAGGAACCAAACGATCAATTCTGATGTTTACTGTCAACAATTAATAAAACTGGATGAAGCAATCAAAGAAAAACGGTCAGAATTGTCAAATCGGAAAGGTGTAGTTTTCCACCAAGATAATGCAAGGCCTCACACATCTTTGGCAACTCGTGGGAAACTATTGCAGCTTGGCTGGGAAGTGATGCCACATCCCCCATACAACCCTGATCTAGCACCATCTGATTACCATTTATGTCGAAGTTTGCAGAATTCTTTGAATGGTAAAACTTTCATAAATGACGATGACCTTCACTCGCACCTGGTTCACTTTTTTGCTAATAAGGACCAGAAATTTTATGAGCGCGGAATCATGCAGCTGAAAAAAAGATGGCAAAAGGTCATTGAGCAAAATGGAAAATATATAATTGAATAAAAACTATTCTTTGTTTAAGAAAAAAATGTTTTATTTTATACTACAAAACCGAAAGTACTTAGTTGCCAACCCAATATGTTTTTTTTCTGCAAAATTTTAATATTTAATTTGAAATTGTATACTTATGTAATAGCAACAGGAAATGCTAAATAAATAAATCAATCAATCAATCAATCAACAATATACATCGATGCACAGTAAATGTAAGAAAAGCAAAAAATAAAAAAGAAATTTTGTTTCGTTTTCCCTTTACTAACCCAAGGTTAAAAAGCCTGTTGACAGCTTAGTGGTAAGATAGTTATTCATAACGTCGAGGTTACGCAGTCGAATTGGAAGGCAGCTCGTCTGAGAACGTGGTTTTCCTTCTCGCTTAAGTTTAGTGTTGACTGTCAAAGATCTTAAATCCACCACGAGCGCGAGCGTAATAATAACTTACAGCCTGCCAATATCATGTGTAAATTGACATTAATCTCTTAGGGGATGGGATAGCTTGAACTACTGTCATTAATATTATTGTTTGTGTTTTTCACAATAAATGTACAAACTGTTTCATTTTCATTTTTTTTTTTAAAGAAAAAGGAGCTATTAAATTTAAATCACAATAAATGTGCGAAATTAACCTCGCAAACAGCAGCGCACATCTGAGCCCTTCGGATTATAAAACTCAAAAATTCCAAGTGCGTTCTGAATTTGCTAATATTTGTTTTTTATTGTGTCAAACATACACAATTTTTGAAATAGTGTAAAAAACGCTATTGATTTTAGATATTGCCAAACATAATAACGCAGAAGATTAAGATCAGGAGACGGTGCAGGCCAAGCCACAACTCTAGCATTTAGTGGAACAGCTTTTGACATTTCTAGGTGATTTTCTAAAAAATACTAATAATTCTAGCAATAAAGTTGTTCAGATAGTAGTAATTGTAATGTCGGCTTCATCCGTAACAATTTCAGATTCCATGTTTTCAACAAGCATTCACAGATATATTTTTTGGGAAGTCATTCCTAGTGTACTCTTTGCCAATGGTAAGTTTTTAAAATCCTCCATACAACCAATGCTTCAAGAACTACTATCTGAATTTTGGTCAATGCAATTTCTACGCGATTTTCAAAATCTTCCAGTTCTTGTTGTTCGCGATCTTTCGCGATCTCGGCCAGAGAGTGTGAAAGTTCCTGTTTTCCATGTTCCAAGTTTTGTCATTTGATAAAGGTTTTCTTGCTTCAACCCTATTATATTGTGCCAAATCGTACATCAAATGCATGTTGGACATCTCTTTAGTACGAGGGAGCGTTTTTATATTCGCGGAATGAGCGGGTTGTAGAGGGGTGAGTAGGCGCATTGGGGGCGTGGCCGGTGCAGCGACTCATGATTAGTATAAATACGAAGTTTCATTGTTATTAGACAGTTAGTCTTTGAGCTATCGTTAACCAAGTAACATAATCAGGAGTGAAAAGTGAAATATGGAAAAAATCGAATATCGTGCCGTTATAAAGTTCCTTACCAGGCAAGGAAAATCAGTCGCGACCATAATGAATGAGATGTCATTGGTTTACGGTGACTCTTGTCCAGGAAAAACCATGGTGTACAAGTGGCATAGTTTATTTAAACAAGGAAGGGAATCCCTTGAAGACGACCCGAGGCCGGGCAGGAGCATTGAGGTGACCACGCCAGCACTTATCCAAAAAGTTGAACAAATTGTACTCGAAGATGCTCGACTAAAGAAGAAACAACTCGCAGAAATGGTTGGAGTATCCGATGCAACAATTTTTAAAATCCTACACGATCATCTCGGCATGTCTAAGGTCAGCGCAATATGGGTGCCGAGAATGCTCACGCCGCCGCAAAAAAAAAACAGCGCGTAGAGTGTTCGCGTGCATTTTTGGACCTCTGTAATGAAGACAAGGATGGTGTATTGAGTAGAATTGTTACTGGAGACGAAACTTGGGTTCATCATTATGAACCTGAGTCCAAACAAGACTCCATGCAGTGGCATAAAAAGGGCACAGCATCTCCCAAGAAATTTAAAGTGTCACAATCAGCTGGGAAACTCATGGCAACGGTATTTTGGGACTCGGAAGGAATATTGTTGATTGATTATAAAGATAAAGGTGTTTCTATAACCGGAGAATATTACGCTTCAATATTAGAGCGACTAAAAGAAGCCATTAAAGAGAAAAGACGGGGAAAATTGACAAAAGGTGTTCTGCTTTTGCACGACAACGCGCCCGTCCACAAGAGCCGCGTTGCGTTAGCTGCCCTGCATAAGGTGGACTTCGAAATTGGGAATCACCCACCCTACAGCCCAGACCTAGCCCCGAGTGATTATTACCTGTTTCCGAAAATGAAAAAAGAGCTGCGGGGTAAAAAATTTACTGCCGATGATGAAGTCAAGGAGGCAGTTTCGGCGTATTTTGCAGATAAAGAGAAATCATTTTTTTATGAGGGTATAAATAAATTAATTGAAAGATGTGAAAAATGTATCCGTCTTGCAGGTGAATATATTGAAAAAGAAAAATAATTTGGTTTTTTTATTTCCACCCCTTGTCCCCCATTCCGCGAATATAAAAATGCTCCCTCGTAGTATAATTTGGCATTTTTGTCCAATTAATTATAAAACAGTTTTAATGATTAAATGACTTCACGAAGTGTCATAAATGAAAACTTGTTTGTATTTTATTATGCTGCTGACAACGGAGTTATTCATTATGAAAATATTTAAACAAATATAATTCTTTATGAACACTTTCACGGCATGATTATATAAACCTCTATTCCTATTTTTTGTCGTAGAATTCTGTCTATGTCCATTCGGCCCAGCATTTTTGTTACATTCTGTATTTTTAAGTTAATTGTAAATGCTCAAATTTTTTTTTAATTTTATGCTTTGTCAGTGCTTCGACACAAAAATAATAAATGCCGGGGTACGTCACGAAAATAAATAGAAAAATGAGATACGCATATGAACATTGATTCAGAAAATTAAAGTCGCCTTCAAATTGAATCATAGAGGAACGGAAATGTCCGCTGTTCAATTAGAATTTATCACTTCCAATATGGTATGCCTAAACATGCAAGTTTACAATATTTCCCGATTAATAACTTCAATCTTCTCTACCACATGCTAAATAAACTACCTTGATTTATTGCCCGATTTCCATTATTCGAGCAACAACTTTATCAGCCCGCGTAATAAATGAGATTATGTGTGTTGTACAGAAACATAGAAGGAAAAAAAGGCAGATAATATCATCACTTCGGAGAGTATCGTTGTTCGTTGCTTTTTCCAAACTAATTTCCTGTCGCAATAAATCCACAACCGGGTCAAGTCGTTGCAGCATAAAAGAGTTATGAGCACACATACGCGCGCGTTCTCCCATTCTATAAGTATTAAACATACGTATTTGTATTATAAATACGGTAACTACTGGCGGGTATCTCTACCTCAATAATTATTACATGACGATGCTATCCAGCAATCATTCTGTTCAGATAATATCTATGTGCTGAGTTTGAAAAATTGTGAGACATAAGGTGGGTGTTGTGGGACTCGACTATACGCTTTTATGCCCTTATATAAAAGACATGGGGAACACGTGATAAAAATGCGCGGAATATATTTCTATGAAGTAGCGAGTTGTGGAAGACGGAACGCCTTCGAGGCTGATTAGAGCGGGATTCACGTGACATTCGTATACTTGTACCTTTATAAGCGAAAAATTCCAGTTTTTATATCCACAGGTACAATTGTTTTATCAACAATTGTATATTTTGTATTTATTAATATAACAGAAATTATGGATAATTAAAAATTTATTTCCATTTAATATACGTTAAATAATTACCTGCATTGGGAATAAAGACACAAATTGTTCAAAAACAATTATTCTATTTTTCAATCTAGGAGTAATTACCTTTTAGGAAGACATATCCGTGCCCTTTCTTTAACTACTCCAAAATATAAGATTTGTCGAATTCCTCAAACTAAGTTTCTGTTTGGGCAATGGCCTCTTTCCCTGCAGACCCCGCTTTCATATTAGGAAGCAAAAGAAGGAGCCAGGTCAGTAAAGTATGGTGGTAGCGGCCGTAATTCTTAGAGGAATTCACGCGATTTGACCGCCACAATTACGGATGAGTGAGCTTAGATATTATCTTGGTGGAACAGTATTTTCTTCTTTGATAAATGGGGCCATTGCACCTTCATTTCTTCTTTGATTCAGTATAGTTGTTCAATGTAGTAATACTTCTTGATTTTGAGTCGAATTCCAAAAGACAGAAGCCATGACCTTTTTCAACTGATGGTACTGTCTTTGCCTTCTTAAGAGCAGACTCGTCCAGAAAACTCTATTGTTTTCACTACCGCTTGGTGTCTGGCACGGTTACGATACAATAAAAAAAATCGCAGAATTCATCGGACTGAGAGCTTACTCACTTCTAACTTTTGCTGTAGAATATTAATTACTGTTCCGTACGATACGCCTACAGTCTCTGCTACATCAGCGAGAACCATTTCGTGGACTTTTCCAATAAGATCGTTAGTAACCACGTCTTACCTGGAGTCTGGGCGTTCCTCCTAAAAAACCGACGTACGTTTACGTCTGAATTCGCTGAACCATTGGCTGTCATAGGTGGTGAAGGATCTCCATAAACAACATTCATTTTCGCTTTAATTTCTTCGCATATCTTTCTATGCAAAAACACAAAGTGAATTTACTGATATACGAAGAAATTAAAGCGAAATTGAATGTTGTTTATGGATATCTTTCACCATCTATGATAGCCAATGCTTCAGCGAATTCAAGCATAACCGTACGTCGGTTTTTTGTGAGGAACGCCCAGACTCCAAATAAGACGTGGTTACTGACGATATTATTGAAAATATCCACAATATGACTCACGCTGATTATATATATATATATATATATATATATATATATATATATATATATATATATATATAATCAGCTATATATATATATATATATATATATATATATATATATTGTATTAATTGTGTTTTGAATACATAATTAAAGTTTTGAAAATACTTACTTTTGAAATCTAAACAAAATAATGCCCTGGCTAACGTACTTAAGACTTTCAAAATCCCAGGCGGCAGAGAAAACGAATCTAACGAATAGTTTAAATCCCGATATTAATAAATAAATAGTACTTTAGTTAGACTAGAAAAATAATATAAATTTTTATACGAAAAAAAGCTAAACACGCGCTGCGTTTATTTGGCTTTTGACAAAGTCCGCACTAGACTTATACCACCTAAAGCCAAACACACACTATGTGCGTTTGACTTTCATTGGTGTCAGTCTAGTACAGACATTGCATTGTGCGGCTTTGCCATGATTCCCGAGAACTAGGGGATAGTTAATCACAGTATCGTACCAGGACTGTGATTAACTATCTGCTGATAATCTAATAATACGTATACACAATACGAAAATTATTGTAGAAAAGAGTTATACTAAAATTAACTTATTAATTGTAAGGTATTGGCAAAAATGAACATATTGAAGAAAACTATTACGGTATCAAACGAAAACAGGAAAAAAAGAGTAGGTTTTAAAGAACGCAGAATATAACTAAAATTTTTATTGCAATTTTAATTTAATAACCAGGTATTAATATATACATGTATGTATTTGTAACAATCTTGTACCTATTAAAGGACATTACAAATTAATAAGTAAATACCATAATTAAAGACAAAGCAATTTAAATATTCAAAGACACTGATACTGAGAAACGGTATTTTTAAATTGCCAAGTATTAAGGAGTTCATTACCACATTAAAAAATATCTCAAAAGAATTATTCTTGGATAACTGTTGTTTCGCCGACAAAATTGTTATGTCCAATTAGGTAAATAATGTGTATTTTACTGAAATTTTATACATAAGGTTAAAACGTAATTTATCCTATTACTAAAAATACGCCATAGACACTTACATAAATTTGACATAAATTGGCTTCCCAACTTACTACTTGTTAAGCCAAATATATTATTCGTACATTACGTACGTCCTCCATGTACATACATACATAACAGCAATCTTCTTCACTTGTTACACGTCATTTAAAAACCAGGAAGAGAGACGTTTAACGGACGCAACTAACCAAAAATAATAAGGACATATACCCGAGAGGTAGATTGACGTTGCAGTTATGTTTGAACAAAAAAAGGATGAGTGTATATCTGGTAATAACAGTTGAACACGAAATGCCAAAAATAAAGTTTTTCTCATCGCCAGTACCTTTTAAATGGAATTAATCGATTTCTTTTTTTACACGCAGACCGTAAGCGTCTTTTTTTTTGTTGTTTTTATTAAAAACCGCGATTACTTGCCGTGCGCCTTCGATATTTACTGCTCTAAACGGTAGACTGTGTAGAACCGTTTTTGCGGAAGCGATTGTACATTTTGAAAGATTTTTTTAAGAATATTCATTTCTTCATATAATCTATATAATAGATATTTGAACATTTTTTGGACATCGGCAGAAGTGAATTATTATTTAATAAAACAGTGCTCAAAAGTAAAATGAAAATAAAACTTAATAAATGACATGACAACGAAATTTTTCACCATTATTTTGTACTGGACTTTTAAAAGCATACTTCATTTGAGTTCTTATCTCTCTTAACACTATGAAGCTCTTGTGAAATCGTTCCCATTTTCAACAGCAAGCGTTCCTGAATCAGTACTATAACCTACAGTATTGAGGATTAATATTATTTTGAAATAATATAGTTTTGTCAGTGAAAGAATGTATGGCCGAAGTCCACAAATTTTATTTGTGTCTGGAATCTTCTCAACATCTCTGAAATTAGAATACCGACAACCTTATTGTTACATTTCATTCTACTATTCGTAAATTTGAAATTAACAATAGAAGCGTTACGCCAACTATAATTTTTGCTTCAGACGTTTGTGTATATATATATGTACAGCCCTTTCAACTAAAAATTTGACACATTTTAAATAACCAATTCCTGCTACATCATGCAGAAGTATTTTGTTGTTCAGATCTTCTGTATTAACGTTTAGGTAAAGTTGTGGTAACCACAATTCCATTTTGTATCAATTATGACCTCATGTTTCACGTAGAAGAGTGTAAGTATTACTATTTTGAAGACGCGTACAAAACAGTAGACATTTTCATTAATGAAATAATGCAGAACTGTGTATGGCTGAAGTCCACAAGTTTTATTTTTATCTAGAATCTTTTTATCATCTCTTGAATTATGATGCCAATAACCTCAGTTTTGTATTTCATTATAATATTCGGAAATTTAAAATTAACTATAAAACGCTACGTCAACTAGAATTTTTGGTTCAGAAATTTGTCTACATCTGTATACAGTCCTAATTTTAAACGACCATTTCTTTCTACAATATGTTGAGGTATTTCATTCTTTAGATCTTCTGCATTAACGTTTAGATTAAAGTTGCGGCAACCACAATACCATTTTATATCAACTATGATCTCATATTTCACGTAGAGGAATCCAATCTCCAAAATCATCAATCTCTAGCTCTGTTCAACTGTTCAACTATTGCTACACGTAAATGTAGCTCCCTATATTCATTTCTATCACTTTTTAAAGGGAGGAACAATATTCAGACTTGTACTTCTAACGTCATTATTCGTAGAAGTCGTTTGCGTTTAATAACGCCAATTATCATCGTTCTAGCATAGGTGTTACAAACAGTAATCTACTTTCTCTAGAGTAACTTTTACTTGAACGTACAGAGGATGTAATTTTAGATTAAATTTGGAAACTAAATAATTATGTAGTTGGACATAAAATTGGGTCAATTGAGAATCGAATCAAAAATTCTAAAATAGGCCGAAGATTTATAGACCTATATGAACACGAATGGCCCAATAGAAGACAACAGTGTTAAAAAGAGTTGTCAAGAAAATAAAACGATATATAGGTATGTATATGAAATCTACAAAAATAGAAGAGTAAAAAAAAAATCTTACGCAAATCTGCTAAAACTGTTTTTTGACAATATGTTAAATCGATAAACTTTCGTAAAATAAATTTTTAAAAATTGATAAAAATATTCTTTTTACATAGAAAAGTATTATTAGGTGTTTTAAGTAAGACTTGGCCTTTGCGATTAGAACAGTGGTACAATTAAAATAGCGCATATTCGGGTCAACGGTCAGTACTTTATTAATTTTATTTGTTTGTATATATTGCAGATGTCTATTTTAAATTGTATACTTCCATAGTATGAGTTTGATAACAAGATGATTTTATATGACTTACCATAAAAATGATTACGTATGTCCATAAAATTAAAAGAGAACTTTTGTTTAAAAATTACATGTAATATTCAACATTTCAATTTTTAATCTTTATTATTACTACAGAAGATACAAAGAATATCATTACATAAATTTGCTTTTATATTTAGTGTAGATTCAGGCACTATCTTGTAAAGAATGAGAAAATGAATTGTCGTATATCATTGATAGAACATTGGTGGAGAATATGGTGATGTGACGTTAATACTACTTTCTAAGAAAACAAGATACTGTATTACATAATATTTTTAATAGTACTTCCAGAATTAGTTACAATAAATGGAAAACGGTTCTATTTTTCAATTATTTAAAAGGTCATTAAAGATGCAAAATATTTTGCAGTCGCTAAATCTATGTACTTTCTAAGATTCAATAAAATGTAAGATAAAATGCTTATAAATACCAAGCATAATTTGAAACTCCATGGATGAAATTCTAGAATTATTTTTGAAAATTTCTGATTCCACTCCAAATAACAACTACCGCGTAACTTAAGAATTCAATATTATGCGGGGAGCTGTCATTCAACATCACAACAATGCGAAGAAGCGTTCATTCTTGTGCTAATATTTCTTTTTCAAAAACAAATACCAACTGTGAATATTATCATCTTTCATAAACCGTCTCGCCGTTACGACTTATTTATCTACGCCAACAGTCCGATGAAAATAACAAAGCCACTGATCAATAAACCATTTAATTGGATTACAGTTTTTAATTATAAAAAAAGCCGTCCGCTTTATTCCAGATCCCGTGTGGTACGGCATCATAGAAATGGTTATGTTCCGTCTTCGATTGTCGCAGAACGGCGTGGCAAAAACAAATATAACATTTCTCGCTTCGTCGCCTTCTTCCATTATTTACTCTTACAAATTAATATGCGAAAACTTATTCGAATGCAAAAAATGGGAATCTAGGTTTGTAATAAAGGATTCATTGATATCTGGAAAATAAAGTACGCGAAATGAGGTGATTGCTTTACAATAGATGGGAAGATATTCAAAAAAGTTTACACGTTTCTAAAATGGGGATAAAAAAATTTTTAAAAATTGTGCTAACTGATTAGTTTAGCTTCTAAGTTAGACATCTCATTCTAAACAAATCAGGTCGTGAAACAATAAAACTATATGGTGCAAGATATTAAATGAAAAACACAGTTAGTGATTTCGAATTAAATAAGAAAATAATAGTTCTTACTTAAAATATATATGTACATCTAAAGTACTTTAAAGCAGAACATTAAGTCCCATTCTTTGCTCGGCATGTAGACATTCAAAAAGCGAATATTTCTAAAAGAGACATCGAAAGGATTACAATATATTCAAAATAAGATTAATAAATAAGAAACAGTTAATAAATAAAATGAAATTGAATCCGGCATTTCTATAGTTGATGAAAGTTGAATCTCTACTGGAAATGGATACATCATTCCGAATGCAAATACAGCAAAGTCAAAGGCTGGATAACATTGACAATCTAAATAAAATATAAGTAAATTTGTTAGACTGTAAAAAGTATTTTATACAATAAAATTACTCAAAGATATAAAATCACTATATTTAAAAATGCCAAAGCACGGAGCGATTTTTGTTCGTAAAATTCCATTTCAGGAAATTCATCTCCCACTTGTACACGTATTATTGTCAAACTTTCAAACTGGCGTAATACATAGGCTACGATTTCCCCTTCTACCTGAAAGAATCCGCTTGTTTCTTAAACTTATAATGCGTTATATTCGTAGACCCATAACAGACTTTCTCTCACTCTGCAAGTTAAGCGTACATTTGGGAGCTCATTCCTTAAGAAACTATTTTGCCTGTCTTTGACCTCACCTTTCCTCGAATATATTTTCAGTCTACCTTTTCACGGTTTGTTTGATATTATTTTTAAGTCACGAGAAAACTCTGAACCTATGCAAGCCATAGGTAAAGCCTCTCGAGCCACTTGCCGTGAGATCGAGCCATATCTAGGTATTAGAAACATCAGCATGCATAAGATCCTGCATGAATATTTAGCCGTTAAGAAGCTATGTTCACGTTGGGTACCACATCATTTGACAACAACTCAAAAACGGACTCGCGTCGATTGGTGCTAGGAAATGCACAAAAATACAATGGCAGCGCTTCAAACATTTATAAAGTCGTCGCAGGTGATGAATCCTGGATCTATACGTATGTACATAAGTGCATTAAGTGTGATTTTGATACCACACCACATAATCTTGACAAAATGCATGTTTATATTTACATATATTCTCATTTTAAAATATACAGCAATATGTATACATTTTAACAAAATGCATACTTATAATAAGTAAATGCTAATTCAATTATAAGAAACTGTACTACATTTGTTTAATTTAGATTTGATGATAAAACCATAAAGATATATTTATAGTACTTTAGGATTTCATTTTGAAAATTTTGGGCGCCCCTGTAAAATATAATACGTTTCCGTAATGAAAGTAATGAATTCAGCGCGTGAATAAATGATCGCCGTAGATCATTTCTTATTCTAATTATGGGTTTCACAATGATTCGGCCAAACTAAATACATAAAAGATCGAGTGTCATCCGCAGTAGCTGCGCTATCTAGCGCAATGAATCATTCCAAGACAGTTTAAATGCCACTAAACACGTCATTAACATAGAAAAAAAAAGAAAGGATCTTTGTATAATGGAAAAGTATCCCGACCGTTTAAAACATTTATTTTACAGTGGCAGTTGTGTAACATAAGCCTCCCATGATAAAAGAGCCCACGAATTTTCTCAGAATTATTTCTATTGTGCTTTGGATTGTCGCTTCTCTTCCATGTACATGCGTTTTCTTCGATTACCATTTTTTGTAGTTCGTTTTCTCAAGGTAGACGATTCTGCTCTTGTTTAAACGGATAATTTGATACCCACACATACTTCGATCAAATATATTAAACGAAAAGATTTATTTTCAATAGATGTTACTTACACTTATTATTTTGATGGAATTCTGGTGATGTACATGTGAATGTGTATTGAGACCCTTGTTTAAATAGGATATAATTTATTGATTTTGGAATTGGATTCTGTCCGATCAAATAATAGACAACTTCGATTTTTGGGAATAGTTGTTTTAATAACATTTTCGATTACAATTTCATACACACTCTTTCCAATGAAAGTGATAGTTAACCCGTCGGTTTCACAACTAATGTCAACTATTTGTGAATCGTTGGCATTGGTATTGGATTTCGAATAGCCTCGTGAAAAGAGATCGCACAGATCCTGCTAGTCAATTGTTATAGCCTTCCCATCGAATATTTCTTGCCGGAACCACATTTGCGCAAAATTCATAGTGTTCAGTCAGCTCATAAAAGAAATCAGCTATAATTCTTGGTAACGATAGCTACTCACTCAAAAGTATGGGCTTCTCATACTTACTTCCCAAATCAACGCTATACAGTAAATGGAAAACGCACTTCGCTATTTAAGAAGATTTTTTGACCGAATTGAGAGCCCATTTGATGTTCTAAAAACTAACTGGCGATATATCAACAGTAACAATGGCTGTCCAAGATTTAAGTCTTACGTTAGTTAGATTTTGTACTCATGAAGATCCAGGGTTTTAGTGACTTGGAAGAAGTTCTTCGTAATGTCCAATTGTTCATGCGGAACCGACATTCTCGAATTTGCAGCGATACTTACAAAACTTTTCCCATATTTACGAAGAGCTGGATCATTTAGTTCTCTTCCTCGACAAACAATTCTACGTGAAATTTTTAGCAAATCTGTAATCCGCTTTAACTATAATGCACTGCTACTTCGTATAGCGTTAAATATTTTCTAATCAGAAGAATCATAGGTCATACCCAGAACGAAATTCAAATTCGATATTCAATTTTGGTCATCCATTATGTACATACATATACATTGTGTCTATTTATACTTAATATACCGTAGATTGTCGTATTGAGGTTAAAAGGCATTCATTAATGCACAAAATCGAAAACACTTCCCACCATCTACAAATCTATAACTAGAAATCTCTCAGTGCTGTTTTCGTTGCATTTTTCTCGTTTGATACAGAGAAATCCCATATTTCTGCTTGACGTACTAATCGAAAAGAGATCTTTCCTATCCACGCTATTGACCCGACGTAATAACTCACAACAACCCCCGCGCGCGCGTCATGTCGGCCACACAAAACACTCATCAAGAAGGCGTAAGAACACCAATTTCCCTGTTGTTTCTTCATCAAAATTTTCGATAAGACGCAGTCGGTTCATTTGTTCCAGTTCAGTTGTGGGTCGCTTGTAATGACTTCACGTTCACTTCGTGGTTCCGTAGTCGATCTCGCGTGTCGCGAATGAGGAGTAAGTCTTGATGTCTCACCTCTGCACTTTTCTGCATTTACGAGAGTAAATCTTTATGAATTCGCGTGTAAGGAAATATTCGAAACATCGTATCTTGACGCCAATGTATCAATGAACAACTTATTACTATTTTTTCGTTGCTTAACTAAAGAACTTCCAAACGATTATTTTAGTAAAGTCAGACTTTCAAAATAGGTCGAATACTTTTCGATTATTATTATAAAGTATAAGACACCAAGTGAATGAAAGCATTTGGCATAATTAATTGAAATATTGGAAGGTTTTCTAAAAAAAACGCTAGCAATTTTTGACACGTTCAAATTAAATATAAAAAGCATTAAATTGATGGGCTATTCTTTTCACAGTTGTTTGACGAGTGTTCCATTAATTTTGATAACAAAAATTTGTCAAAAAACAGAAGAAGAAAAGGTTTCAAAAGATATCATTTAGAGTTTGCTGTATTGACTGAAACAGTACAATAAAAGGTTTTGCTATTCAGGCTAGACTTTGGTGGAATACTTAGCCACATTTATCTAAAGTGATTATTTCTATTTTTATAAACTTTTTTCTGCCTTCCGTTTAATAGTTTTGTAATTGATTCTTCCTTCTTTCTTATTGTACATCACCTACTTTAAACTTATTCTTTGCTTTTACATTAATATTACTGGATACGCCAGATGATAGCCCTTTCTTATTCTTTAATGTAACGTGACATAGTTTCTTGCTAGTCTGTCGATTCGTGTTTTATTATTGTGATTTGTTACGGAAGCGAGAACGTTGATCCGTCTATATTAACCAACCAAATTGAAATATTTGTATAATTTAATTTTTACTACAGTTACCCGCTTAGCAGTTTTTCTGTCGTGCTATATGTAGAATAACGATTTATTTCATACACCTGTATTAGTTTATTGAAATGTACA
The DNA here is from genome assembly GCA_031893035.1 of Dermolepida albohirtum. Lineage (NCBI taxonomy): Eukaryota > Metazoa > Arthropoda > Insecta > Coleoptera > Scarabaeidae > Dermolepida > Dermolepida albohirtum. The sequence goes on from JAVIWB010002764.1 coordinate 90,289, forward strand.
TTGTGAAACTCCGTTTACAGATATTTAGGACTTCTTGGATCTTTCAGAATTTGCTCTATCGCGTTCTGAACATCCGGGCCGGTTTTACTTTTTATTGGTTGCCTTAATAGATATTTAAAAAAACAATTATTTTTTTTAGAGTATGGTAAAAATTCCATTAAATCAGCTTGCCATAAATCATCAAAGCCTTTAATAATAATACGACGTCTAGCAAAGTTTTTCCTTCCAGGTCAATGTAATTCATTAACAATATCCTGTGTAGCTTTGCCCATTCTACATGTGTACTCTACGATTGTTGTAGAGAGAAGTGACTGAAACGTTGGCGTTTGTTTTTATCTCCTGATCCAAATCTTCATTTTATTTGTTCCCTATGTGTCCACAATTTTCTCCAGATCCATGATTTTTTGTAAAACCACTCCAACATTATTATTAATTCTTTCGTCTATTTCAACTGAGAATTTCCAAATTTTTTATTAATATTTGTAATATTCGTATTAAGAGGGACTATTAACCTCTCCAGGTCTTTGAAATTTATTGAATTAATAAATTTATTTTTTACATCTGAAATATTTTTGGTATTTTTTTCTGAATTCTGACTTCTTTCTGAAATTATCTTTTAGTATTATTAGTGACTGCTTGGACATTATTTTGTATTTCTTCAGACCTATTCTCATTTACTTCCAAAATTTTTTTGTTGAACATACTTGTTTCTTTCAAAATCTCCTTTTATATATCCTCTTTGAGTTGATTCAATGTCTTCTGGAATACACCTTTTTGTTCAGTAATTTTCTTATTTTTGGATATCATTGATTCTTCTAAATAGGTTCTCTGATTTTCTATATTGTTTTACTTATTTTCTGTAGAGTACGGATTCTTCTAATTATTTTCTTTTAAAGATTCTAATTTTCCGAATTTTTGTTTCTAGACGCTTAGTCTCTGCAGCATAAGTTATTACTGATTATTGTGAAGAAGATTTTTATACTTGAATTTTTGTTTCTGACTAATCGTTAAGTTTGAAATAAGCATTGTGTTTGGCTTGCATTTTTTGTCTTATTTCCATGCCTCTATTAATTTATGCTTACAGATGTTTGTGTTTATTTTTTTAAATTTTTACTCTAATTTTACTTGAGATTTGTGATCGGCTTCCTATCTCCTACTGAAGTCTATGTATTTAACTTTTTTTGACTGTATTCAAGCCCTTCTTTTTGAACTTATTTTCTTTCTTATCTCGTTTAGCTTTTCTTGTCTCCTGCTACTACAGCTACATCATCTGGGTATACAATTTTTGCATTATAAATCCAGTTATTGATGACTTTTAGAACTATATTAAAGAGTGCTGTCTCCTTGCCCTAACTGATTTCTCATTTCTTCCTTACAGTGGCTTCTTATGTATCTAATTTAATTTTCTGAATATATTTTATGTATTCCTAACACTGATGCATCTTTTATGGGGTTTTCTTTTAAACTACAAAACAGGACGTACACTTGAAGTCCATGTATAGTATATGTAAATCTATAACTGTCTTAATACAGTAAAACCTGTGTTAACGGCCACCTGACTAAAGCGGCCACCCGAATCGACTATAAGGAAATTCCCATTCACAAATACCCGTTAATTACGGCCACCTTTGTAAAACGGCCGCGGCCAAATAACCCAAACGTTTACGGCCTATTTTCATAGAAATTTACCTGCCAATGTCGGCCGGACTATTTATGACATGTATATCTTTATTGACGGAAATACCTAATACAAATTGTCGGGGTTTCCCGGGGTTTCCTATTACCTGGTAGTAATTCACCCTTTTCGATTTGAACTTTATTATTCTAAAGGAAACAATTCAGTTTAAAGTTGTCTCCGTATTCGAAAGGTTCTTAATTAAGTATGTCGCAAAAACGAAAACGTTTGTCGCTAAAAGACAAAATAAATATAATCGCGGAAAGTGAAAAGTATGCGTTAAGTTCGCGAAAGTTGGCCGAAAAATATGGGGTTGGAAAAACACAAATTAACGATATTATGAAAAATAAAGGTGAATTAAAAAAGATGGTCGAGGAAGGTGTTAATATGGAGCTAAAACGAAAATTTCCGAAGTCGGAAGGATTGGCAGTGGATCAAGTCGTCTACAATTGGTTTTGCAAAGCCAGAAATAAAGCAATTCCAATATCTGGGCCGCTACTTAAACAAAAAGCACTGGAGACAGCAAGCAGTTTAAAGATGGAAAATTTCGCAGCATCTAATGGATGGTTGGAAAGTTTCTGTCGGCGACACAGTATAACTTTTAAATCAATTTGTGGTGATTCCGCAGAGGTTAATTTGGACGATATAAAAGACTGGAAAACCAAGTTACCGTTGATTTTAATAAATTATTCTCCTCGAGATGTGTTTAATGCCGACGAAACAGGTCTTTATTACCGCGCTATGCCAAATAAGACATTTGCATTAAAAAGTGAGAATTGTGCAGGGAAGAAGGCAGCAAAACAACGTTTGACTGTTTTACTATGTGCAAATATGGAAGGTGAGAAGGAAGATCCATTAATAATTGGAAAAAGTAAAAATCCACGCTGTTTTAAGGGTAGTCATGTGGACAAATTACCCTTAGAATGGCTTTATAACAAAAAGGCATGGATGACAACGGAAATTATGACAAGATGGCTGCATAAATTTGACAATAAAATGAAAAAACAAAATAGAAAAGTGCTTCTTTTCTTGGATAATGCCACTTCACATTCTAAAGTTCCATTAGAAAATGTTAAACTAGTCTTCCTGCCGCCAAACACCACTTCGTATTGTCAGCCCTTGGATCAAGGAATAATTCAGAATTTCAAATTGATTTACCGAAATTTTTTGGTTAAAAAGCTTCTAACGTTTATTGACAATGAATGTGATTTTGAAATTTTTGAAAAAAACATAAATTTAGCCAATGCACTTGTATGGATTACAGCTGCTTGGAAAAAGGTATCTCCTGCTGCAGTTAAAAAATGTTTTTCCAAGGCCGGATTCTCTGATGTTATCCAGGAGGACACAATGTTTGATGAAGAAGACGAAATACCCCTTGCCCAGCTATATCCTGCAGTTCGTAACGAATTTTTGATGGATTTAGATGAATATGCTTCTATTGATCGTCATGTGCCTACAGAGAGCCCTAACTTCAGTATTCCAGAAATTGTTAAAGAGTTGTGCAATAATGATGAAGAACATAACTCTGATAATAGTGACCTGGACGAATGTGAAACCCCAAAATCTAGTTTATCTAGTATGAGTGAAGTGTGTGCAAAATTAAGAGACATACAAAATTATTTATTGTGCAATAACAATGGTGACATTTATATGGATGTTTCTAAAATTTTACTTACATGTGAAGCTGCAGTTTTTAAATCGAAGCTAAAAAATGTGAAGCAAACAAATATTGAAACATACTTTAAAAAATCCTAATAAATTGTGTTTTTCGTATGAATATATTGTAATAGTATGTACATATAAATAATTTATTAGATGTCATATTATCTATAATATGTAAATTTTAGTTTTTCTTACACATATTTGTATTTATATACTATTTACTTTAATTAATAAAATAAAGAAAGCAAATCGTAAAATTAATTATGTATTTTATTTGTGAGACGAAAAACCTGTCAATTACGGACACCTTTATATAACGGCCAATATATTTTGCTTTTTGGGTGGCCGTTATTGACAGGTTTTACTTACATTGCATAAAGCGTCAATTTTCCTTTCTTAAAGCAAGTTTTTATTTTTATTTTTAAGTGTTTGTGTAGGGTTAGAACTGATCTCGAGTGATCGGAGGAGAACGGGCACTATGACTACCTCAAATAGGTTTTTCTTCAAAGTATAGATTTAAATCCAGACTAATAAGAAATTTCGAACCGAGAAGAGGAAAGTCGAATTCAAAAGTAAACACAGTAAATGCAATTCCGTACCATAAATAACATCAAATATATTAAAAATATAAATAAATATATCTTTTTATATAAATAAAAGGGGCAATTCTAGATAATTTAGCCAACCATCGAAAACGTAAATTAAACATCATTCTGAGAAGTACCACCTGCAATTTAAACGGAGGAATTCTTTAATTGCCCCCCTGTAGTCGTTTGCTATTTATCCCTTCTTCATATACTTATACAAAAACTTTCATTATATTAACGAATGAGATGACAAGCGGTGGATAATATCCTAGAAATACGGCGAAATGATGATAACGTTGACAATTGTAAGATCGCACAACAAATATTTCAAATGGCTTAGAAAGTACCATATTAGACTATCTTATTCATTCCCCAAATAGCAACTCAGGGAGATACGACGAGGTTCTTCGTTATACATATACAAATATAACCAGGTGAGTTGTACAAAAAGAAAATAGATAAAAACAATTTTTTTAAACAATAAGTTAAATTTTTCAATGTCTCCTAATCTTTATTTGTAATATATAAAAAAAAATACAATATTTTAACGATACTTCTCATAATTGCTTAATACAAAAATGCAAAATTTATTATGATTTGTACGAAATAATAAATAAACAGTAATAATAATAACAATAATAATCCATGCCTTCACATTCCACAACAAATTAACTCTACTTGCAGAGAATATTGTCAGATCGCGTGTTATTATTACGCCCGCGTCCGTGGAGAGACTTAAGAAATTTGGCTATCGCCCTTTATCTTAAATTTCATGCCATTGAGAGTCATCTTAATGCATGTGCCTTAACTCTAGTATTAAGGTTTCCAGAACGTGATTAATAACATAGAGACAAGACAGCGTTACATCGGAGCTATTAATTTCAACCATGGATCAAATCTTGAGCTGTTGTTTGTTAATAATATCTGTTATTTATTCAAATTGATGTTATATGCAAAGAACTCTTTCGCGCAATGAATGTTATTAATGATAATTTGTCCGACAAGATATCCTTAATTTGCAAGAATAGTGTAAATTAAGTTGGAGACTGTAGCTAAGTGAATAAACAAAAAGGAAAGACAACCCTTACAACATTAATTATTTGTATACAACTAGATATCTATTTCGGCAAATAAATTGTCATTTTCAGTGGTAATTAAAACACAGACTTAAATAGGGGCTCACATCAAATTCACGTAAAAGAAAAATACAACACTCTTTTAAATGTTCACATAAACCAAAGTAACTACTGAATATTACAACGTAGTTGTCGAAACACATCTATCTATCTATCTAGTAGGATATAAATATTAATGTCGTAAGGGTTTTGTGCCTTCTTCATTATGCTGGAATAGTCCTAGGTTAACCAATAGGAATTTTTATATGGGCGAAGTATTTATTTTCTTTCTTAAACCTCAATTTATTATACATAAATATACGACAAAAAATAGTGACTTTTAGATTAATCGTAACTTGTTTTACTGGGTGTAAATTGATTTCCGGAAAATTATTCTTTTTTAAATCTTCTGCTTCTAGGAAATGGAACAATGAGATCTTGTAGTTAGTTACCTTGATTTATATGATTTCAATACTAGACTTTTTTATTTTTAGAATAGTACACAACTATTTAGTTGCCAAAATTTTTTGAAGAAATAATGAAGACAAGGAATCCTGTACACACCAGCTGATTCTAAAGAAATCAGAGGATTCCTTGTTCATGCGGCAGGGCATATATTGGTGAAACAAAGCGGTCTTGTCGGCACTCGTGTTTCTGAACATGAGCGTTGTACTAGGTTGCTGCGCATAGCCGGTTCTGCACTTGCCGAGCATAGGCTGGAAACCGGGCACCATATTCAGTTTAATTCAACCAAGATCCTATCCCGCACTAACCACTTCTATGGTCGCAAAATCTGTGAAATTATAGAGATCTTTAAGCACCCCAATAATCTTAACCGCGATGATGGCTACCCCCTACATAACGCTTGGCAATCCTGCATCTCTAATCTACCCAACCGTAACCGTAACGCTCCATTGACCCATGACCAATTATCCATATATAAACACGTCCCCCATCGACTTACACCAGTTTCAGTGCAGTAGTTCAGCCCTGAAGATGTCCCATACAAATGGGTACGAAACGTCGGCAGATATACTAGTGACGCGGTTCCAGCCCGGAAACCCAGAAGCAGATAATATTCGATAATAATTTTTTTAATTGTATGCTTTTCCCGAAATGTAAACGGCTACCCTCATATAAAGACATTCTTACTATAAAGTCAAATAATTTTCATTCCATCATATTCCTTTACATCCCATGCAATTACTTTATGCCTTCAATATTAATTTAACTATCGTATATAAAAAATTCCTTCTCCATTCCCTATTGATACACATGTGATAACTTCCCTTTAACTTACTACTATTATTATTTTAACTTGATTTTACATGTATTCATTTTCAGGTCCTTCTAACTAACATATTACAATGTTTGTATTAACTATAATGGATAACAATATAACACTACAGTATATGCAACACATATTTACATATATGTATAATACATAAAAAAAAATTTCCAATTTAAAACCATTTTTGAACATTTTATTTATCCAGATACATAAATCTAATAATAAAGAAGTATATCAAAATTCAAAGTGAGTACATACTTAGATTTTTATACTTAACTACTACTTATTATGAACATATACCTAGTATATCATTTCAGTGCTCTTACCAAAGTGAATATTATCAATTAATTCTTCTCATACTCAATTTAAAATCATCTTCTGTGTTCCTGTCGTATATACAAATTTTGACATTTGTATAAAAAATAAAGGGATGGGGTTTGGTTTCCCTAAAAGTATATCTTATAGAGAAAATATTTATCATTATGTTTTCGATATCTCTTATAGTTTCTCAGTTATTAACTCAAACAGTGGAGGGTATCGTTGAGCTTGGGGTGATTTATACACCACTGATGTGCGACTGTGCAACTAAGAAAGTTACAGTTGCATTTACACCAGATAGGTCTATAAACCAATACTTGTATTCCTCTGTTAATGTCTAATAATTTCAATGATATGGATTCGAAGGTATATAAGTTATTATCAGTGCTTGGTGTTAGAAGATATCTAAAAATAAGATTATGAGCTTGTTAACCGCACGCATAACAAAAGAATATATTTTAAAACTGAAATTCATACTTTTTCAATCGTTACTTTGTAATTTGTGTAAATTGAACCTATTGGCAATATAAATTAAGATCCACAAGTGTCTACGTTTACTTTTTACACAAATACACGAAGTTTATATCAACAATTTTACACACGACTCACTGCTCGAATTAACTTTATTCTACTTGCAATTGCGTAATCAAATCATTAGACAAAAGATATCCCTTCTAAAATCTCATAGTCCGGTAATTTATATCATAATCCAATGATATATTGCAAGAGCGAATACCGGATGATAGACGATCATCTAAACGAGTTGGCTATCGATTACACAACGGGCAAAAGCAGCAAGAAAACAATTACTCCTGGGAAATTATAGGTGGGAAAGCAACACTGGCACAGATAATGATCACGTGATTATTTACAGAATTAATCACGAAAAAGTTTCCTTAATAATAATATGCCCACACACAAGGCATATATACGTAAACGATCAGGGACTATATGATGATATTACATGGATAAGCCGTTGAATTGTGGTTTGGAATGTAGATAGTTCAGTAGACATTAATTATCTTGGTTAAAATTTCGATAGCTCAGAGGCGGATAAACTGAAAAAGATGTACTATAATCTAAGTTACCTATTACATTAACTACTACATATCTATCTAGTAAATAAAAATGTATTTATTCGTTTTCATAATTACAAGTGTTACTTTCTCAATACTTTGTTTCATTTCTAGATGTTAATGCTTGTACGTTTTGCTTGAAACATGTACATAACTTAAGCACAAGCAATTGAAATTTCTTAGAATCCAGATTGTATGGTAAATGATACAATATGATATATGTAGATAGAAAACAATAATATTCACATTCACAAGCAACTGAACTTTATTTCGTTACAATAGTTTTGTTTTGATTTCAAAGATAAGGAATGTGCGATATTCTGAAATATTTTTCTTTGTGTATCAAAATCCTAAAAGAGACCGTACATTTGTAAATCATGTGTATCTTGCTCTAGTGCAAAAAATATCAGGACGATATTTTGAAAAAATTAATTTCACCTTCAATTAGAAAAAATAGTGGAAGGGTAAACCAAATATTAAAAGCAAAATTAGAAGTCAGATCTGTAACTTTCGTCTCGATTATATTATTACTTCTGTTAAATTGCATATTTTAATAAAACAAGCCAAGCATTATCGAGACCAGATCAGGAGATGGTTGCCCATCTTGTGGCCAATTTCTAAAGAACGATATTTCCCAAATATTATTTATCAATATCTGCTCTCATTAGCAAAAATATACCAACGACTTAGCAATCGTGGTTCGGAGACGCTTTCCTCGCAAACATTTCTGGAAGCCTCTAAATATAACAGGCAACTAGCGCAGAAAAGAGTGTTTATTAATTAATGGTCAGAAAATACAAAGAAAGTTAACCGATTAATAAGTGGCGTACAAAAACTTGCATGTGTAAGTGTCCCGAAGCCATAAACCAACTCCCTACGGCTGTATTGGAGGCGAATGGGAAACAATGTAAGTAGCGTACAGATTAATGCAAAGCCAATGTCCTGCAGTCAAGTTTATAGTACTGACCATAAATTGATAGATTAACTTAGGGCGCATTGCCGCATGATAAAGTCGAGTAATATGATTCAGTAAGTCAACTTTGTACAAGCTAACTCTATATGGGTCAGAAATTCAACTTTGTACAGGCAGAATCTATCTGGTGCACAGATGGCTCTACGAAAGACGAATTTACGGACTCGAAAAGTGAACGGTGATCCAAGTGAGTCTTAATGAAGATATTACATTATTTTAAACCCATTAGCCGCTTTACATCACTACACTGAAGAAATTAATAGATAGGGTTAGAAATGCTGAAAAGCATCAGATTCGGTAAACAGGACGGAACGCGTCACGCTTTTTCTTCATTTTCTTCGACAGCCAAACAATGATACAAGCACTAGATTCGGTACAAGAAGATTCTAATCTTGGTTCTATATTGAATAAGCTCACTAGTGGTAAATAAGTGACAATTGCCTCACCCAGAGGTCTTAAGGGCTATAGTATTAATGGAAAATCGAATGAACCGATTCGCTAAGCTTCGGCTATAGCTTTCATATGACTTTACAAAAACAAAATAGAAGTATTCAAACCAAGGTGGAAAAGTGGGCTGAAAATACGTAAATCTCATTGAAAGCAGAAAGAATTTCTAATATCAAAATCAGGTAAAATGATCCCTTAGCAAAGACGTCTAAATTTACAATGGACTATCTTCTGGCCTTCCAGTCTGAAACGGCATCACTAGTATAACTGCAGACGTTTCGTACCCACTCGTATGGGACTTCTTCAGAGCTCAACTACTGCTACTGTTTGTTGCACTGAAACTGAGTTTAAGTTCAGTTCAGTTTCAGTCAACAAACAGTAGCAATAGTTGAGCCCTGAAGATGTCCCATACGAATGGGTACGAAACCTCGGCAGTTATACCAGTAACGCGGTTCCAGCCCGGAAGCCCAGAAGAAGATAGTATGGACCACGACCGCGGAAGTCTACGTACCAAATTACAGTGGACCGAGTAAAGACAAAAAACTGTCAGGATGATAACAGGTCTACTAATAGAGCATTGCTTAACAAACATGTGAATAATGTGAATTTGACAAAAGAAAACATGTATATTCCGTCAAATAGTAGAGGCTCTGCGTACTATGCCAATGTTAGGGATTTGCAAAAATGTAGCTTCTGCAAATATGTAGGTCTAATTAAGATATAAGGACCACACTGTATGTGGAAAGATCACAATAGCATATAATCTATGGTCCCTTCAAATAATCTATCTATTCAATCGGAACCAGCCTGTTATTTGAAGTAGTGCATAATCAGCACAACGGATAATTAATTTCGAATCATCGTAGCCGTTAGACGTCCATTACTAATTGTATGCTTCTTCATTCAGTGCTAGTTGAAAATGTCTCACGAACGCATTCCTCTTTGTAACCAATTATTAGTAAAAAGTAGTATGTTAGCTATGTCTCCATATATCCCTGATTTCAATTAAATAAGTTTGTTTAATCTTAATAAAGTTAAACCATACAAAATTAGTTGCTAAGTAGTGGATAAAATAATAATACTGAGCTTCAATAACAAAAGATCGGCAGCCTCTAAAATCTAAGATAAAAGTAGCATAAAGAAAAGGAACGCAATGAATATATTTCAGGCTACATAGGACAAAAGATAAAAGAAAATAAATATGAAGCAAGACACTACAAGACAACTATATTTTATGCCAGATATCCAAAGAGGTATAAGTTTTAAGAATTAAGTTAAACACTTTTAAATTAAAAAAATTGAGGAACAGCAATAGATAAAATTATTTTCATATGCGAAAGAAACAAAAAAAACTAAAGAAAAATAAGAAATTAAAGAGAAAAGTATGTGTAAAATGACTACCATAAAGTACGTATGGTGTATTCTGTCTTTAGTACTGGTTTCAACAATATTAGTTATATACTTTAATTGGCAGTTTTAATTACGAAATATTCTTGTAAACATTATAAATCCTGGCCTGGATTAACATTTTATTGAAAACGCATTAAAATTCCACATGCTTAACCTAATTTTGCCATCTGCCTTGTTAGTAATTAACAATATTTTCCATTACCGTAATGTCCTCCTTATCCTGTTCTAATCTAAAAAATTCTTCATATTTTCGCATTCTATCGTAGTCGACCTTAAGAGAATACATTTTAAAGTACTTAAGTTCTACAATACCAAAAAGAAAGATTGTTCTCGTACAATCGATTGATAAGTCGGATATAAAGATAAAGACATCTCGTCGGGTATAAAAATTGGTTCAAGAATAAGACCACATAATTCAATATTATGAAATACAAAGGCATTTTTGTCAGAGCAGAAACTGCTTCAATATTTAAAAAACTATAATCAACATCTTTCGACAAGTTCGAACATTGAAAAATTCTTTTTGCACTCATTATTTCTTGCTTGAATACTTTTCTTTAAATATTTTGATTGCTCAAATTTTCTAGTTCAATAGCATTTTTAATTTTTCTCATTCTTTGATTTTCTTATTTCGTCTATCTTGTATAAATAATACATTACATTCATACAATAATATCGAGGTCATACATTATTGTAAATGTATTTCTTGTATTTTTCAGTCGTCTTATTTCCTGCATTTTTCAGTCCTCTCATTTTCTGTATTTTTCAGTCATCTTTGGAGAGCTGAACATCATTGAACACTGTTAACCGACGATGATCACAACTCTCGATAGTTATTCCAATAATAGTAGCGAAGTGAATGAAATAATAGATTTGTGACATTATAATTCGTTCTATTTTCTATTGAAAGTTCTTTTTAGACAGAAGCGTAGACATCTTCAGCAATTTGATCTTTCTGGCAGCACCAAAACCTCTAGATTAGAACATCTTTATCTTTGTTTAAAGGTGACACCTTTCCGTACATATGACTCAAATGAACTTTTTAAGTAATTAGGTTAAAGTTTTCAATGATAAACATTAAAAATAAGCAGTAGTGCTAACTTTATATTGGTGCTAATCTAAATATTCTGTAGCCAACTAGAGGTAGATGTTATTGCTCACCTCGTATTTACTGGGTAATCTTATAGAGAACAGTTCAAAAGTTTTACAGTATATTGCAACCGATGCTTGCAGGCAAGTATAGGTTGAGATGTGTTCAAACCTACACTCTAACTGGTAGTTTGGTTTTCCTGAATTAATTGCTCCTGAATTGTGATAGAGTAAACAGTTCAATATTTTATCTTAGTCGAAGAAGGAGTATCAGGAAATTTTACTTGAAAACTTTGCTCGTCGATATTTAATATTGGTCTGCGTTTGGAGAAATTGGTTACTGTTTTAGAAGGTGATCGAATATCTTCAACTGAGAACAAGATGACATGCGTGATGCTCGACAGATATAAAAATGGAAAACCTCGATATGCTAACAGCATCTTGAAAGGTGAAAAAATCTGGCTATTCTACTATGATTTATCCACTAAAGCACAGAGCAAAGCTCTTTGAAAGTGAATATGTGCCCGTATTCGAAAAATATCCAAAAATCTTTATACGCTAAGAAGATAATAGTGATCGTCTTTTTGCCATGTAATAGTTGTGAAGCGAATAGTGTTGGAAACATAAAACACGGTTGCCGCAAAGTAGTACTACACAGGGAAGTTTCTGCCCAGGGTTGCTGAAGCACTTAAAAGTATCCGACCTCGCTCAAAACCAGTTGATTTGCTATCACAATAACGCTTCGACCCATCCTTCAATATTTGGACCCAACATCTAGTAAGAAAATTAAGCTTAAGGTGTTACAGGCAAAATATCGCTAGTGGTATGACAAGTGGGACCAGCTTTCTCTTTATTGAAAACTTTTTGTAGTTACATTTGTGTCTTAGTCAGTTTAAATTTCGAAGTGTGGAATAAATTTGGGCTGATGAAGATAACACTTTTCAATCATAAAACTTATAACTTAATATCAGTTGTAAAATTTAAAACATACCAAAAGCAACATACCAAAAGCAACTTACCAAAAGGGTCATATTTAGGACATAATTATGTTAATATTATTATGTTAATACATCCTAAAACTTTAAAATATTAAAATTTATCACTAATAATTAAAATATTTTTCCGTAAATGCATCAGTAATTCATGCAATTTTGCTTTTCATTATTCCTGTTTTATTTCTTTTAAAATCCCATCCACAGAATCCTGCTGCTGTTAAGCTCGCGGTAGCGCAACGTTCTCTTTTTTTAAGCCTTTACCTCGTAGATTTAAATCAAATTTTAATACCCTTTACATCCATTAAACGTTAGGAATAAGTACGAGTGGTACGCCAGATCGGTTCAAGAGACCCACTAACTACATTGCTCTCTGTAAAATGCACTTTGAATTGCAAATATGTGTTTCCGATCGTCCGATAGATAGATTGAGTGGGTGATACATAGTGTTAAGTAGTTAATAAGGAGCGCAAAATAAAGGTAGCAGTAAACGAATTGGCGTGGCCTTGTAGCCTCGTGTGTATATGTAATTTAGAAAGGTTAGGCTTTCGTGGAATCAAGTTATCGGCTCTATTGTGGCGTTTATTATTGTTATTATGCAGAGATTAAATATTTTTGATGTGGTTGAAATGGAGTAAATTGTTTTTCAGGGTGAAACTTGTATTAACTGCATAAAAAAATTACGTAAATGGAACTTGTTTAAAAACGACTACAGAAACAAGAAAATTAAAGATATATTTTATTTTAATCACTTATGGTTAATATATAATTTTCGTATTCTGTATACCTATTTCGACAACTAAGTTGTCATCATCAACAAACAATTAAAAGTATCGCACCTGGAAACCACCGCAAAAATCCACACGAAACAAATTGCGTACACGATCTGTACGGTCAAAAGCCAAAACGCACACTGTATATTCGCTTCACGTAATTTTTAAAAAAATTGTATTCCAGTCTTAAACTATCGTAAAAAGGTACCTGCATGCGTTTACTACAGTATCTCTTGTCTATCGTACAAGATGTCAACGAGAGATGAGTAGGGCCCATGTCAGTGTTCAACACATGGCCCTTATTATTCAGAATGTACATGCTTTCATATGTTTCTAATTGGCGATAATTACACACATTATTTACCAAATGCAGACAATCCGCAATTACACATGATTACTTTCCAACACATGTTTTTTCGTTATGCGTAATTTTTCTGGACAATTAAATTTGAAATTTGTATGAAGCAAGTCAGATTAGTCACTAAAGGTAGAAACCGTGTTGACGTAGAGAAATATATGAACAGATATTAGAGAACATGCAACTGTTCTCAAACATCTTCGAAAAGTTCGAAAGGATTGGCACAGGACGATAATTAGAAAAACTAGATTTATCACCCTTCTTAAAAACAGCACTTTTCCTTGCACTTTTCCATGTGGAAAGAAAAACAGGGGTGGAGATAGCAAGATTGATGATCTTTCTCAATGGAAGAGCGAGCTAACAACGAGCGTCTTTAATGAAAAAGCTCGGAATTATATGATCTCCCGCAGTAAATTTATTTGCAAAGGAATGCATAGTTGGAATCAGGGTTACTTCATCAACTGGGTCAATCCAGAAAGAGGAGAGGTTTACAGAAATATTAAGATGATTGTACGTAGAAGAGGAGACAGTATATACCCTGGAAATGCATTGTGCGGATGAATCCACAATGTCCTGCGAATTATCAAGCTCCCTCAAGACGTCCCGCATAACTCCATATATACGAGAAGTGCCCTGCTTGGAGTGGAGAAAAGATCACAAATTACGAGGACTATTTCTAATAGAGTGCTCAGCATTCGATATGTACACTTACTATGAATGATCAGGAATTCACTGTTTGGTTAATCTTCGAGTTCTCTTAAATTCTTCATAGCAATGATATATATATATATGCATGTATATGTATATTCCTTTCATAATTGTTCAAAATATTTTGAATTTTTTTGAGCTACTCATGTATTTATGACTTAATGTTTATGTTTCCTGGTCTCTATTAAAATAATTATATTACATTAGTAATTTTGTATATATATTAAACATTAAGTCATGAATACATGAGTAGCTCAAAAAAATTCAAACTATTTTGAACATTTATAGAAGGAAAATGGAATGTATACTTAAGAAGTCTATATAAAACTTAACAAAAAATGTAATTATAGAACTGACAATACCAAAAAAATGGATTTACAGTTTTAATATAAAACTTTTCTATATTTTCTTTTGATACGAAAGACAAGAATCATTGTCGCAGAATTGACCCAGCCTGTATATACAAGCCATGAAAGTACACATATACATTAGGCAACTATATAAATCACATCGTGTTCAACGAGCACTCAACCATGAAGACACTTCATACCCGGGTAGGTGTAATTCTATTATATTGCTTCCAGATGGAACAGATATAAAATACATATTATATTATACTCCGAGTATATGCTACATACAACAACGAGAAGATATATACGGATGTTCCTAAATATGCATATAATAAGCATTATATTCTAAAAAAAAAGAACGACGCAGCATATCTGAAGAAGAACAAGCGTACGCACGAAGAACCAAACAGTATAAACAGGTAGCAACTCCTTTGCGATATCTAATCGGATGGCTTTGCATAAAATAGTCGGCCTAGTAAGTAAGTACACAGTAACTGCATGCCATACTACAACCTCTGGAGATACTATTGCCTTCTGTATTTTCTGTATTTTTATTTCCCTGATCATCCTGTCCGTTGTCTATATGTATCGGTGTATAAAATATTTTTCTTACTTTAAGATTTTTCCAGCCTCGCCACGATTCACTTTTAAAATCTGAACTCGTTCTGTGAACTTCTTTATAGTTACATGTAGCAGAACAGGTGCAATTTCGTGGGAAGACACAGAATGAATACATCGCTTTGCAAGTGTGTGTGTGTGTGCGTGTGTTTCTGTGTATGCCTCATGTATAAGGTGCATACCAGTTACAACATAAACATTTATGTCCATGGTAGGCTAATTAATCGACCAGGAACTATAACGCCATTTGTTATTTATTTTATACATTACGATCATTTGATTACAATAACTGCCATGCAATTATAATGTCTATCATGTACATTATGGATAATACGATCTTGTATTATGGTAAATTGAAATTTATAAATTTAAATTTTACACATAATGTGTTTGAAGCTGCTCTACTAATGTATGATACGCATTGATGATGGCAGTTTAAAAAGTTTAACTGTATTGTGCAGATGTATGTCGCACATAGTTTAACAATTTGGAAGCATTGCGAGATCGGCCAAAAGACTAGGTGGTGATCATGGCGATCATACTATAGCACAATAATCTACTTGCAAGTAGTTTACCAAATTTCATGGTGGTAATTTCTGCATCGAAAACTGTTAGATTATAAAGTCCTTTCGTCGCTACCGCTATATTACTTGGCAGATTGCAGAAATACTAACAAATCAATCAAGCAGTACTGTATTTAACTACTTGCAGAAGCTTATATACATTCTTCTTCATGCTCATATATCGTAAAATTTAATGGATTGCATTTTAGTATGCAAAACACTTTATAATTATGATCAGTTTTTAAAACAAACTGGAAATGAAAAGTAAGTCTTCTACAATAACACTGAGAGATAATCTACGTCCAAAGATCGTGGTTAGCATTTTGCAAGACTAGAACGGAATTGTGTGCTACGAACTTTTTAGCATTAATTCAAACAAGAACAGTGAGCAACTGGTCGAATAAAAGTGACAATTGATGAAAAACCACCAGAGTTTAATAATAGAAAACGCATCGAAGATATGAACTATGGATGCGATTATAAAGGTTATTTGTCGAATTTTTCAAGCAGAGCATATTGAAATATCGAAGAATGAACAGAAATATAGAACGCAGTTATCCAGTTCGCAAGCAAAAGTGTACTAAAAACTGCGGTGGTTTGAAAGTAATTAGTTTGATAACTAACTTTCTATGACTTATCTAAACAAATATGATTTCGTTCTGACAACAAAATTTAAAAAAAACTAGTAAAAATATTTAATCGATCAGAAAAAGAAATTTTAAAAATATAGGCTATACAGACCATAGAAAAACATAGAAAAAAGGGAATAGTAGTTAGGTGTGTTACTTGCGAATAAGGAAGGAGGGAGAGAAATAAAAAACAATAAAAAAGGAGGTAACTAGCAAGATCACTAAAAAGTAGTACAAGTACCTATGAAGATTCAAATCTATCAAATAAGAATATGAAAATCAGTTAAACACATGTGTCTGTAAATTTTATGATGAATAGGAAGAAACAAATAATCTAAAGGAGTAAATCTTAAGAAAAAAGTGGTGGCGACAGGCAAGTAGGAGTATGAAAGAAAAACGATCAAAGCAGCGAATTAAATACATACCTACGTAACAAGAGCACAAAGAGTTGAATATTTAGAGCCTACGTCAAAAATGAACTGCTTTTATCTTCCTTAGCGCTCGCTCAACTGCGACAGTTCTCAGAACACTGCAGCCTTATTTAACTTATATTGCATTCCACAAATGCTGCCACTGTACCCAATCCGGTACTTCTGTCATGTGTACTAATCTGGACAGATACAGAGTAGGTCAGTTAGTGTATATTATCAGGTTTACTTAGGGGTACCCATAGATGCTGCGTCTCTTGTAATCCAATGGCCCACACTCTTGCAAGATATAGTCCACAAAGCTCTATTGCATAACTTACAATTGAGATTTCCATTATATTTATCAATTTTTATTTTTCAGTGAAAGAAATTTCCCAGTGCTTTTTAAAGTTTTGAAAGTGAAAACAAACTTTCCAATGTTCATGTTTGAGTCTGTTCCGTCAGTAGGTTTATGTTTAGTAATAGTTCATCTATTTATGAGTTCCCTTAGGCACTACCAGTACAGGTTATCGTGCAATATATAATGAGACTGGTCCTTCTTTGGCAAGCTTATTAGCCTTTCCGTTTCTTGTGATTCCTAAATGTACCGGCACCCAGAGCAGCATAGCAAAAATGCATGAAAACAGATGGGTGTAACAAGGGAAGATATAGAATGAACAAAAATCATAGAAAGAAAGTATGGAATGAAGGATGATTTAAAGAAAGTAAATGTACAACAATTTGAAACATTGGGCAGTAATAATAGACGAATATTGTTAACGAATTTAAAGCCAAGAGTCACTAGGGCCTGATGTGTTGTAAAGTATATCAATTGAATTTATCTGACATTTATAAAGTTACAGTTTAAAAATTGAATGACAATAATTGGATTAGTTTTGACTGAATTCTAAGAATAAAACCATAGTTTATGGCTTTAAATGTAGAGGAATAGAAGACAATTAAAAAAACTGGTAAAGTAATTCATAATGACGAATGATGTAAACATGGTTCATATCACTTTTCGATAATGATAAATATTGTTATAATAAAATTCTACTAAGCAAGAGAATGTGTAATATAAATGAATATATCAAGCTACACATCAAATAATAACACAAGATTGTCCCATACCAAAATTGTCTGGCAAAATACATAAATAAATGTGCTACTAAACTGAAAAGAATCAAATTTAGTCGAATTAGGAGAGAGATATAAATGTATCTAGTTCTACTTTTTTATAGTGCCAAAACGTCCATCTACTTTTTTCCGAATCAAATTCCCTGCTATTCCATCTGCTATTTACAACTTATAGCGTCATCTACAAATAAAGAGTTGGGTTTCAGTGCAGTAGTTGAGCCCTGAAGATGTTCCATACAAATGGGTACGAAACGTCGGCAGATATACAAGTGACGAGGTTCCGGCCCGGAAGCCCAGAAGCAGATAGGAAAGTGTTGGGACTTTTGTGACTTTTAAAACATAGGAAACATAGAATTTCCATTAGTTTCCATTACAAATTTCTGCATCCAAGAAAATTGGTAATAAAAATATTTAAAACGATATAAAAATTAATAATGATGTAAGAAATTATTATCTTGAACTGGCATGAACAATTTTAAAAAGCGAGATTTTGTTTAATGTGAAACACATAACTGAAGATCTTTAATGTTTATGAGATTTAATAAATGACGTATTACTGAAATTAAAGAATTAAAGCGTAGTCTATATCTTGCAAATAGGCATTATTTAAATGACACAAAAGATAAGATAAATTTAAACATACATATATCAATGTTTCATATTTTTTTCTCCAAATTTATAACGTATACAAATTGAAGAGCTCCATATTCACTAAATCTATATTTCATGGTCATTGTTTCCATGATTGTATAATGAAAAAAAATTAGTAGGAACCAGAGGAAACACAACCAATATAATTAATCATCATTACCCAAGAAAGTAATCAATCAATGCTTCAAAGATTGGCAAATTCCTCAGGACAAGTGTATTGTAGCCGATGGTGATGTATTCTAATAAATTAACCGTCTGCATTTTACTATTCGCGATACTTTTAGAGCACAGAAGCAATAAAGCTGTCTTTATAAAACGTATATTCTTAAACATTTATTTACATAAACATCTGTGTTGTTACAAGATATTTTAATTTGGAAGCTTCATGACATCACTACGTTAGTTAAGTATAGAAGTGCTATGCCATTAATCTTTAGACTTTAGAGAACTTATGAACGGCAAAAAAAGAACTGGTCCCTATTATTATTAGACAGTTATACTACTTTGAACATCATCTTCTAAAAATCATTACAATAGATACACTTATAGCGCCTTAAAAACATATACGAAGTAGTAAATTGTGATTGGTTATAAATTGATGGTTCTTTCATGAAAAATGTAGAACTAGTTGGGTATATATTTCATTTATCTTTCAAAATCAAAACGACAAAGAAAACTTGACGTACATGTTTATAACTATATAACGATTCTGACATTTAGCGCAGACGTTATTTACGACAAACAATCTAAGCATATCTTAAACAATCGTCTCCGTTCGTTTCTTTATGGCGAAAAAAACAGGTCGTGAATTTTAAATGAAAAAGAAGTCAGAAGAGGTTTAGAAAAAATAGGTGAAACAGTCTAGAATAATGACGCGATTAAGATGAGAATAAGTACAATAATGAAAGAATAGACGATGGGAGAGGTCATTGTGAGATTAGAAATTTGCTTTTAGAATAAACATTTTGACAGTGTAATTGATAATTTAATTGAGCTTATAAATAACGAAAATAATACAAAATCTAAACTAATATGAGAGCTCTATGATGATGGGATTTTATTTTCTTATCATTTCCTGTAAATAGCGTTAGATTTATCATATACGAGGGTAGTCTGACAAGTAGTGAGAATGGAAAAGAAAAACGAATCTTTTAAATACAAAATAATTTTTATTTTTCAATATATTCTCCTAAAAAAGCAATACATTTATTCCAACGGTGCTCCAATGCCCTTATGCCATCTCTAAAATGCGATTCCGGAAGGCTTGCAAAATACTCATTTACGAAGATGATAAGCTCGTCGTTAGACGAAAATTTCTTTCCACCTAGTGCCGTTTTCAATTTTCGAAAAAGGTGGAAGTCGGAAGGAGCTAGATCCGGCGAATATGGCGTACGCGGTACTAATTGGAAATGCAACTCGTGGATTTTGGACATCGCAACTGTGCTGGTATGCGAGGGAGCGTTGTCTTGGTGAAACAGAATCTTTTTCTTTGTCTTTCCGGGCCGTTAAGCACGAATCTTAACATTTAATTTTTCTAAAAGTTCTGCATAATATTGTCCGTTTATTGTGGCACCTTTCTCAAGGTAATCAATGAGCAAAATGTGCTTTGAATCCCAAAAAATTTATGCAATCACCTTGTTTGCCGATAAAGTAGTTTTCGCTTTCTTTAGAGGTGCAGAGCCATGTTCTAACCATTGTTTCGACTGTTGTTTAGTTTCATCGCAAGTAACAAATTGTCTACAAAAATCAACCGGATTCCGCTTATAAAGGTCCAAACACTCATTGGAAATGCGCAAACGAGTGAACTTTTGCTCAGTCGTAAGCAATCGCGGCGCCCATCTTGCCGAAAGCTTGGAAAGGCCCAATTCTTTCGTTAAAATATGCTGTACGCGCTCTGTTGAAATGTTTACCATGTCTGTTATCTCCCTCACTTTGAGTCCTCGATCTTGCGTAATAATATTATGTATTTTTATTATCATTTCCTTAGAAGTCACGATTTTGGGTGCTCCAGAGAGCGCTTCATCAACACAGCTTAATGGCAGATGGAGCAGATTCACCTACTGTTTCCCGTAACTCATCTTTTATTTCGGTAGCTTTCATACCCTTAATTACGAAGTATTTAATCACCGCACGATACTCTGCTTTATCCATTTTAACAAAACGACGTGTTGCTTCTTTTTCAATCACCTGTCAAAAATAAACTAATCAACCAATTTATCTGAATATCGAAATGTAAACATATAAATAGACAACCTAAATTACAGTGCATTTGTTTTACCAATTAGAGCGCCGGCTATGTGTCATTCTCATTAGTTGTCAAACTATCCTCGTATAACGAAATATGTGAAATCACTATGAATAATATAAAATTGGTACGTGCTCGTAAAGAAGTATCTTAAAGTCTTTTAATAATAATAGTTTGTGAATTTATTACTAGTTTAATTTTTTAGGTGACTTAATTAAACTAATGAATTAAGCTTTGTAATTTATTAGGACTGGGAAAAGTGAAAGATGTTAGTAACGCGTATAAAATTAAAATAAACTTTTTGAAAACAGGCATGTGTTCGAACCGACAAATTTCAATAACGCAAAAAATTTCTTGGCATATAGTCGATCGAATAGCCTCGTTAGTTCGAGAAAGTATTCAGTCAACATCGAGTGTCCACGGTCATTGCCATGGTGTCTCTAAAACCACCCAGAGCGACGACCAACTAATTATAAACATAGCATTTGAAAATAGACAATCTTCTGCTAAAGAGCTGCTGGATAAACTAAAATATATTACAATAATATGAACATATCCGAGCGCATGATGCGATCGCGATTGTACGCTGCAGAAATCAAATGCCGCAGACCAGCTAACAAGCATAGGTTGACACCAAATATGAAGAAAGCACGCTCGAATTGCACAAAAATGAACAGAAATTTTACGGCTGAAAATTGGAAACAATTAAATCAGTACAAATCTTCAGCAATGAATCCCAACTGGAGACGTTATAGTGATGAAGACATAAAAAAGGTACAGAAAAAGAAGATACAGAAAAAACACCTAACGCAGTTATGATCTAGTCGTGCATAACTGCGGACGGTAGAGAGAGCGCCATATATCAAGTGTAATATAAAAAGTTTGTTGAAATTGAATTTTTCGCCTTTCCTAAACCCGATAAACGAAGAAAAAGGACCATGCATCTTTATGCTTTATACCGTGCCATATAGCGAAATCGATAAAAAATCTGTTTCATGAGCATAACATACCCATTTTGCCCTGGCACTGAAGCTCACCCGTTCTAAATTTGGTCGAAAATGTATGGAACAGGTTGAAAAAGTTTACGTACTTATATGCGAACCCAACAATAGTAGTTCTAAAAGATATTCACAGCCATTGGCAAGAGAATGCAAAAATATAAGTGGCAAAAACTTGTATTTCCAATTTGCCAGATAGAATTAGTGCAACTATAAAGCAAGTATTAGCAAAATGCGTTTGATTTTGTTTTAAAACGGAAACTAGATATGCCTCAATCTAATATTTATGCACAATGGGAATTATCTTTTTCATTAGTATAAAACAACTAACTTCAAATACGTCTTTGACAATGTCAATAAATTTTTTTCCAAAACATATCGAGAGAACATTGAGGGAAGTGATTCTTTGTGGCAAATTTCAACACATTGTGCACAGTGTTGCTTCGTAAAATTTCAAAAGTGCGGATCATATTTTTAGATGATAATACAGGGTTCGTCAGTGAAGGGGGAAAATTGTAAAACTCTGTTAATCATTGGCATTTAGGTGAGGACGCTGAAGTTAATGATAAATTGTCAGTTATTTAAGGCCATTTAGTAAACATGGAGCAGTGGTCAGATACTCATTGTGCTTTCTGTATAAAAGCGTTTTGTAAAAATGATCAGTGCGCGACAATTGTGAGAATGTTATTTGCACTCAGTTCACTGTTCCGCGTCATGGGCGGGTACTGTATGTTCACGCAATTAATGCACGGGACAAAAGTTTGAAGAAACTGGGTCTACTTTAAATTTAATACATAAAGGAGCAGCAAAAAGTGTTAGAACGCCAGAAAGCATTGATAGGGTTCGAAATGCCATAACAGGTAGTCCAAAACGTTCTACAAAGAAACATGCAGTGGCACTGAATATTAGTAAGCCCTCGATACGTCGAACTTTACATAGGGACTTACGTTTTAGCCCTTACAAGAATCAAATTGTTCAAGAATTACAAGAAGCTGATTTTATTTCTCGCATGAATTTTTGCCAAGAAATATTGCAGCGCTTGGATAGTGACGAAACCTTAATCCACCTCATGTTTGTCAAATTAAGCCCATTTTCATCTAAACGGCTGTGTATATAAACAAAGTAGCCGATATGGGAGCGCTGAAAACTCGCTTTACTTACATGAGAAACCTTTGAAGGTGACAGTATGGTGTGCCCTTTCATTATCTGTCATTGTTAGACCATTCTTTTTTGAAGACGAGCGAGAAAATGCTATAACCGTTACTGCAGTTCGTTACACAAACATGGTCACAACATTTTCGAGATAAGAACTGGTTCGATTTCCAGAGCGCTTCCAGAAAGATGGTGCTAGTATTACTACTCGTGTGTCTATTGCTGCTTTACGGGAATTCTTTCCGAATCATATCATATCCAAAAACGGAGACATTTTTCGCTGGTTAGATCGCCAGATTTGTTTGCATGCGCCTTTCTTCTTTAGTGTTAGATGAAGAGCAAGGTGTACGTTGAGCGATCGCAAGTGTTAGCAGAATTAAAACTAAAAATTCAAGAGTTGCCTGTATCGCGCCGGAAACTTTACGGCGAGTAATGGAAAATTTTCGAATAGGACTACGAGAGTGCATAGATCGTAACGGTGTCTATTGGTCAGGTGTTGTTTTTAAAAAATAAAATGGGAAGTCTAACCTAACTGAAAACTATAAAAAACGTTAATGTTAAAATAAAAGCTTATGATGATACAGTACTTTTAAATTTTCCTGCTTCACTGACAAACCCTGTATTTGTAGAAATATAAGTGAAGAAACAGTATTTCTCTGAACAAGGTCTGGTTACCTTTTAAAATTCCAAACATTATTAACCTGTTCATTTATGTACCATTTTACTACACCAATCGAATAGAAGCATTCAGTACTTAACTGGTTTTATCCTCACAGATTTAGTTTCAAAAATTATAGCATCGTGCCCATTTATAGTTCTCAATTTTTTTAATTTATCGTTAAGCCATTTCTATGGCTAAGAACAGGCATAAAGTCTTAATTGGTTAGATGTTCAGAGTCTTGCTTAATTAAGTATTATTAAGATATTAAATTTCAAGTCCGTTAAACATTCTTGTTTGTCCCAAATTTGTCAAAAGATTCATATTATAAAATGGATTAATGTATTTCTTTATACCGTTAACTTGCAGAATGCCGTTTATTTATCTCAATATAAATACCATAAATCGTATTTTTTGTTAGTTTCAAGTTTCCTACATTTCTCTTTATAATATATGTATGCACATATTTGTTTATATATGGCAAAGAAATTAGCATTATATGCGAATAATAAACAAAATTAGTTTCGCAGAACGTAAAAAAATATATTTAGAAAAATATTTCCCCTCATATTCTAGCATATTAATATCGCAGTATATAGACGTATTATACTTCTCTAGAACCCATGCAAACTTAATGACTGCGATCAGCAGTCGACTGACGGCAGTTCACTGGTCGATGGTAGATATTGTGTGGAGCAGTGCGTATTGGGTCGCCGAACGTTAGTAATTACTCACGGTCTCCGCACGTCCTTGCGATGAACTCAACAGTGTCTTCACCGCGGAAAAGAGACAGTAAATCGAGATGCGATAATGCAACGGAATGAAACGGATGTTCGAGCGAACGTGTGTTCATTTCTTAAAAGGATTGAATTATGTACAGCTGTTCGAAAAAAAATATTCGTATGGAACATTGGATGTCTCTATTCTTCGATATCTTAATTTTGGATAAATGTATTTGTTTCTTTGCAACAAAATGTATTTAATAAGTTAGTTAAGTTTCGATATATCGGAATTTTTAAGTTATATTTCAAATAAAATATCATTAGTCAATTCTACTTGGTTCTTAAATCTAACTATCGTATTCATCTGGTACGTACACTTCCGCGGTCGTGGTCCATGCTATCTGTTTCTGGGCTTCCGGGCGGGAACCGCGTCACTTGTATATCTGCCGACGTTTCGTATCCATTTGTATGGGACATCTTCAGAGCTGAACTTGACACGGTTCCCGCCCGGAAGCCCAGAAGCAGACAACGTATTTATCTTTCAAACCTAATTATCTTACTGATATAATCTATAATCTAATTTTTTCAATGATATTTACAGTAATAATATCACAAGAGAGTTGAATATATTCGAATATAATTTCCTGATTTGCTTACAAATCGTAACTTCTAAGGAAATGATTATAAAAATCCATAATATTATTACGCAAGATCGACGACTCAAAGTGAGGGAGATAACAGACATGGTAAACATTTCAACAGAACGCGTACACCACATTTTAATGAAAGAGTTGGGGATTTCCAAGCTTTCGGCAAGATGGGCGCCGCGATTGCTTACGACTGAGCAAAAGTTCACTCGTTTCCGTATTTCGAATGAGTGTTTGGACATTTATAAGCGGAATCCGGTTGATTTTTGTAGACAATTTGTTACTTGCGATGAAACTTGGATACACTACAGTACACCCGAAGCTAAACAGTCGAAACAATGTTTAGAACGTGGTTCTGCACCTCCAAAGAAAGCGAAAACCACTTTATCGGCAAACAAGGTGATGGCATCAATTTTTTGGGATTCAAAGGGCATTTTGCTCATTGATTACCTTCAGAAAGGTGCCACAATAAACGGACAATATTATGCAGAATTTCTACAAAAATTAAGTGTTGAGATTCGTGCTAAACGGCCAGGAATGGCAATGAAAAAGATTCTGTTTCACCAAGACAACGCTCCCAGCAGAGTTGCGATGTCCAAAATCTACGAGTTGCATTTCTAATTAGTACCTCATGCGCCTTATTCGCCGGATCTAGCCCCTTCTGACTTCCACCTTTTTCTAAAATTGAAAACGGCACTAGGTGGAAAGAAATTTTCGTCTAACGTAAATGAGTATTTTACAAGCCTTACGAAATCGCATTTTAGAGATGGCATAAGGGCATTGGAGCACCGTTGGAATAAATGTATTCCTCTTTTAGGAGAATATATTGAAAAATAAAAATTATTTTGTATTTAAAAAAATCGTTTTTCTTTTCCATTCTCATTACTTGTCAAACTACTCTCGTATATGTGTAGACTTTAATAGCGGTTATCTGAACCAAATAATAAGGGGATGTTCTTAATAATGTAATTGTTATTTTTTGTTCTAGGAATAGATCCTCATTGAACAGATAAATCCGTTTAAACATTTTGAGATCATAAATAATCACAAACGTTACCCAACATTGTTGCCTGACTTAGGTATCACGATGATGGTGAGATCGCTTCTGCTTTCTTCAAATATTGCCTGGATCTAGATTTCTGATTTGGCATATCCTACTAATTAGACATAACTTCTATTTTAATATTCAAAATAATGAATTAATTAAATATTTTAATTACTCCTCAAAACAACGAAATATCATGTTGCAGTTGTAAAAGTTAATTACTAATAATGCTTTAATATTACATAAAAAAACTGCATATCAAAAATAAATTAAGTACTTGAAAGATCTTAATGTTCACTCATAAAAAATACAAAAGAATCATTAAATTGAAACGAGTAATTTGCAAATTTTATAAAATGAAAAAAAGTGCTTAAACTGTTATGCAATTTTACTACAATTCTGTTCCAGAACTAAAGTCATTATATATCTTAGTAAGTTACAATGGGTTAAATCATATATTTTAATAGCCTTAAATTATTTATTTATTAACAAAGAATGAATTTTGTGTAGACATGGTAAAAAAATCCGCCGTTTTTCATGCGAGGAAAGGTTTGAACGGAACCGTTTTCTTTTCTCCATCAATTCACGGAACGGATTAAGTTCAATAGGCTCATTGAATTGCCTTTCATCTTGTCCATGTTATTGGTCGGTACGCTCAGTCCATTAAAGAAAACCGTCTGCGGGAAAAGAAAGATAAAATATTCACGCATTCGCCTCGCTGACACCGAACATCGCGAGCGCAAAACCCAAAAAGATAAGACAACACAAACGTTACAATATCTCAGCATTTCTCTACGTTAAGCATTTTTAAACCGTTGCCGGAATTTCATCTTTGTGAGGCCTCTCTCGTTTGCGGACATGACATCGACGGCCAAGCGCAGCAGCGACCACACAATCTTTAGTATCGTTTTGCAGATGTTTCGCAAATGACTGTGGATTAGCGCGATATTTCATCATTATCATTCATCGTTACATTCATTGCTATATAAAATGACTGCTTAATGTAGTGCGTAATGTTCTTTGTTTTTCGTCTGTAGACAAATTTCGACAGATTTAATTTTTTATGTTTATGCATATGTGGGCATATGTATGTATGTCGAGAGAATTTAGTGGCACCTGTTGACAGAGATTTTTTTGAGTACTCTCATTGAACTGTGCTGAATACTTCACTTATGTTGTAATAAATTTTTTGGTGAGGTCGTCAATATAAAATGAAACTACAGAAATCTTGAGAGAAATAAGCACATTAAAAGCATTTATGAACATCTGTGTTCCGTTATACAACTATTCCATGAAATTATTAATAAAAAATATTAAATTTTAAATTTATTACTGCAAAAGTATACACTACTTTGTCATCGTATAATACCTTCATTATTTTCTTTAGTAACACGTATTATACCTTGACAAACGTTAATTAGTCGTTGAATCGATATCCGAGTTAATTAATTTCGATATTGGATATCCGACGCATTAATATTACTCTTAGGATTTAAAAGAGAAAGACGCGTTTTATTTATTTTAAAATAAAAATTTATTGCTCTGAAGAGAAAAAGTGGACATTAATTGGATGATTTAGTAACAGTGGTGTAAAAATTATATTTTGTCAATATCGTGGCTAAAAAATCTTGGACAATTTTCCCATAACCTCTTTATTTTATTTATTATATATTTATAAGTAGAATTACTACTTATAAATATCAATTTTGAAAGTTTTCCATAATAATCTATTACTCTCCTATAGGATTATCTTGGACGGCCGAACAAGTTGCCTATAATGAAAGTGTATAAATAGAAGGTGCTTTTGGAGATGTTAGAATATTTCTTCATTATTTGTGGCAAAAAAACACTTTTAATCTGCTGATATAGTCCAATATAAATGCTGATATTCGTAGATAACCCAAAAATTATGTTTCACTACATACTCATGTTTCCAAGCATATTGAAATTAGGCAAGTGATCATTCAAACAGGAATCGGCACTGTTGTTCTATATAATTCCACCGACACAAGGATTCCATTCAGTAACGACACAACCATCAGGACTATTAAAATATGTTTGGAATAACGAAACAGAAGTCATTGAGTACTGTGAAGCTATGTAGAAGAGAATATATAAATATATTGAGAAATTACCCTAAAGAAAATTAATGCTTCATTAAAGGTGTTTCTAAGAAAATTGATGTTATTTAATAATTAGACAATGAACATTTGTCAATATTATTGCATAAGGGCTATTAGGAAATTGACTGCGTACTTAACACGGTTTTAATATTACATTATTTTTTATATATTTACTTACAGGAAATTTCATGCTTTGCACTTTTCACTTTGGAAGATAGTATATAAAAATGATAGTCATTATTTTACACGGCGACAAAAAAACTTTGGCTTTCTCTAGAGGAAGGCTACCACGACATGTCCGATTTCATGAACCGCAAATTGTTAAATCTTACTGTCCCAAAGATTTTTGGGAAGATTTGCTACGGTTCATCGACGAGCTGAACTATTTATATGGTGATGAAGCATCAACGAAAACTATAGCATATCGTTGGTATAGTGAATCCAAACTTGGATGGCGTTCTTAGGATGACGAATTTCGTGAAAGTCGTCCCACAAATGTTGTTGTGTCGGAAAACATTAACGCAGTGTCTGAAATGATAATGCAAGACCATCACGTGATATACCGTGAGATCGAGGCATCTCTAGGTATTAGTAACACCAGCGTGCATAAAATCCTGCATGAACATTTAACCGTTAAGAATCTATGTTCACGTTGGGTACCACATAACTTGACAATCGCTCAAAAAAGGTCTCGATTGTTGCCAAGAAATCCACAAAAAATACAATGGCGGTGCTTCAAAGAACATTTATAAAGTCGCCGTAGATGACGAATCTTGGATCTATACGTATAAGCCCGATAGTAACCAACAGTCGACTGTGTGGGTATTCCAAGATGAGCTAAAACCAACAAAAGTTGTTCCCGCTCGAAGAACATCAAACGATGCAACCGTGCCTTTAGAAAGTTTTAGAATGGTTAATTCCGGAGGGTACACATCTATTTGTATGCCAAAACTTTTTGAAAACATAAGGAAAACAAACCGATAACGACAGATCATTCTCCACCATGAAAATGCGAGCTCTCACAGATCAGTTCAGACATTTGAATATTTTACTGGGCAAAACATTGAATTGATGGGCCATCCGCCGTACAGCCCTGATCTAGCATCCTGTGATTTTTTTTTGCTCCCACACGTGAAGGATACTTCGTGGTCAACGGTTTTCTAAGCCGGAAGAGGCAGTTGAAGCATTCAAACCTCAGATTCTGAAGACACCGCCTTCACAGTGGCAGCAATGCTTTTCAGATTGGTTTAAACGAATGCAAAAGTGCATTGATTTTCAAGGAGAATATTTTGAAAAGCAATAAAACTACTTTCGATAATAAATTTTTTTTTGTTTGCTATTCCCGAAATATAAACGGCTACCCTCCTACATATAAGAACTAAATTTTCACATATTTTTATGAAACCAAATAATCGGACGAAATATCAGCTTGTTACATGTGAAATGTCCGATTTTGTAAGAAATAAAAAAAGTCTAAATTTAAAAAAATATAAATATTTATTCTGCAAAATAGTCTCCATTTACATCAATAGTTTGTTGCCAACGGCCTGGAAGCTGAAAAATTTCCTTTGAAAAGAAATCTAGGTTTTGACGACTCACATATTGCTCAAACACTGCTATTACAGACTCCCGGTCAGGGAAGTCCCTATTTTTTAAGTGATCGTCTAAACTTCGGAAAAAATGAAAATCAGTTGGCGAAAGGTCAGGTGAATAAGGTGGATGAGAGAGAATTTCGTAAATTCCGAAAGTTTTTGGATTGTCTGTCGTACAACATGAGGTCTTGCATTATCATGAAGAAGTATGGGTCCATGTCTATTGACTAGTGAGGGCTGCAAGCGGCTCAATTTTTCCATGCATAGTTTCCAGTTCGGCACAATAGGACGTTGCCGTGATGGTTTCACCAGGTTGCAAAAATGAATAGTGAATAATACCCTTACTGGTCATTAACGGTACTACGCGCATATCCGCGAGGCTCATTTTCCAAATCAAAATTTCCCTCGCTGAATTTTTTAAACCATCGCCGTAATGTGCGTTGATTACACGTGGTTTCACCGAACGTCTGATTAATTTCTTGCGTTGCTGCAGCTGCATTTAGTCCCTTTTTAAATTGAAAGAGGTAAATCGCCCGAATATCTCTTGCCGACAGCATTTCCATAGGCGAGACAGGGACAGGTGTATTAATCTTTCCAAGAAATGGAACAGGTACACACTTCAAAATAAATACCCTTTTCTACAAATACAATAATAATTTTCACCAAAAACATACACGTCTTCACACAGATGCGATTCAGTTCAGACTGAAGTAAAAAGCGGACATTACATTTGTAACAACCTGATATATTTCAATCTAATGTTAATATATTAGAGAGAATTTACAGGGATAGTTGAGGTACGCTGCAAGTGATTCAGGGCCACCCCGGAAGTAATAAATCAGTTAATAGTAATACGTAATGTTAGTGTAATATCATTTATTATAGAATTAAGTTTCCCGCTCAGTTGTTTTTTTCAATGTAGCGTATTTCACAAAATTTTCAGTGATCATAATCTAACAGATGGAAATGAAATATTATGCATAATAATACGAAGTGCGTATAAATCTACATATACATATATACATACACACTTTTACTTTTTTAAGAGTTACCACACACATAGAAATACGGAAGAATCCAAACACGGTACGTCATTCACATATCAAATACTAAAGTAAACATAGGTTAAGTGCACTTCTAACAATGTTACTTTCACTGTTCACCGGAGATTCATCTACAAATACAAAGCGATAATATTATGTAAGGACGGATGTTTTATTATGGTCGCTACTTAATGATTTTCATTTACTGCCAATGTCAATATCAACTTTGTATAAATTATCGATATCTGCCTATTTACATATGTGATCATTTTGTATAATTTGTTACCTACGATATTGAAAAGAGACGTGCTTATTTCGTAAAAAATAATGAGCAGGTTTTGATTTATTTTAGATCGACTTAATTACGTATTTAAATGAACCTGAAATTAAAAAATAGAAGAGTTTACAGATTATACTATTACAATACTCTCGACTATATGTAGAAATGAAAAGTAATTTTTTTGTCATTTTTGATTTTATTGACTTCCTGTACATTTTTTGAGGCAAACTAATGAATCTTTGCGGATGTCATATCTTTTATATAACGATTTCAACGTTTTATTAGAATAATAAAAAGTGTTAAACTCATACTGTGTCCTCTATCTTGTGTAAAAGAGTATGTGGTATTCCATACTAAGAACACATTTACTTAAAGTAAATTATAACGGAATTAATTTAGACCTTCTTTAAGATCAATTGAGATTACACAGTCAGTACATTGTATAAGTATGTATTACAAATGAGCTAATTAAAAACAATTATCAACACTCCGACAAAATAGACTTTAGCAGATTTTGATTTTGAAATTAAATCTAACAAGGAACATTGTTTCTTATAACTTTAAGAAGGCATATATTGAATGAATGTTTCTTATTGCTTCACGAAGGCGTATATTGAATATTCATTCAATGAAGTAATAAGAAACAATCAATGTTCCTAGTGAAAAAAAACGACTAGATAAAAACAAAGAAATTTATAAAAAAGTGGCATTACTGATTATACTCTACGAATACAAAAACTGAATATTGGACAAGGAAACAAATAGCAAAACAAACGCCGCCGAAATCAGACATATTAGGCAAATTGTTAAGAAGCTGAGAAGAAATAAGGAACTCCATGATCAGAGAACAGCTTACATCAATGCATAATAAAATGAATAATTGAAGAGAAGCAACTAGGATGGTATGGGCACATGGTTCATATGAACGATCATAAAATAGCTAACAGATTATTTAGAATAAAGTTCACAATGAAAAGAAAACTATGACAACCACTACGTTATTGAGAAAAGCAAATTGAGTTATTTGCGAAACAGTTATCAGAGGGAAGAATGCGATGAGTTTGGCAATCGACAGAAAGATCTGGAAAAGTATATGTCTGTATAAGTAAAACTCAACTGAAATAATCTGTGGCCTAACAGCAGGAAGATTGCAAATTTAAGCCAGCAATATATGCCTAATTCACAGTTAGGTATGACCCACTGCTTTGAACGCCCATTTGGATGCAATGAGTTATTCATTTAACAAACATCAAAGATTTTATGAGGCGGCGCAAAAATTCAAATTTATTAAAAGAGTTTAAAATACTGTATTAAAATGTTCAGCCCTTGACGTTTATGATCAATGAATATCTAGTAGTTGTGGTACTCATCTCGCTGAGAACTTGTTTATATGTAAATGCTCAATTAAAAATATTCTTTCGAAACTATTACACCGTAAAAATAACGTTCCGGTGTTCTGAAATAACTCTTTATGAACCTTCCTCTAACCAACGGATCTTCACTGTCAGTACAGTAACAACAAGATCAAAAGTGGCACTGAAAATGCATTTTCTTAAGCAGCAGAAGTGCACGAGAAGTGGTTTCAGCCGGGAAGCCTAGAACAATGCCTTTTGACTATTCATTTGAGATCTTTAGAATGTCCATTTGCCTTCGCATTTTGCTAGGCTGATCATTTAGTTTTATGCATTGTAAACTTGTTCAATGATATTTAATTTTGTCATACCGGAACACTAATTACCTCTATAACAGCGTTTTGATACTGCTGTTTACCTTCTCTTATTGTCAAGAATGAAGAAGTATCTTTGTCAGGTGTTGTTTTCACTACGTTTTTATTTCAGTGCTATGTTAAATTTTCTCGATTATAGCAAATGTACGAGAAATGTTTACGTCAAAATGGGGTAAAAACTTGTTGAATGTACATTGACGAACTACAATAGGCAGATTATATGGTAACGGCTTGTAACTTCAGAAAATAAATTGTGTGTTATGTGTTAATTTAAGTACGTTCAACTCCTCCTTTTTTTAGGGTTTAAACAATGGCGATTCTGAAAGAGAGAGAGGACGTGAAACCGGGCTGCATTCTTATTCGCCAAATGAAACACATAATAAAATATATAACTTACTGTACTACCCACAGTTCGCTTAAAAGAATTTGTTTCTATTCTTTCCTCTTAGCCAAACGGTTATGATACTTTAAATGAACAAACCTTTATTTGCGGTATACATCACTCTAAGAAACTATTCAAATATCCATAAAATAAGCGGCAGGTGTTTACGGCAAATTGCAAAAAGTATTATTTTAAACATCGGTAGGTGCTAATAAGTTCTCGGAATTTAGAATAAATATAAGTAGTATCACGCAGTGCATTTTTTGCTACACCATTCCAAAGAATTCCGTTATTTGTGCATGCTTCGGTAACTGAAATGGGACCGACAACACATCAAGTATCTAATTGTAACTTCATCACCCGTTTGATATATCTTGCTTATTAGTTATCTCTTCTGCTGTATTATAAGGTGCCGCAAGGAAGTACGCGCCGAATGGTACTACAAAAGCTGACGAACACAGATTCCGGAGACATTTGAATAATAACAACGTGGAAACGACATATTGATTTTTCCATTTTTGTCGAACACAATTGAAGAGAGAGTTATCGATACATCATTGTTATGTAGAAGCATCACAAAAAGAATTCCGAATGAAAGGTACGAAGTTACGTATATTTTCACATAAAATATATTTAACGCGACTCTAGTATTCAAAGTTTATGGAATGCGTGTCTGAAGAATGGACATATGCGAAAATTACATGATATATTAGAAAAAAGATAACAAAAGATGGAGAAAAGTCTCTGCATTAATGCTGCAATTACGTTGTTCCGCATTGTCTCAACACTAGAAAGAAGAGCTGGTTCCGTGCCCTTGGAAAGCACGAAGAAAAAGTCGATGAAAAGTATATTGCCAATAAAGAGAATACTTCAAGATGACGTTTTTATGGTCGCCAGTAAAACATCTTTTATGGATAACGAAATTCCGCCTGAATGAATGGATGGATGGATCGATCCACTACTGTTAATACTTCCCTTTTATATTATCTCTTCTCTTTCCTATGAATTTTATTTCTTTCTCTTTTTATTTCGAATAAACTCAATCACGTATTAAATTAATATCTATTAAGTAAGATTTGTAGCAAGAATTAAATATTTGTACTAAACTAGAAAAAATTCTAAACGTCATAATGATAATATCAAACTAATAAAAAAATACTTCAATATAGTTAACTACGCCGAAAATAATTTACAAAATCTGTATAATATAAACAGAAAAGGGCTTAATTTGCACTTATCTTTGCCCTACTATAATTGGTGAAACGCTTCCAAACTCTGAAAATCTTCACATGAATGAATCGGAAGAAGCGTGTCAATATTGAAATAAAAATTATGATCAGGCTTTAAGAAACATAAAAGTACAATTTTAGGTTATTATTTTTCTTTAGGAAGCATGAATTTTTGGCGAAATTGACATTTTCTCAAGCTTAATTACTAATTATTAAAAAAAAAGTCTACAATTACAATTAAATATATTTTAATACAAAAGTATTTATTTTGATAGCAAAAATATATTTTGGGAATATCCATGAGTAAACTCAAAACGAGTTAGTTAATTCGGTCACAACAGGATTCTCAAATTTTGAGCAAATTGGATTAAAAAAACAAGTGCCAGAACTAGAAAATGTAGAATGTATGTACGAATATTCGTTTACAAAAAAAAATCATGTGACCTGTACACAGTTTGTCGCAGAGAAAACCGAACTCTTTAAAATATTAATTCTTAGTGGCGCCATCTATTTAAAAAATGATTGATCTTTCACCAATGTTATGCCAAGATTTGACATTTGCATCATTAGAAGCGGAGAAGTTGCGCATAAGGTAACAGTATGTATTTGGCATTAGTCGAAAAATGAATTTTGAACAAAAAGCAAATATCAAGTTCTGTTTTAAACTCAGTCAATAGTATACTAAAACGTTTACTTTGGTGAAACAAGAGTATGGTGATGTTTGCTTATAAGTATGTTCAACGACGAACATTCTGGTGAAAAAATCAATGGTAGCGGAAAGTAATATCGAACTCGCGCGTGAATTTATTAGAAATGAGCCGAAATCCTCATTGCGATACGTGAGAATGGAATTAAATATTTTCAAAGATTCAATTCATAGCATTTTGACACAGCATTTGGAAATGAGGAAGATTCATGCAAGGTTCGTACCACTCAAACTAACTAAATTCAACATTGTACAGACTTGACTAAAGACTCAAAGGAGGAGAAAAACTTCAGGTTTTCTATTGTAACTGGCGATGAGACGTGGCGTTTTCAATATGATCCAGAGACCAAGCGTCAAAGCTCTGAATGGAAGTATCCAAGCAAAGAAAGACAGAAAAAAAAGCCGTTTGGAGAAGTCAAGTGAACACAATGTTGATTTGTTTTTATGATTCGAAAGGCATAGTGCACAAAGAGTTTGTACCAGCTAGTCAAACAGTCAATGCTGTATATTATCTTGATGTTATGAAGCGTCTTTTGGCGCGCATTCGTCGTGTGCGCCCTCAATATCGTGAAAGAAAATGGTAGCTAGCGTTTGTTTCATGATAATGCACCATCTCATCACTCAACGCGATCACTGATTTTCTAACTGCGGATGGCATTTTAACCATCAACCATTTACCGTATTCAGCAGATTTGGCCACACGTGTTTCCTATCTATTCTCAAAACTACATTTACCGATGAAAGTACAACATTATACCGACATCGAAGCCATTAAAAAGGCGTCGACAGCGATCTTAAAGATGAACTTGAAAATTTATTCGTCATGTTAATTGACCATGCAAAACGTTGTATTAAAGCCTAAGGCGACTACTTTGAATAAAATAAATATATTTTACCAAAATAGTAAGTTTCTGTTATTATTTTTAAAAAGTTCGTTTTCCTGTGCGACAGACTGTGTATAACCCTTTTTCCATATTTGAGAAATGTAGTATATTTGCTAAATATTAAAATTTTGGCAAATACATTGAAAAGAAACCTCAATTGGCATCATCAAAATTTAAGTATAGTAGTAAAAAGGGTAAGTAAAGAAGAAAGAAGATCGACTACTGAAAATAAAGTTAATTTAAAAAAAAAACTATCTATGAGATACAACATTCGCAATAGTACACTTGCAAAATAGTACTTAAATATTCTGCAAAGTATAAATTAAAACTGAGTAATTTGGACAAACATAAATTTCAAGCATAAAAGACCCAAAGATTACCCTTGATGTTTAATAATATATTTATTAACCCAAAAATGGAAAAGACTGAAAATATCAATTCTGAATTGTTAGTATTTAGCAACTCCTTTATATATTTCCTTTTCCAAAATATACTTTTCGTTCTCAAAAATCAATAACTGTGGAGATGTATGTATATATAATGAATAAGGTCCAAATTAATATATATTTAATAATAATATATTAATTATATGTGAATGGATATTTCATTTTTCAACTGAATATGACAGCGTATAGAATTGAATGTTTCATTCATAGAAAGGTCTAAAAATTTTCAGAACATTCTTCATTCAATTTTCTTCTGAGCTTCCGGGCTGGAACCGCGTCACTGGTATAACTGCCGACGTTTCGTACCCACTCGTATGGAATATCTTCAGGGCTCAACTATTGCTACTGTCTGTTGCACGGAAACTGAAGGAATTTGAGCAAGGAATCCCAACCATGCGGCCAAATAACGAAGGTGTCATCTACGTATCTGAACCGACATTTCGGTTCTTGGTTACAGGAGTGTAGGATTTGTTGTTCGTCGGCGGTTATACCAGTGGCGCGGTTCCAGCCTGGAAGCCCAGAGGAAGATGGTATGGACCACGACCGCTGAAGTCTACGTACTAAATTCTTCAATCAATGTTTGTTAAACGAAGACATTCGAATGTTAATGGTGAAAATGGTAGACCAATAATATATACATTAAGAGTTCGTGAAAAGTTGTAAATTTCAAATCCTTCATTTTTGTAATTACAGCATATAGCGGCCTTTAAAACAGTGTGTGTTTGCAACAGAACAGATGCACTGCCACTGCAGATGGTCAGTTTTATCTTTTGCATTAATGCATTATATAAAATAACAATTACGTAATTATAATAGTGTGTATATTGGCCTATCAGCAAAATCATTCAAAATTAGAATAGAACATCGACGAAGAATAAAATACCAAAGAAATCATTCTAACTTCAGCAAACATCTAATAGAAACGAATCATAATATACACAAAGATTTTAAACCGGAAATATTGCACATATGTAATAAAAGTCTGAAACTAAGTTTCTTGAAGTGCATGGAGGTTGATAAGTGTAATAAACGCAATTCTGTTACCCTTCGTAATGATCAATTAGATTTAAACAATTTACCTCTTTTAAATTTATTATAATTCTTAGCACTCACATTATTTCTATTTAAATCTCTTACTCTAATTGTATCTAATAGTTTCATTAATTCTTAATATTTTCCTATTATTTATATAGATATTTATATAGATATAAATAGTCTTTTACCAACAAATAATCTTGTATGTATATTTCACATATACCCCTATCTCGTAAAAGGATTTATTATTGCTTTACGTTCTCTCATATAAAGAAGATTGTAACCTGAAGTGTACTCGCTCGAAAATATCCTAACAGACGAAACTAGTGGTAGTAAATATATAATATAATGTGAAATTTTCATAGTGTTTTATTTATTCCTTAGTTTTAGTTGTGTGTTTATCGAAATCTCTAAACATTTCAAAAGATATTCTATTTTTAGTGCAGAAAACGTCATAAAATATATACGGAAATAAACATTAATCTTAATGTAATATATTGAAATGAACATTTTGATTAATTTTTCATAACAGAACATAAAAAAGTAATTATCCGAACTCTTAATAACGCCAATCGAGACCATGAATTGCAATTCTGGATTTCACAGTCTTATAAATTCTTGTACAATCTCTTCTTCACGAACAGTTTTTCTGTGGTTTTCTTTACATAAAATACAAAAAAATTAAGTATTTAAATAACACACATGGCCACGCCATATTTAGTAAGTATGTAATATTGCAGAGATCGTGATTGCACCATCTTATTACTTTTCTTATTACTCGAGGCTTTTTTTTATTTTCCTCATGTATGCATGCGTAAATTAACTCTATAAACTGAAGGCATGAAATACACGCAGCGTCTGAATGATGTCTATCACACTTTTGCACAAAAAATTCCTATCCATCCCGTAACAAGTCTACACATTCTTGTTACTTATTAACAAACAAATTAGATTTGGGTCGAAGCATGAAATTATATTATTGCTGCAGCGCATTACTATGTAAAAATAGGAGGTCTTTTTATAGTGATTTCTACACATTATTATCGAACATTCGCGTAAGATTTTGTAAGATAATATTACGCAAAACGAGTATATGCAGCTTCTTGAATTCCTCAAGATTTCACGCGAGCGGGATTTATTCTTCCGCTATAGTTGTAATGTGGGAGTCGCGAAGAGAATCTGACATTTTCCAGCGCATAAATATATATACGTTTTTCGGTGAAACGGTAATTTTTGGATGAAAGAAATCAGTGGTAGGAAGGAATAATAAAAAAAAGAAAAAGAATGAGAAGAAGAACAAGAAGAATGAAGACACCGTTT
The DNA here is from genome assembly GCA_031893035.1 of Dermolepida albohirtum. Classification (NCBI taxonomy): domain Eukaryota; kingdom Metazoa; phylum Arthropoda; class Insecta; order Coleoptera; family Scarabaeidae; genus Dermolepida; species Dermolepida albohirtum. The sequence continues at coordinate 129,351 of JAVIWB010002764.1, forward strand.
CAGCGAAAGATCATCGCGACAAAGGAGCCCTCCGTGTCCATCTAGGAACGACCAATGATACACTCTGCAAGTTATAAATATTTGATGTTCCACCTGCCATCAACGAGTAGTGGTAACGGCCCCACCACAAGGTACTTCTGCAGACCTGTAGCAGGAAAAGAAGCAGTTCGTCGCTCGCCAAAGCATTTCTGTTGTGGTTGTGACCGTGAAAACAACTGGCAAAAGACAAGGCCAAGGACAGATTGCAAACACACATAAGTACACCAACCATCACCGTCAAGTGTCAGTGTCTTAAAACGCAACATTGATTCCTGTTGCACCACGAGACGAAGTCGCCGCCGTTCTCAAATACGACAATTGAGAAGACTGCCGCATTCGCTACTCCTGGCATCGTCCTTTCACGAAAGTCTGTGCGACACGTGCGAGTTGAATTGGTAAGTGTCTTAAGTTCGTTTTACGTTTGTATGTATAAGCCGGCTGCGTTACATAATGTTATTTAAAGAGACTTCGCGTATATTTAGAGGGGAATTTCTAGTCTTCGAAATTTCTATACGTCAAGACTAGTTATTTTATTCACTAGATATACATATATACATGTATTAGTTTATTTTAATTAATACAATAAAAAATATAGTTGTGGGGTCCGATTTAAATCTACTTAAAAAAATTAACAACAAATTGTTTCATTTTTTAAAATAAGTAAAATATATTGTTTAAATCAAAAATTAAAATTTAAAAAGAAATTAATGACTTAAAATTGAAAATATTTAAAATAATTAACGCGAAATTTCAATATTTATGTATTTTTTAAAATTTAACTGCTAAAGAATTGCAAGACTATTTAAAAATTTTAATTTAAAAAATGTCCATAAGTATATTTTTAATTTTTTTATTATTTAATTATTCCAACGAAATAGTAAAAATCAAAAAAAAAGTATATTAGGAAATTAAAATTGAAAATATTTAAAATAAAACATGAAGTTCCAAAATTTATGTATTTTTTTAAAATTTATTGCCATTTAATTTTCTATTTAAAAATTTAAATTAAAAAAATTTCAATATGTGTACTTCTCAATTATTTATTATTTATTGATTGTTTCAACTAAACAGTTACAATGGAACAAAAGATAAATCGAGGTATTAAAATCGAAAATCTAAAAATAATAAAAACATAAAGTTTCAAAATTTATATATTTTTTTAATTTAATTGCTAAAATATTAAAAGACATAAAAACTAAAATTTTAAAAATATTGTCAAAGGACTGAAAAATAATTGAAATGCGTATTATTAGTAAATAAAATAATGAACAAATAAAACACAAAAAATAAATTGGGGGGACTGAAATTGAAAATATTTAAAGCAATGAAAATACGAAGTTTTCATTCTTTTTTAGATGAAAATTAAAAAAAATTTTTTTTCTTTGAAAAATACATTTAGGTTTCATATGTTTTGATAAAGTACGCTCTGCTCACTGTTACTGCTCTTTTGGAACAAAATATAAAAATAATATATATATATATATATATATACATATATATATATATATATATATATCATTTAAACAATTTATATACAAATATATAAAAATTTTTAATGTTATATTATAACAAAGAATAATTTGAAAAAAAAGATCTATGTAACTTAGAATTTAAAAATTTGATGTGGATTCTAATAAAAATAAAAATATTATTATTAATAATATTAGCCTCAATTGCAAACCATTAATTGCGTACTGTTAATCTATATTACATATATATATATATATATATATATATATATATATATATATATATATATATATATATATATATGTATATATATATATGTAATGAGCGACAGAAGGAAAAAAGAAAAGCTAAGCAGTTATTGAAGATTCACTTAACGAAATAAAAAAATTGCAAAAAACAAAGAGAAAGAAGAAGGTACATAGTTATAATAACGATAATTAGTTATAAAAGATATATTTGATATAAAAGTGAATTGTGAATAATTATTTAAAATTTCAGAAAAGTTTGAACATGGACTTTATTTTTCTGGCCACAATATTATTACAAATAAAATTTTATTTCGTTTCAATTAATATTAAAATTTGATTAGAATAATTTTATTTATGGGCCCCCAATAAAAAAATGAAGATAATTATTAAATTCGGAAAATTTAATTAATTATTTTTAATATCCCTCGATAAAATGAAAAATTGTAAAAAAATATGATAACAGTTAAAATTGCTGACTTCTAAATACTACTACAGTAATCACACTCACATAGACATGAGCGGCAAATACATATTGTATATACTTACTACACATGCGTTTGATAATGGGTTTTGAAATGAATATAAAACAGCGCAAATCATATAATTTTAAAATAATAAAATATAAATTTATGAACATTCATTTTCAAAATACGCACTTAATATGTTTACACATAAAACAAAATGTGCTCTTTATATCTATTTAGCATTGATACTTATTCGGTAACGGAACATTTTATCATTTAATTAATTCAAGTGGTAATATACAATACAATAAATTTGTATTGCCTTGAAACTACTATTAACATTGATTGCCAGGCAAAATATACGTTTCAAATAGTATAATATTACAAATTAATTTATTTTGAATCAATATTTTATTAAATTAATAACATGAATAAATTTTTACGTTCACGAACCAATTTAATTATTTTGGTATTAAACATTTGTTGTAATGGACGGATAATACTGTGGTATTAAATAATAAAAGGTACTTAAATTGATTAATTTTGAACATTGTAAATCCTGTGCTGTACTAGTAACATTAAAGCAGTATTAGAGAAAATAGATATATGTATAACTAATATACTAAAATTCATTATAGAATAAAAAGAATCCAGTTATAATAGATTACATAATTAGACAATTAGTTTTACCAAAACCAAATTAATGAAATTATATATATACAGTAGCGAGCATAAAAATGCAACGCTTATTAACTTAGTGTGAAGGTGTGATTCTTTAAAAACTACTAATCAATTTATATTTTTGTATGATTTTTAGTTCGCTACAGTTGTGATAGACTAGGTGGAGTTGCTATGTCTTCATAAGTTTAATTAATACTTTTTTTTTAATTTAATGGGAAAGTTACGTATTCTTTGCGAGCAAAAAAAATGCAACTGTTTATAGTTTAACATATTTATTTAAATTCAAACATATTTTTTGGTAAATTTAACTTAAATCTAATATTTAGTAGCGTAGCCATTATTTTTTATCACTGCCTTTAATGTGGAAGGCATAGAATCGACTAGTGCTATTATAGTATTTAAGGGCATTTTATCCCACTCTTCTTTTAGAATTGAGTCCAATTCTTTTATATTAGATGGATTTTTCTTCTTTACTGCCCAATCTACAAGCTCTCATAGATTTTCTATGGGGTTTAGATCGGGAGAGTTGTGATGGCCAGTCCAAAACTTGCACATCATTATCGCTTAAGAAGTTTCGAACTAAGCGACTTGAGTGCTTGGGATCGTTATCGTGCTGAAATATGCTGCCAGGCGCCATTTTTTCACGAAGGTGGGGTACTATGTGCTGTGCAAGTATATCACAGTATTTATTTGCGTTCATTGTCCTTTCAATTTTGATTAACGGACCGACTCCATTACGGGAGAACGCACCTAGAAAGAGCTATCATAGGTTCAGTGTTTTAATTTTAAATATCTTGCTTCTTACCCCACACCATTATTGATCCCTCACCATATTTTACTGTTGGTAGCTGAAACTTAGGACGATATCTTTGATTGGATGGTCTACGACTATAATTTATTCCATCCGAGCCGAATAAATTAAATTTACTTTCATCGCTCCACAAGATCTTAGACCACTGCTCACTTGACCAATGCTGATACCGTTTAGCAAAGTCAAGACGTTTCTTTTTGCTGACTTTACTTATCATGGGCTTTTTGCTGGGCGTCTAGCATGCAAATTGGCTTTGCAGAGCTTTCGACGTGCAGTGTGTACCCCACTAGAGACGCCCATTTGCTCATTAGCGAAACTGGCATCGTCTACTGCCGTCTTTCGTGGATCGCTTTTTACTAATTTTAACAATCGACGATCTTGGCGAGCTATAGTTTTGCGAGGGCGACCACTGCCTGATTTTTTTTCAACACTTTTTTTCGCGCTAAAACGAGAAGCTACACGACTTATTGTAGATTTGTTAACTCCAAAAAGAAGTCCAATTTCTCGCATGCTTTTCCCTTCGTCTAATAATTTAATAATTGTTTTTTTCCTATGTGTTGATAGCTGTTTCTATTACAAAGTAAACATTGACAAAATAAATATAGCAATTTTTATTTAAAAAGCCAACTTAACTTACTTTAACGGTTGCTTCTTTGTGTTGCATTTTTGTGTATGAACAATTTAAACAGAATATTTTAGAATTGCTTACTCACAAACAAAAGAATATACTACCCAAAGAAGAGATGAATTAGTTACCGTTACTTTAGAGATGTACACTGAGCGAGTGTACATCTTGGTTTTGAGCGGTGTGGATCGCGTACGGAGTTTGATTTTCGTACAATTTTTTCGCCGTATTTTACCAGGTGCGACACTTTGAAATTATCTGCTGATGATGACAACTTGGTTGTCGAAATGCGTATACAGAATTTACGAAAGTTAATGTGGAAAGGGGTTACATATCAACCTTATTGATCAAGTCAATCAACCACAGGCTCCATCAAATTCAACTTCAACTCGATTCACATAGTTTTTTCAAAGTTGGGAAATGTGTTTGGGATAATTATCTTGTTGTAGGTGAAAACCTTAATCAATTAACCTTAATCCAGACAGAATTGCATGTTCCTCCAAAATCTTCAGATACCCCTCTTTTTTTAAAATACCTTCAATGCGGTACAAACCTCCGACACCATCTAAGGAAAAGGATCCCCAAACAAGCACAGAACCTCCCCCGTGTTTAACAGTTGGCACTACACATTCGGGTAACATCCTTTCACCCACTTGTCTTCGAACGAAAACTCGTCGATTACTACCAAACACTTGGAACTTTGACTCATCTGTCCATAACACCTGCTTCCACATTTCCATGTCCCAGTGTTGATGGTCCTGGGCCCATTGCAACCGTTTTTTTACGATTTCGTGGATTCAATAATGGTTTTCGAGCTGCAATACGCTCATGTAGTTCCGCCTTTGTCAAACGTCGTTTTACAGTAGTCACTGACACCGGCTTTCGACGGCCTTCATTCAGCTCTGCTCGAAGCTGAGGCGCTGTGAGGCGCCTATTTCGTTTTGATAGTATTTTTAGGCGAAAATCCTCTTGTCTGGTAGTTACCCTTGGCCTTCCGCAACGTTTTATTGGTTGTAATGATCTACTTTGTGAATATCGTTTCACTGTACCTTGCACCGCGTGATAAGATAAATTTAACTTTTGGGCTATTTAGCGTTGTAGCGTTATTATAGAACTACGAGTTTCTGCGCTAAGTCCCTTTCCTTTCGGCCTTTTTATAAGTTACTTTTACGTCTGCTCTCAAATACTCGTATTGCAACTTACTCGGACAAATGCTGCACGAAAACTAATTTTTAAATTGCTAAATTGTTTACTATGAATTCCTAATACCATTATAATAATATTGCGTTGTAAACCCTATTATATTTATTGGGGTATATAAAATATTTCTATTAAATAGACGCCATAAAACTATTAAAAGGCTTTACAATATTTTTCAGAAACAAATATATTTATCTAATATAATAATAATCCGAACAACTGTTATTTCAATTATTCTCACCAAAACAGGTTAAAGTCTAAGGGATGTGTCTAAAATACAAGTGTTTTGTTATTTATGATAAGTGATCCCTCACTTATGGCCTGTAGTGTATGTACCTACCCGACATATACATATATATAAGTAGAACAGGTAGAACGATTCTATGATTATCTCTTGAATTTTTGAATGAAAATTTGTTTGACTAATATAATTACATAAATTAAGAAGTAAGGAATTTTATGTGTCATATACATTGGTTAGTACATATATACAAATTTTGTTTCTTGTACAAAAATACACGTATTGTATGATCTATAATTAACATCGAATTCTGGTCGTGTAACTGTTCATCGCTGCCCACAACATAATGAATGGAGCAGAGTAAAATCGAAGTGGTGGCAAATATAAATATAAAAGCAGTTATTTTTACATCTTTACAATAACATTTTGAATTTATATTTAAACTAATGGTTTTGAAATTAGGTTAATTACGTAGTGTCCACCAACATGATTTAAAGTGGTCTAATTTTCAAGCAAATTGGTAACGTTGTACACATTTCCAAAGGCGTTTTAAATTATTATTTATTACAAAATATGGCAAATATATGTGAATAAACGTAAAAGTTTCATAGCATAAAGAAGAAGAATATTTATTAAAATTTTGCGTATTATTTCAAAAACATATTAATTACCGTAATTTATAATAAATGTTGGAAATGTCAGACAAAAATGTCCCAAGCATAAATTAATTTCTCTTTTCATATCTTCAAAAACATTGTAGACTTTCTTCTGCGATCTTTTCAATTTTTTGCGGAATAATTTGGGTCAAATCGTCAGAACTATAAATTCGATTTCTGTAGATAATATTATTTTTATGAAATAAGAATAATCTGCAGATACTAAGCGATATTACATACGATCAACATAAAATTCCTTGACCTATTCGAAAGAACTCTGAGCAACTGTCTTCTGTTACGAAAACAAGCCAACTTTAAACTTAAAGTCATCTACATAACACAAATTTAAATAACAATTATTGCTTACATACAAGTAGTGCTTACACACAAGTAGTACTTCCCAATACTAATAATAATGTTGAAACAGTAACTAATGAGTTTCTGAGGAAAGTAGTAGTTTAAAGGTCTACAAAATCAGTGCAAAACAATCGAAATATCGCTTAATACAGCTATGTAAAATCGAATTCAAGTGATGATGAAAAGTAATAAATAACGTACAATAGCAAATTGAGCAAACCAAAATTCCCCAAAACATAACTACGTCCGAGTGGAAGAGTTAGTAATTATGAGTTTAACACATGGATCAATAAGTCCCGAGATTAACCCATAGATGGCGCTCGTAGTAAACCAGTAACCACGTCTTTCTAGAGTACTAACCTTTGCTTGAAACGTGTCAAAATTTTAAGTCGATCGGACCAGAAACAGCTGAGTTATCGAGGTTGGAGTAAAGTCGTTTTGTAGTTTGTTTAAACAATGGAAAAAACCGAGTTTCGTGTTCTGATCAAACATTGTTTTTTAATGGGTAAAAACACCACACAAGCAAAACAATGGATTGAAAAATGTTACCCGGACTCTTGTCCATCAAAAGCAACGATTTGTCGGTGGTTTGCCGAGTTTAAACGTGGTCGTACCGACACAAATGACGCGGAACGCTCGGGTAGACCTGTGGAAGCCGTTACACCAGAAAATGTGAGTGAAGTGACAAAAATTATAATGAAAGATCGTAAAGTGAAGCTCCGTGAGATTGCTGAGATGACACAGATATCATATGGAAGTGTATTTACTATCCTTCATGAAAAATTGAGCATGAAAAAGGTTTTTTCCAAGTGGGTGCCGCGATTGCTCTCGATGGAACAAAAACAGCAACGAGTCGATGATTCAGAAAGCTGTTTATCGCTATTTACTCGCAACAAAAAAGATTTCTTGCGTCGTTACGTGACCATGGACGAAACATGGATACATCACTACACTCCAGAGTCGAAGCGGCAGTCATCTGAGTGGCGCACAGCTGGCGAAAGCCGTCCGAAACGTCCGAAAACGCAGCAGTCAGCTGGCAAAGTCCTGGCGTCAGTTTTTTGGGATACACATGGCGTGATTTTCATTGACTACCTCGAAAAAGGTAAATCGATCAACAGTGATTATTATATTGACTTACTGGTGCTTTTGAAGGAGGAAATCGCAAAAAAACGACCGCACATGCAGAGAAAAAAAATCCTTTTTCACCAAGACAATGCACCCTGCCACAAGTCGATGAAAACAATGGCAAAATTGAACGAATTGGGTTTTGATCTGCTTCCCCACCCCCCATATTCGCCAGATTTAGCCCCCAGTGACTACTGGCTCTTTGCTGATCTTAAAAAAATGCTCCAGGGAAAAAGATTTGGCTCAAATGAGGAGGTCATCGCTGAAACTGAAGCTTATTTTGAAGCGAAACATAAATTTTTTTATAAACATGGTATTGAAAAATTGGAAAAGCGTTGGAACCATTGTATCACCCTGAAAGGTGAGTATGTTGATGAATAAAAAAAAATTTTGCAAAAAAAATGTTGTTTTCATTGTTAGTCTCGGGCCTTATTGATCCATGTGTTATAAATCTAGGCTTTGTGTTTACTTGAATTAAATATGATTCCCAAAAAATACGAATTATGCTATAACTTCTGTATTGGGAAGCATTAGTTTCCAGCTTTTATTGATTGTATTAGATTGATGATTCGATCTCATGTCAAAATATGTATTTGGGAGAAGTCAAGTGGTCATGGCACCTATAAGTTCTCTTTTATTATAGAATTTCTTACGAAAAACTTTTATTCGTCCCTGTGAGATTGCACGCTTTTGATAGTAATAATAATCTTTAATGCACAACAGATAACAATTCAATTACAGGACATATCAAAAATTAGGTATAGTAAGTGAAGTTAATTTAATACAAAAGAAATAAGAAGCTATTATAATTATCAAAAAATGAAAACACTTATAACAAGGTAATGTAAGTCATTTTAAAACTAAATGTACAGCAAATGTTGATTAGTACTGTATCAGAAAGGGATCTAAATATAATCCATTAGCATTTCTGCACATATGTATGTACACTCCGCGCAACATGAATAGGACCACCCGACTTGTTGCAAGCTTTCGGTGGTTTGAAAAACAATTCATTTACTAAAAATACAATGCAAGTTTGTAATGGTATGATACGGCAAATAATACGCATTATTGCGCAATAGTGCCTAACGTTATGCATTGGGTGACGTAAGTACCACATATGTACATATAAAATGCACCGCGCCGGTTGGATACGACCAGTATTTAATAGTAAGCTACCGGATGAGTGTCGAGTTACAACGTGTATCCGGATAAACAAACATCTGTAATTAAGGGTATTGTGCAACGATGGGACGACAGAAGTGCTTAAGTATGGAAGAAATTGGAAAAATTAAAGCGTTCCATCAAGAAGGGTATTCCTCAAGGGCTACTGCAAAGAAAATAAGTCGATCACACCAGGTTGTGAACAATTTTATTAGGGATCCCGAGAATTATGGAAAACGTTTTAAAGGGCGAACAACATCCGTTACAACTAAGAGAGAACGTCGAGCCATATTACGCGAAGCATCGAATTCGGCATTAACGGCAAGACAAATCGCGAATAACGTTGGAACGAATGCATCGGTAAGAACTGTACAGAAGTTACTGAAGACCTGTCCGCATTTAAAACGTTTGAAAATTAAACGACGGCCTCCTTTAAGGGAATTTCAGCGCACTGCACGTCTTCAGTTTGCTCAAGCAAAAATGGGGTGGACAAGAGAATGGCAAACTGTTATTTTCAGTGACGAGAAGAAGTTTAATTTAGATGGCCCGGATGGGTTTTCTTATTATTTCCACGATTTACGTAAAGATGAAGTGATTCAGTCACGAAGGCGAGCCGATGTTGGTTCGGTCATGGTATGGGGAGCTGTTTCCTATAACGGACCTGTTGATTTAGTAATAGTGAAGGGCAGACAGAATTCGGAAAAGTACGTCCAGCTGCTGCAACAGGTGAAAGACAAATTTTCCAACGTTATGGCAGGTGGGCCATTTATTTTCCAACAGGATAATGCCAGTATTCACACCGCGCGCATTGTTCGACGCTGGTTTCAAGAACAAGGCATGGAGATTCTCGATTGGTCATCGCTCTCCCCCGACCTGAACATCATAGAAAATGTTTGGGGATGGTTGTCGCGTAAATTGTACTCCAATGCTACGCAATTCAGTTGCGCTGACGAACTAGAGCAGGCGCTGAAACGAAGTTGGGTGGAACTTCCCGTTGACTACTTGAGAACCCTGTATAATTCCATTCCATCCCGACTATTTGAGGTTATAAGAAATAATGGCAAAAGTACTCATTATTGAACAATAAAGTATTTTGTTATTGCAAACGAATCTTTTATTTTGTAGATTGGTCGTATTCAAGTGGCGTTTAATTACTCTACTTATTGTCATTAGTAACGTACATTTGCACTGACTTTTACAAAAATTATATTTGGTACCTACATACATCTTTTTATCAACCCTCTTATTTTCGAAAATAACAATTCCAGCGCGCTACCATGTTTATACCAACTACAAATGTCATATATGCAGTTGGTCCTATTCATGTTGCGCGGAGTGTATGTACCAATGGAGCCTTGTAAAAAACATTGTATCAAACCTAGGTATGAGGAAATAAATTTGAGATAATAGCTCGGTAACTTCATCATGTAAGAAACAGAAAGAAGATTTGAGATTAGTAGAAAAATAAATTACTAGAATTATACTGGGGCCAATAAAGCTTGCAAACGGTGAATATCTGAATAACGAATTTTGTATTAGGGAGGAAATGGATACAGAGTATATAGTTAAAACTGTACAATGACCAAGAGTAAAATTATTAGGGCATATATCGAGATGAAGACCATGACATGATGAATATAAGAAATGTTGGAGGATTTAAAATGCGTAAGAGTTAGAAAATGGAGCGGTTAGAGAGCTATATAGAGAATATAACTAAGAAAATACGAAGCATGAAAAAGGGTATCCATCTACATAAGCTATTCAAGATCTAGAAAGCTTCTTCCGTAATGCCAAGGAGATACTTAGCACACGCTTCTGTCTGAATCCTATTTAGAAAAGTATGTAATATTTTAATTCTATGCATAATTTGAAGTATTCGTCATTAATATCATTTCCTGATAATGACATCGCAATGTCAAAACTGCAGGTACAAATTTGTCGAATATAGTTATATAGTTAAGTACACTTTATTCACTTATTTCATAACAGTAGTTGGCTTACATCGCAGTACATATGTATGTTACTTTTAAAAATCTTTCAACATACTATAACATCCAAACTATATCAGAGCTTATATTTAACAGGGCGCCAAATTTGAGAAATTAATACGAATAGAATACAATTCTAAATCCCTAATTTATTTCGACGTCATCAAATCAAACTTGTCTTAATGTCGATTGTTTACCGTACAAACACACGAACATACATCCATACGAAAACAACGGGGTATTACATCGGTATCACGTCAAGTAGTTCAGCCAGTATATCTGTGGGAGTAAGTACTTGGGATTTGTGTCGGTTTCGGCGGCTTTCTGTAATGCTATCCACTATCCGATGAGACTGCGTTAAAGGAAGACGGAAAATAAGACAGACGCATATTATAATTGAGAAGGGTTTAATTGTGTACGTCTATGTATTGCAAACTATGTGTATATATATGTAGCAGTACTATAGATACATATATGTATATACACAAACTAAATTAGCTCGGTTTATTAGTTTTGTAACTTAATTTTATCTTTGCGAGATGAGGCGCTAGAGATGGAGGGAATAGAACATTAATCTTTCTCGTCGAGCAACAATAGACAGGCAAGAGGAGGTGATACTCATCTCCGTGGTATGGCGTAGCAAACGATGCCACCGTTGTGGATTACAACTGCGAAACAGAAGCAACAGAAGACAACAGTTTGCGATTTCGCTAAGATATACATACATTTAATAAGACTCGAATATACGTATATATTTTTAGATTACAGGAGGTAATGTTATTCAAATAAAATTAGCAACGCAAACATAAGCAAAACAAGTTTCGCTAAGAGTAAAGAGTAGGATTTAATGTTTTAAAAATTCAAATGCTTAAAACAGCAATCGCGTTTATTACAAGGGTAGCCGTTTATATTTCGGAAACTGGCAACACTGTTAGTGTTGTCGCCGATCTGATGATTGCATCGTGAAGTTTGTCATATTGACAATATATTTACCTTGACTGTTTTATTATCCGATCGCTATTTCTATTGTTGAGAGTAACTTGAAAATTTTATGTCAGCGAAAAAATGGAATTAACTCGCGAACATTTTCATAACTTTCGGCGTGGATTATCTCAACAAGAATGCATCGACGAGCTGAATTCTTTATATGGTGATGAAGCACCATCTAAAACTACAGCATATCGTTGTTATAGTGAATCCAAACTTGGACGGCGTTCTATTTGTATTTTTATATACTGTTATTATATAATTACCTGACTGCACAAAATTCTGGCCAGCATACTGATTCCCAAGACGAAATACACTTACCTGATACATAAACATATTAATTTTAATACAAGACAATTGAAGTACTATTCAATAATTAAAGTTGCAAGATGCAGAAGCTATAAACGTAATCTAACGTTGAGCATAAGAAGGGAAGCAAATTTTTATTTTTGTAGGGTATCGCATATAAAATATATTGCAATTGTGTAATAATATTGGAAGATTGAGTAATAAATTTTGATATCCTAAATAATTAGTATTATTATGATTTAGTAACAATTTTAGGCGAAAGATCCATCCTTGCGGAAGCATTAATGTATTATTATCAATATAAATCATAATAATATTACTTCAACTTAAGGAAAATTACAAGATGCATTAACGCAAGCCATGAATTACTATTACTATTACTAACGCACTCATAAAGCGACTTGACTGTCAACATTCACCTTGAATGATAAGGACGTGTATAAATATATGCGAACACCAATAAATATTGTATATTATTTTCTAAATACAATTTCAATTTCGCAAAAAATTCTGTAGATATGGAAGCTATAGATCGCGACAATAAAGAATGTGGTGTGAGTATTATAAACGGTAAAAACTTTACCGTGATTATAATACACATGCATTGTGAAAATAAGTAGTTTCAATAAAACGTTTATCCTGTCGTGAGAATAATAGACATATTATATCACGATGTACAGATGTATACGGCACAGCAAACGTAATTTATAAAAGTAGGTTTGAGCTATTAATTTTATACAAGAGATGTACTACTAACGACATATCTGCAATTTAAAGAACAAACTCTGAACAATTCGAGTGGATATTTATAGCTACAACTACAAAGGGTGTAAAACCTATCACTTCGAAAAGATATAAAAGCGTTTCGTCGAACAGTTTCTAAAGTGTGTTTATTGGTAACGCAAATTATACTTCATATTAATAATACACACAAGTTTCTAAGTTTCGAGTAGGTATAACATGGGCCGTGTGAGCGCATTGATCCCATAGCAATGCTCAATTCTTTTTTGCACTCGAAGTCGATAGCAAAAGGTTTTCCCAGACATCGTCGTATGTGATGCCTATGGGGAACATAAAAAAAATCTTTTGCATATTCGCGTAAAAGACTTTTTATGTTCCCTCATTACCCAGTAACTTATACACTCCGCGCAACATGAATAGGACCAACTGCATATATGACATTTGTAGTTGGTATAAACATGGTAGCGCGCTGGAATTGTTATTTTCGAAAATAAGAGGGTTGATAAAAAGATGTATGTAGGTACCAAATATAATTTTTGTAAAAGTCAGTGCAAATGTACGTTACTAATGACAATAAGTAGAGTAATTAAACGCCACTTGAATACGACCAATCTACAACATAAAAGATTCGTTTGCAATAACAAAATACTTTATTGTTCAATAATGAGTACTTTTGCCATTATTTCTTATAACCTCAAATAGTCGGGATGGAATGGAATTATACAGGGTTCTCAAGTAGTCAACGGGAAGTTCCGCCCAACTTCGTTTCAGCGCCTGCTCTAGTTCGTCAGCGCAACTGAATTGGGTAGCATTGGAGTACAATTTACGTGACAACCATCCCCAAACATTTTCTATGATGTTCAGTTCGGGGGAGAGCGATGGCCAATCGAGAACCTCCATGCCTTGTTCTTGAAACCAGCGTCGAACAATGCGCGCGGTGTGAATACTGGCATTATCCTGTTGGAAAATAAATGGCCCACCTGCCATAACGTTGGGAAATTTGTCTTTCACCTGTTGCAGCAGCTGGACGTACTTTTCCGAATTCTGTCTGCCCTTCACTATTACTAAATCAACAGGTCCGTTATAGGAAACAGCTCCCCATACCATGACTGAACCAACATCGGCTCGCCTTCGTGACTGAATCACTTCATCTTTACGTAAATCGTGGAAATAATAAGAAAACCCATCCGGGCCATCTAAATTAAACTTCTTCTCGTCACTGAAAATAACAGTTTGCCATTCTCTTGTCCACCCCATTTTTGCTTGAGCAAACTGAAGACGTGCAGTGCGCTGAAATTCCCTTAAAGGAGGCCGTCGTTTAATTTTCAAAAGTTTTAAATGCGGACAGGTCTTCAGTAACTTCTGTACAGTTCTTACCGATGCATTCGTTCCAACGTTATTCGCGATTAGTCTCGCCGTTAATGCCGAATTCGATGCTTCGCGTAATATGGCTCGACGTTCTCTCTTAGTTGTAACGGATGTTGTTCGCCCTTTAAAACGATTTCCATAATTCTCGGGATCCCTAATAAAATTGTTCACAACCTGGTGTGATCGACTTATTTTCTTTGCAGTAGCCCTTGAGGAATACCTTTCTTGATGGAACGCTTTAATTTTTCCAATTTCTTCCATACTTAAGCACTTCTGTCGTCCCATCGTTGCACAATACCCTTAATTACAGATGTTTGTTTATCCGGATACACGTTGTAACTCGACACTCATCCGGTAGCTTACTATTAAATACTGGTCGTATCCAACCGGCGCGGTGCATTTTATATGTATGTGGTACTTACGTCACCCAATGCATAACGTTAGGCACTGTTGCGCAATAATGCGTATTATTTGCCATATCATACCATTACAAACTTGCATTGTATTTTTAGTAAATGAATTGTTTTTCAAACCACCGAAAGCTTGCAACAAGTCGGGTGGTCCTATTCATGTTGCGCGGAGTGTATGACCTTAAACATCTAGGCAGTCAACTGAATATATGCTACCATGCGCCTGTAAGGAAATCTCATATAGCCTTGATGTTGTCTGATCCTGTGTCATTAAAAAGTTGTAACATGTACTAAAACTTATTATGAATAGAACACTTATGATTTTCTTGGAATTTTCTATTACTTTTTCTTTATAAATATTGCATTGTATAATATTATTATACATTTAGTTGTCTTAATAACCCTATAGTTTGCCGATATACACAGAGTGTTGCCAGATAGGTACAGCAAGGGGAGAGACTTCTTTATTATCGATTTCTCAGAAAAACATTTTTAATAAAAGTTTTTGCTTGCTCTGGAGAGCAATAAATGGTAAACAATTTATAAAATATTATACACAGTGTTCTGAAAATTAAGAACTGCAAAAATGTATCCTAGTAATGTACCATTTGGATATCTAAAAAAGTTGTTTAGAAATTACTTTAAATTTCAATTTTAATAGAAACATAAGCAAAATTTATTTCTACTAGAAAATATCTAAAATAAGAACTAGAAAATATAAAATAAGAACTAGAAATAAGGTTTTCGTTAAAAATTAATAGATATCTGTCACACTGACACTATTTTGAGCATATTCACGAGAATTTGAAAATGAAGGTGATGAGATTGGTTTAACAAAGGGCAAAAAATAATTATTGGCTTAAGAACAAATTATTATAATAATATGATAAAGAAATCCTTTTTTAGTACATTTCATAATAATGCCTATAGTCATAATTTTTTATCATTCCAATATTATACATCAAATACAATATAAGAATATACAATGCTGTCTGCTTCTGGGCTTCCGGGTTGGAACCGCGTCACTTGTATATCTGCCGACGTTTCGTACCCATTTGTATGGGACATCTTCAGTGCTGAACTACTGCACTGAAACTGAATCTCAGTTTCAGTTTCAGTGCAGTATCAGCAGATATAGAAACTCAAATTTTATTCCAATAGCTGTTAAACAGTTTTCTTAGTAATATACTGACACTAGAGCAAAAATCTTAAGCTGTAAAATATTATAGTATAGATGACCCATCAGCACGATATGCTATTCAAAAATTCGATCAAAATGCCTTGGAATTGTAATTCATATAAAGATGACTAGACAATAGATTTGAAAGAATTGGAGGTATCATTCCTAAGAAACCAAGATGAAATATAATAAAAAAGATGAACGTACACTTTTAGCATTGGATTCAGTCAAACAAAGTCCTAGAGAGTTACTTAAAAGGCATGGAGTAAATTTAAGCATGAATGCGTCATTTTTGTTATGCGTTTATGATGTGAGCAATATAAAAGCATATAAACCACGTTTTCGGCTCGCACTAGAAATCTGCGATGATACCAAAGGGTTAGATTTTTGTTTATGAGTGAGGTACAAAATTACTAATAATACAAATTTTATAAAAATAAAATTTTTTTCTATGGATGCACTTTTTCAGCAAATAGTCAAGTATTCTTCCAATATACTAGATTTCGATGTCACACGAATCCAAACTTTGTTATTAACACCAATGGAAAATTTTTAAAAGTGTAAATGTTTGGTCTGTGGTGCTGTATGGTAATATCTTTGGCGGGAAAACGCTCAATTAGCATAATTATTTAGACATGCTAAATATCTTGTTCTTAGAAGAGCTTGAAGATCGTCCAGAGTTTTATACTCTAAAGAGAATAAGTAAGGATGGAATTTTATATAGATAAAGGTAGTTATATTAGTAAATATCAATTAGGCATTCCTTTTGTTGATTATATATTTATTGTGACAGGTATCTGTTAATTTTTGACGAAAAACTTATTTTGAGGAAAAATTTTTTATTATTTTTTTAAGTAAACTTGTAATATGAAGTATTCAGCAATTTCTAAATAACCTTTTTAGATATCTCATAAAATTAAAAACAATAGTACTTTAATAAGAAGCACTTTTACGTTTCTTAATTTTCAGAACGTCCTGTATAATATTTTATAAATTAAATTGCTGTTTCTTACTTCTCAGAACAGGCAAACACTTTTATGAAGAATATTTTTCTGAGAAATCAATATTAAAAAATTATTTTCCTTGGGCTATGTCTATCCGGCAACATTTAGTATATAGAAACATCTATCCATACTCTAAATTACAATTTGATTTTTATTTATAGTTTAAATCGAATTTGAATGAATCTGCTTATTAAAAAAATTCTATTACTAGTTATTACAATAAGAAATAAAATATTTCACAGGTTCCATTAAATCAAAAATTACAATATATGTTCTTTTAAAAATAAAAAGATTGTTTTCTTCTCAAGTTAGCATCTAATAGCTGTCTGGGAATTTTTTCAAATTAAACAAATTACATTTTTTTTATATCAGTAATGACAGAGAAAAGTCTTCTTGTTCTTGTTGAGTTGCAGATTATTATTATTCTATTATATACTATCATATTATTACGAGGGGTGTTTCCAATATTCTGGGAAGTGGTGCTATAATTAACTAACGCAGAACTTATACGCAATGTTATTAATGCCAGGCAAGTCTTGACATGTTTGTGCAACTATCTAGTGCAACATTGTTCAGTCTGATTCAGGTATTCGACTGATGTAGACGCGTTTTAGTAGCACTGTTTTTGTAACCATGAAACACACGGCAAAATCTCAAAGAGCGATAATTATCTTTTTGTGGAAAGAAGATGTGAAAACGTCAGAAATTATTAGTCGTCTGCAAGGAGTATTTGGTGAATCTGCAGAATCCAAAGGTACTGTTTATCGGTGGATCGATCGTTTTAAAGCCGGTAGAACATCACTAGAAGACAATTCAAGCAGTGGGCGGCCAAGCACCTCGGGATTCTGGGATTGAGAAGGAATTATTTTCATGGATTATCTGCCAAGAGGTACTACAATTAATGCAGAATATTATTCAAATTTATTATCCGGACCACTGCGAGAGGCACTAGTCAAAAAACGGCTTGGAAAGTTGCATAAGCGTCCGTTATTGCAACAGGATAATACAAGACCACACACCGCAAGAAAAACGAAGGATGTTTTAAACGATTTACGATGGGAATTGCTGCCGCACCCACCTTATTCCCCGGATCTTGCACCCAGTGATTATATCAGTTCCCAGATTTGAAAAAACCCTTACGGGGTTCGATTTGAAAGTTTAACTGACGTAAAACGTGCCATGAATAAGTGGATCGACAAGACACCGAAAAACTTCTTTGAGGACGGCTTAAAAAAATTAGTTTTTCGTTGGGATAAATGTATTCAGTTAAATGGAGATTATGTTGAAAAACGACATTGTAATATTGACGAAAATTAACAAAATTATAAAAATTATATGTAATTCCCAGAACTTTGGAAACATCCCTCGTATTTACAATTACTTACATATCTTTGTTAATATTTAATTAAAACCCAGATTTGACAAGTACTTTTTTAGATTTAATCTAATTGGCAGTTTATACAAAATAGTTGCTTTACTGCGTAATAGGAGGAAAAAAAAACTGATAATTAAGAAAGCAAAATTAATATCGAAAATTTATCAAAAGTGAAATTAATTTATTACTTCTCAGAAGTAAAAAAAAAAGAAAAATTACAACGGAAATTTATGTCCCAACTTCAGATACTCGAACCCCAATTACGAACCGCCAATGCCATTTATAAAACGACTTCGAATCTTAAATCATCATAACTACCGGGCAATTTTTCGTCTCTGCGCGGTCCAAACAGCCTCCTATAAAACTTTTGCCGGCCGTCGTCGCTAGCGAGCGTTCGTTCGAGAAACTGTTGCACGAAACGAACCGGCTGCAAGTAGAGAAGAAACCCGGTAATTACCACAAGGAAGTGTCAAGTTTAAAGCACAATATATGCCCCGCTGTGCTCATGTGACCCCGGAGTTTCAACGCCGGAAGAATCGTGCGACCCTGTGCCGCACACTCCCACACAAGAAGCTACCGATTCTTGCCTCTTTCTAACGGGCGCGGATGGCATTCTTTCTACCTGGCGCTTCTATTATACTCTCGAAAGAGACATTGTTAAGAAAAACAAGAATTATTTCGCGATTTTTGTGAAAAAGGCGTGTAATTGTCATAAAAATAGGAAGATTTTAATATTGTGAAATTAAATACTCCATTTGTTGCAATTGCCCGCTATATATAAGTCTTCTTAATAATTATGTATTACGGAGAATTATTCGAAAAACATGTATAAAATATTCATTAAAAATATTATATAATATGAGGGGTAGTCAGAAAGTAGAGCTTCCTGTGTTCGTTCGTATTTACGTGGACAATACAGTTACAGCCTCGTTTATGAATTACTTGAAACACTATTGAAAAAGCAAGCAGTATTACTATAGATTGTTTAAAGTAAAACGTGTAATTGTCATAAAAATAGGAAGCATATACAAATTTTAATATTAGTGAAATTAAATACTCCATTTGTTGCAATTGCCCGCTATATATTATATGTATAAACTCGTTAAAAAGATTGAAGAGTCCGTTAAAAATGCATTAAGGGAATGGAATTTTGTTATTGATGTAAATTGCAACTATTGAAAATGATTAAGTTTTGGAATAGCCGGAAAGTGGATAATATTGGGTCTGGGAAAAAGTTCGTGGCGTTTTTCCCGATAGATGGCATTGGTTGCCGATAACTAAAGAACAACAAGTCACAGGGACACCACCGAGGGCTCGTTTTTTAGATGACCTTCCGAACGTTAGTTTGAGCGTAGAAACATTGTAATCGGTGCAGTGGTTGGAAAGTTATTCGCACTTGAAAATGGAGAAGAATAATGAGAAATTTCGCTATATTCTGCAATATTATTATGATAAGGGGAAGAACGCTGCGCAGGCTTGTGATAAAATTTGTGCTGTGTACGGTGAAGGTACTTTATCGAAATCTGTTGCGCGGAAATGGTTCGCTCGCTTTCGTTCTGGAAATTTCAATGTGAAAGATGAGTCACGCTCCGGTCGTCCAATCACTGAAAAATCTGATGAAATTCTTGAAAAAGTCCAACAAGATAAGCATATCAGCAGTGTCGATATTGGCATGGAACTAGGCATTGACCACAAAACTGTTTTGAACCATTTACACAAAGCTGGTTACAAAAAAAAGCTTGACGTATGGGTTCCTCATGAGTTGAGCGTGAAAAACATGATTGACCGAATTAACATCTGCGATGCGCTGCTGAAACGGAATGAAATCGAGCCGTTTCTGAAACGTTTAATAACCGGAGATGAAAAATGGATTACGTACGATAATCGGAAGCGTAAAAGATCGTGGATAAAGGATGGTGAGCCGTCACAAGCGTTCGCTAAGCCAACATTGACGCCAAAAAAAGTGATGCTGTGTGTATGATGGGACTGGAGGGGAATCGTCCACTACGAGCTACTTCCAACTGGTCAGACAATTGATTCTCAACTCTACTGTGCACAACTAGAGAGATTACGCCAGGCGATTGAAAGAAAACGGCCCGAATTGATTAATAGGAAAGGTGTTGTCTTCCATCATGACAACGCCCGACCACACACTTCTTTGATGACCCGTCAAAAATTGAGAGAGTTTGGTTGGGAAGTTTTGATGCACCCACCTTACAGTCCGGATATAGCACCCTCTGACTATCATCTGTTTCGATCTCTGCAGAACTCTCTCAATGGAATTAAGTTGGTTTCAAAAGAAGCCTGTGAAAACTACTTGATTCAGTTTTTCGACCAGAAACCACAGAAGTTTTTCACCGATGGGATCATGGATCTACCAAAAAAATGGCGAAACATTGTCGATAATAATGGAGCATATTCGGTTTAAATGAATTCGTCCACGCGCCATGCGGGGACCAGTTGAATTTTACTGAAAAAACGCCACGAACTTTTTCCCAGACCCAATATATTATTAATATAAAGAAACCTATAATATGTATCATGCACAAGGAAATTAAAGTGGAACTTTTAACACTTATCGTTAACCTATAAATTTCCTATTTCAGTAATTACAAACGCGGATAGTATAAGAAATATTACGCTACTATTAAATTACTTAACACTCGAATAATTTTACTTTCGACTCGACATTAATTCCTCTAATTTTGTCAACGTTGAAACAATTATTTGAGGTAACAATTTCGATTAACATAAGTAAGTCAACGTTTGGCAAATTATCAATTAGTGCTTTTGCAAAGTCGTAGTTCATCGTACAGTTTTAAATAAATTAACGCTGAATCCAAACACTACTAAACACACTTTCTGGACAAAACAGTTTTTCTGCAATAAAATTGACAGACTTAACAAGGAACAAAATTCGTAAATAGATCCTATTACGTCGTGCAACTCAAAGGAAGTTGAAGACTCGAAAACTTTAAAGTATTTTAAGAAATAAGTAGTTTTCTGAAAGTTCTATTAGTGATGTGAACCACTTTTTATTAATACAGTATATACACAGTCGACAGTAATTAAAAGAGGTCAATTTCGCGCCAACTGTAGAGGAATTATTGTAGTAATACGTAATATTAGTTCACTGCTATATCACTTGGATGAGTCTAATAGGACGAACATAAGAAACATGGAGAGGAAGATTGGCCTAGTAGAAGATACTTTTAACATTTTAGTCTTTAAGATATGACTCGCAACAAATCTCAGTAATTAACAGTTATTTCAAACAATAGCAAAATCCATTCTAAAATATGGAATAATATAAACCCCTTCATAAACAGATATTTAAGAATTGTATCCAGAATATTTTGGTTCAATAAAATCAATAAGAATTGCAGAGAAAGAATAAATGTAAGTATTGGGAAGCGCAAATAAAGGTGGAAAAGCTATGCACTTGAAAAACCAAACGAATTTCAAAACCACAAGCAGAGAAAAAAGGATGGACTAGTACACACGTGAAGAAGATCCATAGATAGAAAAATTTGTCAATATAACACGGAGTGAGAAAAGATAAAATAGAAGACCATGGTGAGCTCTAGTAAACAACAACGCATCTGACTCAATAGGTGTTATGTGAGACCAGTAACCTCATCACTAATTCTGTATGCTGTGAAAACACCATAATGTGTCATTTGCTTCACTGGGAGCAATGAATAGCGAGAAAAAGGGGATTTAACCAGTTTAATAAGGACAATGGCGTATGCTAATAAGATTGAAGTTTCATGAGTTTGTATGAAGTTGGTTGGAATATTATCGAGCGACAAACACAATGGAAGATGTTCCAAATTGAAGAAGATTACCCCAAACAACATCTAGATAACACCAAGCAATTTTGAATCTCTTTCAAAGAAAATATGATTTGAGATTGCGTTAAAAGTTGACAGAGATAATTCCGAAAGCATAATGATAAGTTTAAAGATCCTTAAAGGCCTTACGTGATCACCCTACTATCAAATGTACTGTAAATTACCCTTAAAATGAACATCAAAATGCTTTAATGTGAACATTTACTCAAAATTTAAATGCAACGAATTGCACTTTACAATAAGAACATCGTGAGAGTGGAATGACTATCTCAGTCACCAGAAATGCAAGTCAAATCACGAATGAAGTAGAATTAGAAACTACGAAGTAAATATAGCTACATCTTAACACAATTATTATGTAACGTATCTATTGTTCGACAAATTTCACTAAAAGTGCAGTAGATAATATTAACAAATGAAAATTATTGACAACGGTGATGTAGTATTTTCTGATAAGGATAAGGATATTTATTGTACACTAAATACACACACACACACACACACATATGGTTATGTATATTATATCAGATAAGTAACACCCATCACCACCATTCGCCCCAAATTTTATTAGGTATTCTCACTCAAGAATAAAAGAAACAAACCGAAATATTTTTCTAAGGCAAACACACTTAATTCCATAAGAAAATCTAATATTAGCACAAAGTGTGGAACCCACAAAGTGTCTCTCTATCCACTTTTAAAATTAACATTCTTGGTCCGAGATTTTCCCATGCCCAAGTCGATGGACAGGTAGGATCATATCTCGTCAAATATTGACATTATAAAGTAATTCTTTCTAGAGAAAATTAAACTAAACCAAAATTTAGTGTCCAACGTTTCACAAGAATCCTTTCTCAAATAAATAGTGAAAGAGTGAATTAGTTGTGTAAAGTCTGTTCTTGTTCTGAGAATGTTTCTTTATTAAGTAGCTTAACCTGCTTACGTTGTACTAGGCAAATAGATATACTGTGTGCCTACATATAAACACAGGTAAAGAATTGACGGTTGTTATTCAATATAACTTTGTATATTTACAGATTGGTTTAATCTTTTAAGTTTGGTTAGTAAACACTGATTCATTTGGATGTCTATTTAAAGTTGTACCTTGTTTACTTAAAGTAGTAAATATTGCATATGATTTCGTAATAAATATGGCTTTCTGACACTTGAAGAGTTAATATAAAATTAATTACTTACTGCATGTAAAATTAGGGAGCGTTTTACGAACTGTAACTAATAATAGATGCTGAAGGAGTAATATCTAGCAAACGCAATTAGTTAAAATAGGCTATTGAATCTAACAAGCTCTTAAACGTAGCTTTATGCTTTTTCCACTTTCGCAACGTAAAAAACGCATTTTCAAGCTAACAAGATTGAAGATGTACAACAATCTGGCTGCCCAACTTGAAGTTGGCCAAATCAAAGTTTGCTGGGAATGCAAAAGAATTGTTTACCTTGAAATTTTATCCTGCAACCAAATTATCAATTGAATGTCAAAAAATTCTAATGAAGTAAAATTGCACTTGATTCAATTTGCTATTCAAAGCCAAAAATTTAAGGAAAGTGGAACCATGACTACTTGAGGGATGACAAAAACCGTTTGTAAAAACTAACTACCCATTACAAAAAAAAATATTTCGTTCAATACAAAAATTGTCCTATATTTTCTTAAAAAATGCAATTTCTTAGTTATCAAACCAATAATAGCTACATATCATTTACCTTTATTAGAATTTTCTACAGAAGAAAACAGGAGTTTTGGCTTTTTAAGAAACATTGAATGAATTGAATGAAATGTCGTATTATCGATTATTCTGTATAGTAAAAGATCCTTTAATAAAAGTGTTCTCAACAATTATATTTTAAGTATATTGTAATGAGATAGATAAGGTTGATGATTTTGTACCAACAATGCATTCATTTCACTTAGTTTTCTTTCTTTGGTGAAAGATTAATTAACTGTTACCAGTTTTCATCCTGAAACTTTTTTCTGTAGAAAAGTTAAGAATTCTTTTGGCCCTCATTGTTGTGTACAATCCTTTAGTTGCTTGTTACAAATACTATAACGAATTATTCAGTTTCTCACCCCAGTTACTTCTCTAGGTTCCTTATAGTAAGTTAACTAAACTCTCTCAAACCAATCCAGATACAAAGCTGTACAAGGTTGATGATTTAAATTTATCCATGAGGAAACCAAAGACATCCGTTAATGGATATTGAATTTTATACTACGTAATATTGAGTAAGTAATTTCTATAAATTTATGTCTGGGTGCGGATCAGTGCGTTTAGTTAAGAAAACATAAAATTTTTGTGAAATCGATATTTTATTTTTCAACGTTTTCACCTTATACCTTATTACATTTAGTCCACTGGTATTCAAGTTCTTTCATTCTTTCAGAAAACTAAGCATTCATAATATACGTTAGCTTCAGCGTTTACTTCATTCGATCCACAGTTTTTGCAACTGAGACAAGTTTTCAAGTTTAGAAAAAGATAAAAGTCTGATAGTTCCAAATCTGGCACATAAGCCGGATGCAGAAACAGATCTAAATGTAAATTAATTTTTGCCATTTAACTAGTTCAAGTATTGACGTATGTATTATCCAGAAGAAGCATTTGCTTCTTCTTTAAGCGGGGCTTTCACTTTGTATTGCGTCTTACAGTTGATCTACAAGGAATGCTCAGTATTCGACTATTGTCGTTCCACCCTTTGAAGATATTCGGACGGTAGCCATAAATTTTCCGGCCAAGTATGCGATTCCTGTATTCTGCAGAGCATTTATGTTAGCTTCAATCCATTGTATAATAGTGTATCTATGTTGCATCAACAGTTATTATTCGGTGCCAAAAATCTTACGGACCTTAACTTCGTCAAACAGAGGGCTGAAATGCGTTCTTGTTCGCGTTTATTGTCCACTGTCAACGAATGGGACGCCTATCTTCCACATAATTTATTTCTCATTAAATTAATTATGCAAAATTGATACCATGAATCCATTTGAAATGAGTAGAACCTCTGCTATTTTGCGTAGTTTTATTCGGCGGTCATCTAGCATTATCATTTCTGGAGTACATACATATGTTTGTCTATTGGGCATCCATTGAGCTTGTTCATTAAATATTCTGGTACAGCTGTATTCAGACACTGCAAACACTCCAGCTATACTTTGATTTCATTGATTATTTTGTTAATGAGTCAACAAATAAGAACTTAATCTTTGACCGGTACTTCATTTTTTCCTTATTTCTAGGCAAGCTAAGAACAATTCAGTCTCTATTCAACAAATTATTCCACTAAATAATGTGTTTTAAAGATATCAAATGGGCACGGTTATAACTTGTTCTATCCGTGTATTAGATTAAAATCAGCTTATCATAGGCGATCGATATTCATCAAAAAAGAACAACGAACAGTTTTCATTTATTAGTGCTTGGGATAGTAAAATTTAAATAAATGTGATTACGCATATCATGTTCATTAGAAGTATTAAGAAATTAACAACAACGTGCAATCAATCGGAGAGTACCATTAATATGTAAAATACTAACATCTCTGGAAACCTTTTATTTTTATAGAATCAGAACCAGAAGTAAATATATACATACGTACACCTCTAAAATGTAAATGTTCTCCCATTAATGCGTTTGCGTGTCCTTAGCTAATAATTTACACTGAAAAATGGAAATAACTTCAAAGTATCTTCAATTAAACAATAGAACGAAACGGTTGTTACGAATTGTTTTTTTTGCCAGTTAACACTGATAGCAGGAAGTGAGATGTCTTCAAAAATAAAAGCTTTTCATGTGCGACTGGCTTCGTAAAATCGGCGACTGTAAAGTTATCTTAATTAAATACGCGGATAAACTTCAAGGTTGAAGAGATGCGTAAATTATGATTCCAATTAGTACAGAGATATTTCTGTTTTCTTGGGTGTATCCATATCATAATTATGTCATTAGAATTTTGTAAGGGAAACGGCATTCATTAAACAGTTATAAATATCATTGAATACTAAGGATTAGGTATATCTATCTTTCACATAAATTTTAATTAAATATCTATTTGTAAAACATTTTTATATCTTCAAAAGTATCTATGTTGTTTAACAAAAAAAAAAACTTAGGTAACTATTCTAGTCACTGAAATCAAAATATTAGTTCAATAAAATTATATTTGTTATAGTACGAGTAATATACAGTGCAATATACGAGGGTAGCTGCTTACATTTCGGGAACTGGCAACACTGTTAGTATTGCTTCCGATCTGATAATAGCATCGTGAAGTTTGTCATTTCTAACAATATATTTACCTTGACAGTTTTATTATCCGGTCGCTATTTCTATTTTTGACAGAAACTTGAAAATTTTATGTCAACGAAAAAATGGAATTAACTCGCGAACATTTTCGCGCAATTATTTTTCATGACTTTCGGCGTGGATTATCTCAACAAGAATGCATCGACGATCTAAATTCTTCATATGGTGATGAAACATCATCGAAAAATACAGTATATCGTTGATATAGTGAATTCAAAGTTGGACGGCGTTCTTTGGACGATGAATTTCGTGAAGGCCGTTCCTCAAATGTTGTGTCGGAAAACATTAATGCAGTGTCTGAATTAATAATGGAAGATCGTCATGTGACATGCCGTGAGATCGAGGCATCTCTAGGTATTAGTAACACCAGCGTGCAGCCGTTAAGAAGCTGTGTTAACGTTGAGTACCACATAATTTGACAACCGCTCAAAAAGGACTCGCGTCGATGCACAGAAAATACAATGGTGGTGCTTCAAAGACGTGATGAATTTTGGATCTATACGTAGGAGCCCGATACACAACTATTTGCTTTCCAAAAGTTTTTGAAGAAATAAGGAAAACAAACCGAAAACAACAGATCATCCTCCACCATGACAATGCGAGCTCTCATAGGTCGGTTCAAACAATTAAATATTTGACCGGGCAAGCCATTGAATTGATGAGTTATCCACCGTACAGCCCTGATCTAGCACCCTGTAATTTCTTTTTGTGCCGAACGTGATGAATAAACTTCGTGGTCCACGGTTTTCTACGCCGGAAGAGGCAGTTAAGGCATTCAAAACTCATATTTTGGGTATACCGCCTTCATAATGGCAACAATGCTTTTCGCATTGATTTAAACGAATGCAAAAGTGCATTGATTTTCAAGGAGAATATTTTCAAAAGCAATAAAACTATTTTCGATGATAATAAAAATTTTTTGTTTGCTATTCCCGAAATAAAAACGGCTACCCTCGTAACAGACAGTTCATACGCTCTTTCTTTACCAGTATGTTATTAAAATTGTGAGCTGCAAATTGTTATAGTAGATAGAAAATGCCTAGGGTAGCATTACTATACAGAAATAAAATTATTGTTTTACACCAAGAGGGTTATAATCAAGTGAAAATATCAAAGATAGTGAAATGTTCCAGAACTAGCTCAAGATGTTGCGCGAACATCTGGTGCTTCATCACTGAAGGTTGATATATAACCCCTTTCCACATTAATTTTTCGTGTTCTGTATACGTATTTAGACAACTAAGTTGTCATCATCAGCATATAATTAAATAGTGTCGCACCTGAAAAACTACGGCAAAATACCCATACGAAAACTCATTCCGCACACGATCTGTACCGTTGAAAGCCAAAACGCACGCTGTGCACGCACAGTATGCGTGTTTTTCAATATTTCACTCAAGTTCTTTACTTCCATTTCCTGTGTCTCTATAACTTCGGGTTTTATACCAATAATTATAGCGAAAATAAGAACAAATTTATTGCGCAGTTACCATAGAGTTTTACACTCTTATCATACTTGTTGAAAGTTCTTCATACATAGGTACAATTCGTTTATTTTCCTCCCTCGTTCATTAATCATAATGTCAGTTGTTTCGCCTCATGTATCTTTCATATTCTGCGTTAAAAAATTTCTGTAATTACTACCGATTTTATCATTTTGTGTAACCTTTTTTAAAAGTTCGTGATATTCGTTTGGCAAGTCAGGAAAGAATTAAAAATGGAAATTCCAACAACATTAAAACAAAATAAGTTTTGTGGAAATCCTATGCTCCACTATGTGACTAAAAGAACTAGACATATATTAAAGGTAATAACAGTCGTCAGTTAACAAGAATTTATTTATACTCTCTGCCCACAAGAACGTTAACGCAAGTAAAAAAATATTCCGGTATTTCCGTATCGAAAGTATGAACATGCTTCCATATATAACTGATTTTCTTTTCATTTAAGTCTGTGAAGAACTGTGTGCACAAAATAGAATATGTAAATAATGTATCACAGGCAAACGGTGCAAACGAACACATTTACTAATTATTTATTTTCCGTTCAGAAACAATTTACATAACGTTCTGGAAGGCTGGTGACCTTTCATCTTACTTAAACACAGGCATGTTCCATTCGTAAAAATTCGTCACAGCCTGTTAATAATACACCATCATCTAAAGAGTATCCATTTATATACGCAAGTTGCATGGGCGTACGTCGATACATAATCGTGCTATTAATGTGAGAAGAAAATAAGCGCGCGAATATCGTCCGTCGTCGGGGTCAGTGACATTTAGCGACGATATGTCAATGTTACTACATACAAGTTCAAGTATGTCATTACCTTCTTATATAGAAGTAAAAGTACCGATGAGCTGGAATCACTTAAAAAGAATTAATTAAATGTATTCGATGAGTTATGTACGTGTGGTCGTCAGTTGTTTTACTTTTTATTAATGCTGGAATTTATTTTTATGTTTTTCCTTTATTACGTAGGCGATTTTATCGCTGCCAAAGGAATCTCGATTAGTGTTTCATCAAGGTTGACTTTGATGATTATTTTAGAAATTTCACATGAAACTCTAGATTTTTATTACAAATATTTTAATTTGTTTGCGAGATTAAATAAATATATAAATTCATAAAACTTCTAAGTCGTCTACATTAAACATTTAAAAATTTTAATAGTGGATTTGATATACTATCTCATCTCCTATTAACATATTGCTAACTAAATAATTTAATTATTTTATACTGAAAGCTATTTGAGTCATTTATTGAGTGATATTTAAACAGTTACGTTGTTATTTTTGCATAAATAACAGTATACAATATTAGAATATATAATCTAAAATGTACATTATTTTATCAAATAAAACTGAATTTTTAATTTATTCATCTTTGCATTATATATTTAGAAAAATTATTTTTGTATTATTACAGATTAAGAATCTTTCGTATTAAATAAAGGAGAAAATTGAATTTGATGGAGACTGTGGTTGATTAACTTAATCACTTAAGTTAATATATAACCCCTTTCCACATTAACTTTCGTAATTCTGTATACGTATTTCGACAACTAAGTTGTCATTATCAGCAGATAATTAAGCAGTGTTGCACCTGGAGAACTACGGCAATAAATACCCGTACGAAACAATTAATCTCGCACACGATCCGTACCGTTGAAGAGAATGAAGGTCGTGTATCTAACGAACCAATAAATGCGAACTAAAAATACAACACAAGTTGAGGAAAAATTCGTATGTACAGCATAAAAACGAAATCATGTGCATATTTACAATATGGTATTCGATGTGACGCATTTGTTTGATGATGCTTGATTCTCAATGAATCTCAATTTTAAATAATTTTGCTAAGGTATTTGAGACAGTAATATACCTCCGTGTTTATCCTCTCGTTAGAAACTACATATCACCTTTCCAGCATGGTTTCATGGAGGCCTATTTTACACAATTCACTTCTAGTATCCTTGATGCCCGGGCCAGGTTGATGTTATTTATACGGATATTTCTAAGGCGTTTGATCGCATGGATCACGCAATTTTGATTAGCAACCTGAGCTCTTTTGGATTTAGTGATTCACTCATTTCTTTTTTCTATTCATATTTGCATGGCCAACGCCAATATGTTTGTCATGCCGGTTACAGGTCGCACCTGTTCTCGGCCACGTCCCCTGACGTGGCACTCCTGTGCCGCAGGGCTCCAATTTGGGTCCTTTGTTGTTTCTGCTTTTTATTAACGATTTGCTTGAGACAGTGAATTGCAATAGGTGCATTTTTGCGGATGACTTAAAAATTTTCGGAGGTGTGGACGATATGGATGGCTGTAACCGCTTGCAGTTGGCGTTGGATGGAATTTCTGATTGGTGCGCGCTGAACAATTTGCAGATGAATGTCGATAAATGCAGAGTTGTAACATATACGAGGAGGATTAACTCGGTAATCTATAATTATTCACTTAATGGTCTTTCTCTTGTTAGATGCACTGAAATAAAAGACTTGGGTGTTTACTTTGATTCCAGGCTTACCTTTGTTAAGCACATCAATCACATAACCGCGGCGGCTATGAGGGTGCTGGGTTTCGTGATAAGGAATTCTCATTGTTTCAGTATTTCTACGACTAAGCAGCTGTACATGACGTATGTGGGTTCGAGGCTGGAGTATGCATCTTTGATCTGGCATCCTTATTATGAGATTCACAAATTGTCACTTGAAAGAGTTCAGAGAAGGTTCTTGAGGTTTTTGACCTTTAGGGTGGGGGGTGTGTATCCTCCGCGAGGAGTCGAGAACTCTTTTCTTCTAAATAAGTTTGGAATGGAGTCCTTGGAGGTCAGGCGTCAACTGAGCAGTATTAAGTTTGTATTTAACTTGGTTAGAGGGAATATAGATTGTGCTCATTTGCTATCTCAGCTCAATTTTATGGTACCACGAGTGTCGGCTAGACATAGCCATTGCTTTTATGTTGAAACATTTAGTACGAATATTGGTTTCAATTCACCATTGGCAGTTGCATGTCGGGCCTTCAACGGTTTGTCGGACCATTGTGATTTACATTTTGATTCCTTGGGGCGGATACTGGCTGTCGCTAGGGCGCGTTTGTCTTAATTTTCTTAATTTTCTTAATTTTCTTTATTTTCTTAATTATGGGTGTGTGTGTATAACCTATATTTATATTCATTTATATCTTTATTTTGATTTTTTCTTTTTCTTTTCTAAAGCACTGTGAACATTAATTGTGTTACTTTTGTTTTGCTTGATTATCTGATGATTTGTATTTTTGTATATGTATATATATATATATATATATATATATATATATATATATATATGTATGTATTTTTTTTGTCCTGTTATTGGATTATAACAATCTGTTGGACAATAAAGACTTATTATTATTATTATTATTATTTTGATATGCTATATGAAAGCTCAATACGTCGCGGTCTATAATGCTTAGCTTATATGCAACATACTGCGATGTAGGAAAGCAATTTGTTTTAAAATACAGTCGGATGCGGTGGCAGATCCACCTATATTTGAAAAACAAACTGTTTTCCAAGGGCGTCGTCGATATCAACATTTGCCTGAAAGTCCAGGTCTCATAATGTCTGGTTCGCTTGGAAAGCATTTTGTTTTCAAACGGAGCTGGATGTGGTCAAATAATCATAGAATATTATACCTTGTTTACAGGGTCTTGTTATGTGTCACCACATCGAACTACGATTGAAAACAAATCGCTTTCGCATATTGTAATATAGTGGCAGTTATATTCGATGTAATGTATGTAAAGTAAATACTGCAAGCATGAATTTAGAAGATAAGTAAAAACACATATAAGACCAAGTAGAAAGCAAAATATAATAGGATATTGTAGGGAGTTACCACTATTATGTTTGAGTACATATAAATTATCAAAATAAATTCATTAGATTTAGTATACACTAAATAAGTAACAGAATGATACAAAATAGCCAAAATATATTAAAAAAAATAAAGAAGAAGGAAAATAGTATGTGAATATTATAAGAATAATGATTTTGAAAAGGAAAAATAGTTATAAAGTCAATAATTCATGAATTAATAAAAAATATAATGGTCAATCCAAAGGCCATATAGAAAATTGAATATAGATAATTACTGTAAAAAAATTATATTATTAAAAAATAGATTACAAAGAAAAATAATAAAGTTTAAAAGCTTAAATTAAAATAAATTAAAAACATTAATTGAAATAATTAAAAGCGATGCTTTTTTTGTTTATTTATAAAGTTATAATTATCTGAATAGGAAATGGGAAAAATAATTTGTTGGTTTCCAATAGTATTAAGAGAAACGTGTACTTTGTTAACATATAACAACATATAAGTATAAAATTAGTATAAATTATACATAACAATATTTCGACAAACTTGATATATACGACAAATACAAATATCAATATATTTAGTAGCCGCCAAATTACTAATAGATGAAAATTGATAAAATATTAACCACGACTACATATTTATTTGCATTTAATAAATACAAAATAATATCCTGAACATAATTCAAGAGACGAGAGTGGACAAAAATCAGTTAATCAGTAAGTTGAAATTGTAGAATTAATATAAGTAATAAGTTATATATATTTAAATGACTTAATTTAATAGAAATTGATCTTAAAGTAAACAATTTTTATTTATGTTTAATATTGAATTTTATTAATATTGTTAGTTAAATTTTGTAATATTTAAACTGGTAATAATTGATTAAAAGAATTGTATTTTGCTGAGTTATCTAATTTCAGTACAGATTAAAAGATATAAAATAAATAATTTGTTTTATTTACATACATTAAAAAGGGAGTACACATAGAATATTATCTAGTTGTATATTAAGGGAAATATATTATTTTTGAACAGCATAAATTTGTTTCAAGAATCTCAAATTTAAACTTAAAAAATATACATATGTATATCCTGAGATAAAAAAAAATAAATAAAAGATAAAAAATTCAAATCAAAATATACAACGATATTTTTTATTTTTTTTTGATATTCATAAAGAATTATAAAAAATCTAAATTAACATATTAATAATTAATAAACGTCCAACGTATTAGGGCACAGTATTATAGTTTAATATCAAAAGAATGCTCATTAGATATATATATTACTTTGTGTTCCCCTGTCCTTTCGACGGCAATTGAAGATTCCAGATGGTTAACGGTAACAAGATGAAAAATAGACTTCGTGCATTCCAGAAATTTCTAAAAATCAGTGCTTAATACTTTTATGTAGGTTTACGATAAATAGGTTTGGTGGTCAGATATAAATTCCAAAATTGTTATGCGATAACACGTTTTCACCTACATTAAAATGATGAGCTATTAAAGAAACGTGTCAAATTATCTATTAACAATTCAAAATACCCGATGTCCATATCATCCAGTAGGAATTGTATATTACATCTAATTAAAGGCGCTAATTGAATAGTTGGTAGGTACTACTGCTAGTTAGCGCTCAATTTGAAATTGAAAATCCCGTGTCGAACTCAACAATTCGTTAAGCGTTATGCAATAAAAGTTCAACGCTGTAGGAATAAATACCGATCCAAGTCCAAGTATAGTAACAATAATACCTTAACCGAGATGGAGAACCGAAACAGTTAACTGTATTTCTTTATGTGACCGGTTTGACCAATATACACAAGGCTCGTATACACACGTATGTTACAAGCTGGTGTGTTTGTAAGTAAGTCGTCTGCAATGCTAAGTGTCCGCATTTTATTGTGTGGGTGTCGTTAAATTGGAATAAAATAATAAATTTTCGCCTACTTGAAGAGACACCGAGACTCCCAGTTAATCGAACTTAAAATATTTACGTTTCTTCCGCCTATATTCGGACTGCTAATAATTTTTCGGATTTAAAGCCTTGGCCAAGTGACCTCTAATTGTAAACGGTCAACACCGTACACATATAGAGAGAAATTAAGACGTGAATTTAGCACTTAGGATTCGAGATTCTCATGACGAGATCTACCTGGTTTTTTTTTTCTTTGGTTTTTAATCATCACCGACACGCCATCGTTGTTATCGAAGTAAGTCTTCAACTTTTTTCATTTGAACTTAACTGTACATTCTAGTTGGCAAAGATCGTACGTAGTAAGGTTCCGTTGGCTGTTTTCGTTCTATACAAGAATAAAGGGAACAATAGTAGAAATGCGTGAGACTTAGCGCAAATGATGACAGTAATTATTTCGATTAAAATAGTTTACGGCTTTTTGTTCTGGAATAGTTTACTAAGAAACATGCATTTACGGAACTCATTGATGGTTTTAAAAGACAATATTTTTCGAATCTTATAGCTTCCAATTATTGAATTAAAATTATGAAGAAAATTTTTATTTTAAAAATTACAGTCCACGTAAAATAACGGGTCCTTCATTACGCGCTTCCTATCTTTAAATTTAAATAAAACAGTGTGTGTGAGACATCATCATAATTTTTTATTCGTTTGAAAGGCCTATCGATGCCATTATGTATGGAATATAACGTCCGAAATGATTAATTTTCCATGACTCTTGGGCATAAATCAGACTGAATTTGATGTTGGCTTTGAGAGCCGCTGTGGTTTGTGGCATAGACAAGACACAAGAAAAAGCCTGACGGGGTCAAATCACACGAGCTCAGTGGCCAGTTCACATCACCTTCACGTGAGATGACCATACAGTGACTTTTTCGGGATGCATTGGACGGTCTTAGATCTCACGTGGATTGGTATCGTCCCAAATTCGACAATTGTGTTTGTTGATGTACCCATTTATCCATAAATGGGCCTCATCTCTTAAGATGATTTTTTGATGAAAATTAGGGTGAGTTTCCAACTGCTCCAAGGCCCATTCAGCGAACACACGTCGTTGTCTATGGTCGTTTGCCTTCAGCTCCTGGATCAGTTTAATTCTGTACGGGTGCTGGCCCAAGTGACGAAGCAAAATTCGCCAGGTTGTGGTCTGCGAAAGGCCAAGTTCTTGTGAGCGACCCGAAATCAACTGCCTTGGATTCTCCTGCAAACTCTGACGGATAGCGGCGATGTTTTCGGCAGATCTTGCGTTTCGTCGTCGTACGGCTGTTTGTTCGTATTTCACTGAACCAATGGACTCATTCACCACACTGCGAATAGTCCTCTCGGTAGAACGATTATGGCTACCGTAAAATGGATGAAGCGCGCGGAACGTAGCCCAAAAAAACGCCCATTTTGATAAAACGTGTGCAGAATTTGTTTCGTACGGGTATTTTGCCGTAGAAAATTAATGTGGAAAGGAGTTATGTACCAACCATCAGTGAACTAATCAAGCACAGGCTCCATCAAAATCATATCCTGTTGATGGATTAAATAAATAATGTCCTAACAGACGAAACTAGTCGCAGTAAAGGTATAATATAATGTGACAAAGTGTTTCATTTATTTGAATTTCACAAAGTATCAACCTCAGCAATCAACTATTTAAAAGCGCTAAATTAAGCACCCCTCTAATGTGTACTATATGCACGTAATTTCATGATGTATTAAACTTTAAAATGAAATCCACCATACTTTATCGGATTTCCCGAGGCATGAGCACATGCATACACATATGTATCACTTAGTTGCAATAGATCTCCTTTCACCGTTTAACACATTAAATCTAATAATAATTTGACGGAATTGAACTTTTACGTATTGAAATTTATATTAGCGTTGACCTCCAGTGTCAAAGAAAGGAAATTCATATTATATTACTGTACATTGATAGTCGGGCATGCAAGGATTATTATGGTTATTGAAAGTTCACACTAAAACTGTACACAATATACGTAACATGTAAGTAACGTTGAACTTCCCGCCTTAATTATAATATTATACTCCATTCTTATTTAATTCTATAATTCACATCCATTAGATTATTATAAATTCGAAAATTAAGTGCAATTAAGTGAACGTTAGAGTTTAATTTGCATTCGATCGATAAGCAGTGTTCATTTAAAACAATAAAGGGAAAGTATACAGTCATGATATTGCGGAAAGAGACAATTCATGCAGTTTGTACCGTTTCAAAAATGCGCGGCTATTATTAATGACGAGTGTGTAGTCACTCCAGATATTCTTCAACATATCGGATGTTAAAGTTTATTCATGAATTACTGTACATTAAATGTTAAATAATTCAATGTCTATTACTTAATATGTACTTATTAGTTATTTAGAGTTCGAAATGTATAGTAAGCATATGTATGTTCAAAAATGTGCTAAAACAGCGGATGATTAAATGTAAGTAACATCACGTGAAATTCTACAAGAATATGAATTTATCACATTTACCAGGTGTACCGGAAAGTTATTACCAGTTTTTTCGTAAAAAAATTATATAATTTCCAAGAAAATGGAAAAATGTATATATTCAAAGTACTGGCCATTCGATTCTACACAACATGCCCATCTTTCAGGCAATTTATGGATGCCATCCCAAAAAATACTGTTTATTCTTTGAGCAAAACCATTCATCGTGTGCTGCTCTGCAAGCGCGTGTCCCATTAATGCTAAACGGTAATAGTCGAACGAGGCAGAGTCTGGAGAGTACGGTGGGTGTGATATTATGTCCTATCCAAGTGCCTACAACATTTCCTTAACCGGTTTTGCTGTATGAGACGGCGCGTTAACGTACTGTAAAATCACTTTACCGTGTCTTCGGGCCCATACTAGATATTTTTTTATCAATACATGATTTAAACTGAAATGTTTCATCGGGTTTCAACAGTCCGTATTACACCACGCCACTTTGATCCCTCCAAACATATAACATTGTCTTCCGACCAAAACGATTTGACCTTGGAGTGGATATGCCGGTTTCGCCAGGTGACAACCATAAATTTTTGGCGCTTAGGGTTTTCGAATTAAATCCATTTTTCATTATCCGTCACTACTCGATGCAGAAATGACTCCCGATCATATCTATAAAGCAGCATTTCACAGACGATCCTCCTATTTTCTATTTGCCTATCATTCAATTGATGTGGAGCGTATTATCCCATCTTTCGGATTTTTCCCACTGCTCGTAATCGGTCGTTAATCGTTTCTTGAGCCACATTTAATGCTTTTGCCAATTCTTTTTGAGTTTGGTTTGGGCCTTCATCCAATAACTACTGCAGTTTCGCATCTTCAAACTTTTTCGGTCTACCAGAACGTTCTTTGTCTTGCACATCGAAATCACCACTTTCTAATTGTCGAAACTTCGCCTTACATGTTTTTCTGATTGGAGCACGCTTACCGAAAGTTTCTACCAGCAAACGATGACCTTCAGCGGCTTTTTTCTGTTGATTAAATAAGAAAAGTAATACGTGCCGGAAATGCACTCTTCAGGCACGAAACTCGTCATTTTTAAAGAGGTATAAATCTATGACAGTGTTATTTTCGCAAAATATAATATGTATGGCTTTGAAGCTTGATGCCGGTAGAATAAAATGAAATATGTGTCAACTCATAGCATTGCATACTGAAGCCTAGCGACATCTGTTAGAAAAACCGGTAATAACTTTTCGATACACCTGGTATTTATAAAATGTTCTTGAAACTAAGACAATTAGCTAATCAGAATTAGCTTAAAAATTGATAAATTTAAACCATTTTTACTTTTTAAAACTAAATGTTTCATTTAAAAGTATATTTTTAAAAATCTAAATCTTGAAAAAGTTAAGTATAATAATAATAATAATCTGTATTTGTTTAATAGCTGTAGCCAATTACAGGACAAGTAACATAAAATCAAATAAAGATGCAGTTTTATGTAATGAAATAAATATCTATGTTAGGCAATAATGTTTGCAGTAGAATAAAACATTTAAAAAATAATGTGCACTTATGAAAACCCATGAATGAATGCAAGTCACTTGCCTATCATAAATCAATTATAATTCTTACACATATGCATTACGGTGATTGGCTTAAAAGATTTGGTTTTCGCTCTGCGTATGCTTAACGATTGAAATCTTGTCCTATGTATAGATACAGAAAATTAGATCCGACATAGAGGCATATGAAATTAATGATCCTTAAACACGGGATTCCAATTCCACTCCTTGAATTTGTATGTGAAACAAATAAGAGAATTTGTTTAGAAAAACCTTCCTCTGGATATAGTAATTATTGAAGTATATTTATATTGTAAATTACTTCAGAAGTTTTTTAAAGATTGATGTTTTCTTCCCCTCGTTACATGTATACTTGGCTTTACTTCGTTTTATTGATCCGTGCTCGGTTCATTAAGACATGTCGGTTGTAGCTTAATGACGGAAATTAAAAAAATCATAATGAATGCGATAGTAATGGAAAACAGTGGATGATGGATCGGTAAAACGGTGCACTAATAATTATTATTATGTTTTACCCATGCAATCAAATCAACTTTTTTGTTACTTTAAGTTATTTAAACTAAATAATCAGTACTTCTTCTTCATGAAATGGCAATCCAGAGCTGAACTAAGTTCTTTACTCTTTCGTCTTCTGTTTTAACTGATTCCAGTTTTTATGGTTTACTTCCTCACTGTCGTATTGTTGAAAAATTGTCACTTAATATAAAATCTCGGACGATTTGATAAGACGAGGTAGTTGGTGAAGAATTTGTAGTGTGCGCTTATGTGGACCTTATATACCGTTGGATAAGATTGGGACAATTACAGGACTTTGATGTTGCTCGATTTTTTGAAAATATTTTTGCGGTAGTTCTTGAAAATAGCCTTGTAGAGGACAGGGATCAATATCACGATGTTTTGGACGGACCAACGTGGCTCAATGAAGATACTCCGTCATTTGTTTTGATGAACTTGTAGTATCCTTCGGAGGTTTGGGCTGCATGTCTCCGTACCGAACATGCATGGGATACTCTCGGCCTTATTGTTACTTTGAGTGGTATTTCCGAAAGTTTTAGATTTCGACTGATCTCGAAGGGAATTAAAGGGCATAACTACAGTGTTCGATTTGCCCACAAAGTCAGTTCGAGTATATGTTGCTTCCATGTTAGTCTCGCATTTGCACAGAACTTGCTAGCCGAATATTTATGTCTTAGAATGGTCTTGTGAGGACACCATACCAAAATTTATTCAACTTTCCTCCACCAGTTACAGTGTGAAGAAAACAGTCAATTTGATTTAAGTATCACTTATCAAGAATAAAATATAGTCCTGTAAACTATTACAATAGCACTGTGAAGCAAAATGTTAGTACACTCTCCAGTCACCGTTGTTTTCTATTATTGCTAAACACCATCGAGACATATCTATCATACATCAAGGCATTTTATCTGAACAACATATTCCACAACAAAGGTGGAATATATCGTTGACATTATTTTAATATGTTGAATAAATTATTCAGTTTGTTCGTTTTCTTTTTTCTTTGGAATTTATATTTCACAAGCGACCAGACATTTTCGATTGGATCAACTTCCATGGACTGTGAAGGTCAATCCAATGCAAGGAGGATCATTTTCATGTTTCCAATTATTACGAAAACGATTCCGGTATATATGGTCATTATGGTTCTGGGGCAACCAGAACTGCCTTGGCACCACCTTCTGGCAGATGGTAGAAAATTATTGTTGTAATTTTTTGTTATTCGTTATTTATAGCGGCAGTAGATATGAATAATGTGGCACATTATTCATATTGAGAATACAAACCTAAATATGGCACTTTTATAAAATGTTCGATTGTGCTTTAAAGAAGTCTATTAACTGGAAAAGACCAAGCACGATTGCCATGGATATAATTCATTTAGTGTGCGATGTTTTTTGGATCATACGGTTTAGAAACACTTAGTGTATCCGGTAATTATTTCTATATATGTATATATTGTTCTTTTAATAGTTTAACTACCAATGATGAAACTCCCATTGCACAATAACGTTTGTGTTCTGCGAAAGAACGTTCCCTAAATTCTCTTACATTTAAATCGACTATGCTCCTTTTTGGCAAACTGTATATGTAATGTTTTCTTCTATTCGACGGTTTGAATATGGGTGATTAATTTTTATTAATACATTGTAATATGTATAATAATTTAACACTCGTTTACTTATCAAAACATTCGATTGCAGTTCAGTTAAGAATCATTACCGAACGTACCTTTAATGAACAATGTCAACTTTAAATGACTTCAATCACAAGTCCTTAAGTCACGAAATACCGGGTACAAGTAACAACTAGAAGTGCCATGAAAATAGATTAGATCATATCATTTTCATCACCGTCGTTATATAATTTCACACTTTATCATTTAGACATCGTCGCCTACCTATATCAAGATGTCATTCAAGTATATTATCAGCACCTCCTTCCTGACTTCATTATATAACATTGCAGAATGACACAGCGACAAATCAATGATTAATAATGGACAGACTTTCTGACGCGCATCAAAATGAAAGTGCATTATCTCTAACGCATCTCGGTACGTACAAGATTGTGTATGCGAAAAATTTGAAAGAGTTGCGTAACAGATACGTCTAGTAATTACATATTACATGCTTTACTTCCTAGGTTTTTTGCGAGACTATCAGAAAAGAAAATTCGATTAATCTTACGACTGTATACACAAGTATAGTATAAATACTTAAAAGTTTATGGTATTTTAAAAAGAAAATTGCTCGTGTACATATATATATATATATATATATATATATATATATATATATATATATATATATGTTTTAATATTAATTATTAAATTTTCACATTCCAATCTTGTAATTTTTCAAGTACAAAAAATACTATCTATGAGCTTAACTTGGCATCATTTAAGCACACATGAGGTCCTTCTTCTCCAAGCAGAGGCAATGGAGAAGCCATTGTTTCATGGGACACGATTTCAAATAAGATTACACAATTTCTCTACTCGCTTATATATATTGCTGCTACACAGAGACAAGACAAGAACGGTGAGATTGATTATTATAGTTGTATAGGAGCTTTTCAAGCGTAAAACCATCAGAATTTATTGCGTTCCAATATTTTGATTTTGCTGTAAATTGTTACATAAAATTAGTTTGCCGCAGCTAGGGGTAAATTTGAAATTATCAATGTGCAATTTCTGTGTAAATTTATTCAAAAATTGTTTATTTATACCATTGAAAACGCATCACGATTTAAATATTCTAAAATTCCCTTGATGTCTATCTGTCAATACTACACTAAATTGTCACTGTTAAATTTTATCTTTCCTACAACGTTTTCAAAATCTATGGTAATTACATAAATTAGTTACATAAAGTAACTGATAACTGTTCAAAGTAAAAAAATTTCATTTCCGAACAATTATTACAAAGTTTACCACTTGTCTTTGATCGGACCGTAGTGTTCTTGTTAGTAAATAACTACTAAGGCCATACAAGACTCAACTTCAAGTACACTTATGCTGTTGTAAAATATATTTTCTAGCTGATTAGTATGGAAAGCTGCCAATCAAAAAGAATTTCGCTAGCCCTTATATGACACAAGTGAAAACAAGGCAACTTAATATACACAGTATAAACCTGGACTACTACAAGCATATAATCTTCGAGCCCTTTTGTAAATACCTATTATTATTTATGATCAGATTTCTGACTTTTTATGGAAAAAAACCTGAAAATATCAGAAGAAAGTTAGACACTGCACCAGGTTGCAAGTATCAAGTACTGATTCAATGAATTGAATTGTGACCATGCATCTCTTTTAGACAAAATGCTTGCAGATTGTTTTATCAAAATGAGCATTGGGGCAATATTTGCCAAAATCCATGACATCGTTTTAAGAGACAGTATCGTTAAAGATGTGATATATATTTGAGAAGATATTTACGTATATTCGACATGACATCATCAATACATCTTTTAGGGTAATAATCAAAAGAAGCACAAGAAAATGTAAAAGAAGTTTTGTAAATGGAGAATATTGCAGCTGATCTTTTTATACAAACATGAGTAACTGTTGCTTATCTAATGTAGAAAAGCATAAATGAGAACACGAATTAATTATTGAACAGTTCTAGTTTGTCGACTTCTACGATAGTTCTGCATAATTTCTTTCCAGTTTCTGAAATGGAACCGTATCTTTGGCACCTTACTTACCGATGTTTCTTAGAACTACCGTTGCTGCACTGACACTAGAAATCTTTACTTTCAAGATAGGGTTTTATGGCAGTCCTTTCGGATCATTAGAGCATTGTGCTTATGGTGGTGTTGTATCAATAATGTTGGCTAAGTATTTAGTATAAGGTATCCGTCATCGCGGTTATTATTGTTGAAATGTATTAAGACATCTATGTATTCTCAGATTTTGCGACTACTAGAATTGCGGTTATGTGATAGGATCTCGGTAGAGATACGTAACGCCAAATTCAATTTGATGTTAGGCTTCCAATCCAGGCTAAACAAATGCATAACACAGCCATATTCAGCAACACGAATTGTAACCAAATGCTTTGTTTTACAAATGTACACATTGTCACATGATCACGAAATTCTACAAATACCAGATGTTTCTAGATGATTACTGACTTTAACGGAGTAAAAATCCGACACTGTAAAATGGGATTTGAAGACCATTTCGATAATATATTTCAGGAAGATTCTGCTGACGTAGTCGGTGATACTTTATATATGGGGTCAATGGGCATTTGAAATAAAAATGTGTTGAGAAAGGAAACTGGCATCTTTTGGATTCAGATGATAGTTTATAGCACAACGTATATCTTAGAACAATTGATAGTTTTGATACATAGTTACGTTCTAAGAGCAGTGTTCTAGTCTTATATATGAGGAAGGCTTTTTGGATTAAGGTGTAACGAAATGTCAATAGTTTTTCAAAAGGCATCTTTGAAGATGTCTCTTGAAACAAAAGGCAAAAGGTGTAGTAGCAATTTCTAGGCTTATTAAATACTCGACTTCACCTAACATGATCTCAGATCACTTGGATTCAGGTGGCCTGCGATCAAGTGGTGTTCCTTTGTAGATAATCCTTCCACACTGTTATACTAGAAGTTTAGCGAAGTTAGTCAGGCAAAAATAATGAACGCGGATGACTTACTAAAAGAACATTTGAATCAGTGGAAAGTAAGCGAATTTTATGAAATGAAGACATCGCCAAACCTCTTACCCGTTATTTAGCAACTACTAAAAAATTTGAAATGTATTTATTTAATATGTGCTAACCTTATTTTTTGAATTAAAAAATAATTTTTTAATGACGATTGCCTATAAATATTTATATTCTATGCCATATTATGTAGTATAAATACCCGTTTATTTACTTATTTAATACTTCGTCAATAACAGGAAGTTGAAATAAATTAATAGAACGCGTATCATCGTTATTATATTCTTTCCTTTACATATATCTCATCACTTCGTGTTATTTTCTGAAATCTCTGAAGGCACACTTACGAGAATAGTGCCTAGTTGCGAAATGCCTTCAGGGTTTTAAAATTAACAACATCCATAAATCCCGCACATACTTCATACTGGCAGATTTTAGGTCATCCAAGGAGACACGAAATGTGCAATTTTCTCTTTACGACCATCATCCTCTATATCGTATCCCGACGTCCTTGAGAGTGGAGAAATCAT
The DNA here is from genome assembly GCA_031893035.1 of Dermolepida albohirtum. Lineage (NCBI taxonomy): Eukaryota > Metazoa > Arthropoda > Insecta > Coleoptera > Scarabaeidae > Dermolepida > Dermolepida albohirtum. The sequence continues at coordinate 173,086 of JAVIWB010002764.1, forward strand.
CAACATAATCTCGAGGGATGGAGTGAGTGGCGCACACAATTCATCTCCGGTGAGTTGTATCATCTCTTACACCGAACTTATCGCTAATTCCGAAAGAGCTGCCGGTCATTCAGCGTCACAGTCTGGATCTCGTAAAACTTAACGTTCCATCTTTGCTGTGTATTTACTGCCGAACGCCTACAACGACGTTCTCTCTTTTGGCGGAATTCAGTCGAGTAGGTGAAGATTCGAAACTTGGCCGGTCGCGTAACTGCTTCTTGGTTTATTTATTGTGTACACTTTCGGTCGCAAGGAGCACAATATATAAATGCATTTCTGGGAATTCAATGGAACAGGACGGACGTCGTCATGAATTCGAAATTAAGTTTCGCATTATTCTTGGTTTGGAAAGCAACACCGGGCACGGTTAGAGAATGGAACGTTCTTTTAAGAAGTATTGTAAATCTTGTTAAGATGAAATACTTTAATTTCTGCATAAAAATACGTGAAACAGGGGTCAAGGTCATATTTGACTAAATATACAAACTATGCAGAAAATTTTATTTTACCTAATTTAATTTCATTATTTTCATTTATGACTTTAGAATGTTAACACTTTAATAGATCTGGCGATGAAAGGATTAGCCGATTTTAGTAAATGGCAATCAAAGGGTACTTATATCATAACCACACATCACATAACTATATCTCTAAAATAAATTTAAGAATACCTTCTAAAAACCCATCTTCTGTAACATTTACAAAAACGGACTCTTTACATTTATTTATACTAAAAACGGAAACATAAATTTAATTATACTATTTTCTATAGCTACCAAATGCTGGGGAATACTACTTTATACGAACTGTTTCCTCTTGCTCGTTGCTCACAGCAAGTATGTACGAGGTCTGATCAAAAAGAACCGTTATTTTCAATTTTTTCAAAAAGTATTTATTTATTCATCAATAACTATCTTGTCCCCTTCAAAGTAATCCCCCTCACATATAATACACTTATGCCAGCGTTTTTTCCAATCCTCGAAACTCTTCTAAACGCGCTTTTTGGTATCGCCAACAGCTCCTGTTTCGATTTTTCTTTTATCTCCTCAATCGTAGCAAAACGCTTTCCTCTCATCGGTGTCTTCAGTCTTGGGTAGAGGAAAAAGTCAGCGGGGGCCAAGTCCGGTGAATACGGTGGTTGAGGCATGATAACGGTTTTGTTTTTGGCCAAAAACTCACGCTCAAACATCGATGTGTGAGCTGGTGCGTTATCATGGTGCAAAATCCATGATTGTTTTTTCCACAATTCTGTGCGTTTCTGACGAATTGCTTCGCGCAAACGCCCCATAACTTCAAGGTAGTATTCCTTATTGACCGTACGACCTTGTGGCAAGGATTCATGATGCACCACGCCATTGCAGTCGAAGAAAATAGTGGGCAAAACCTTCACATTTGACCGAACTTGACGTGCCTTCCTTAAACCGGTTATACCACAATTGAACTTGTGTTTTGCTCATAGTAGACTCGCCAAACGCCACAGTCAACATTTCAAATGTCCTTGCGCATTTAATTTCATTTTTTACACAAAATTTAATACAGTTTCTTTGATCCATTTTTTCGAATAGTAAATAATCGAAGAGCACACCAAAACACGACTAACCTTTTTATCTGTTAAAAACAAACTGACAATCCAAAATGGCTGATATTGTCAACATATATAACAGACATGTGTACCAACATAACAGGGAAAAAAATGCGAAAATCGAACATACGTAACTCATGAAATTTGAAAATAACGGTTATTTTTTGATCAGACCTATGTACCTACTACATCAATACGATTGCCATTTATGCAGATAACAATATCGCTATGGTCTTATGACATTATGATCATCTTATCAAGATCTGAAACAATGAATATAAAACAGAATAATAGTGCAAAATTTCGTCAGCGACTTGATAGATTTTATGCCTTAGATGTCTACTTCGATTCGGCTGATTGCTGTTTTTTGCTAATATTATACGTGTTTAAAATATAATTCGCTGAAGTATTCTAATATTTCGTCTGATACCATTACATTGCTTGTTGCTCAACGAGTCATCATCAACTTCTCAGCAGTTTATATTGTTTTATAATTCCTATTAGATTACTTCATTCAACCAAGTCATGTCGCATTTAAAAATCTATAATTATTCGAACTGTTAAAGCCTTAAGTTTAATATTTCCTTCATTGGTAAATATCAGATTTGCTTCAATTACGGAAGTAACAATTAGATATAGAATACGAACAATTTAGCACTGTCACGAGTCTCTTGTATAAGAAATTGGTATAAAAGTTAGTAAATAACACAAAAGTATGTAACGCGCGAAATCAATGAAGTATCTTTAATGACTGATCAACCGAACTTGCAGATCAATTTATTTACTAAAGATTACGTCATCTAAAGTACAGATTTCCAATGTCTCACTTAAAGATGGAAGTACTAAACTTGGTAACTGAGAGTATCATTTCCCTTTACACAAATAACCCTTAATTAGTTCATAAAGAAAATTAGACTATGCTAAAAGTCACGCAGTTTTGCATTGAAAACCACGAAAAACATCGAGCAAAGTTGTTTTGTAATTTGGTATTTGTTTATCCGAGGCCTGTTGGTGTAAAACGCACAATATAAATCGAGAAATACCAACGCAGGGAAAACTTCATCGTACGTTTCGTTAAGCGTGTTTTAGTTAGGATTTGCCCACCTTTTCCATGTTGCCCGCGACTTTTGTATCTGTTCGAAGAGTCATCTACTTACGTAATTGGGTGCGTTGACTTTATTCCTCCAGCATTCGCTACACTCACACACACACATATAATATAGCTAGCTTGCAAGTTAAATATTACCATGCTGGGTTAGTCCGGTCAGTAAAACAGCATAAGCATTTAATCTAACCCGTTGTAATTTCCGAATGACATACAAGTAAGTGATCTAGATAGATCGACGATTGTTGACTGTAATCTATTATAGAAGAAGAGAGATATTGTAAAGGATGTAACTGTAATCCATGAACACAAGTTGATAGTTAAAATTTCACTTTCACGACGTCCCGATTCGAATAGTGTAATTGAATAGGTTGACTTTAGAATTCCGCCAAGCCCATTTCATAACAAATTCAAATAAGTAATTGCTTCATTGGTACAGATATAATTTAAACCATGCATAACAAGTTTTGACAAAAAAAACATGTAATATAAAAATTGTCTTACAGTTAATTTACATTTCTGCTTTTTTTTTGAGTAAAGTATTTAATTTAAATAAAATATGCGAAGATAATAAATAAATAAGCTTTAAAATGTTAATAAATTTCCCAATTATGACTATAGCCTGAATGTCATGGAACAAAATATAATTTTTTCTTCCTTTTTGGTACTCAACAGCTATATATCCTACTAACATACTTTCTTTAAATTTTTAACTGTTTAGTTCATGAACTTATTATAAATAATTTGAATAATTTATCCATTGAGTAATGCAGTAATACCAATCTTAGATACCATTTACGTATTTAAATTTAATGACTTCTGTATTTCCTTTAATTTCTCTGGTATACAATCTTGATCATAAGCATTATTTAACTTCGATTCCATATCACGTAACGTAAATTTATCAAATAAAATCAATTTTTATTAATTATTTTTGCACCTGATTTTAGAAATGTTAATATATTCAAGCACTTTCTTCAATCATAATTTTGAAAAGTATACGCTGTAAATTGTAGCCTATATCAATCTCATTTTGTAATTCCATTATTTACAAATTCCGTTTAATCAATTATACTACCCCTTGTTGATCAATGACCCTCTATCTGTCTAGTAGATAAAACATTTTTTATTTAAAAAGTTACCGGTACCTATGAAAACCCAATCCAAAGCATTTTAGTAAGAGTTTAAATATCGCAAATTTGCATAGTTAATAGAACTTGCACATTCTGTTCGTTTGAAAGCCAAAGTGTCTGCTACATATATAGTAGGTATATTGAAACAATTCTACTACAATGAAACAATTTTCATAAGAATTAAAAAAAATGTTGACGCTTTTATAACACGATGCGCTTTTTTTATTGATTAACAGCGTCCTCTCAATTGCTTCTATCAGTTTTGTAAATTGTAAGCAGTATTTAGAGAAATTAACAGTTTGGTTTAATGTTAACACCTGGTAATGTACGGTGTCATTACAAGCCCACCAAACAGCAGCATGATCTTCTTTAGGTGCAGTCTAACTTTTACGACCGTTTACGGTCTGCCGAATTTACTTACTTCACATTAAACTCTACAATATCGACTCCATATAAAGTAGGGGAGTAAGTCTGTGAAGGGGTTTTACATTTTGGAGGATTGTTAATGCTGTATTTTCTGACATTAAAATTTGAGAAAAGTTCTAAACCTTATTATTCATAAAAAATGTTTATTAAAATGATAGTTAGATTTTGCATGTGAAAGATTAGTAGCCATACGAAAAAAAACATGTTCCTACACCAAATGGAGAATATGTGTTAAAACGAAATATATAAAGCATAATCTTACAAAATACTGTTAAACCCTTAGTAACTTAAAAATCAATATTTTGAAAGATCTAACAGCAGATGGCATGTTTTCAACTGGCATTTTAACATACTCCACGGATCATCGCCGTATTATAGGAATTTATCTAAAGATTTTATTTTGAAAGCCCATCCTTCTTTCTCGTATTTTATATATTAGCAAGGTCACTATGTTCTCAAACAGGTTTCAGTTTCTACAGTCACTATAATACGTGAACATTACTGTTTCATGAGTGGTAGATTGCAGTGTCTAGGATCGATATCCTTTTCCAAATGGTTTTTCTATTTACGATGTTGAATAGTATGTATATATCTTCTTTATTCCATGTGATTGAATTTGGAGTCAAAGTATTCAACTTCCAAAACTATACACACCAACATATTCCATGCATGGACTTTTGATGATGCTTCATAGGCCATTCAACTACTAATTTACAATTACTTTTGTTGAGGCTTTAATTGCCCTCGCAAGAGAATGAAGAGCTTACATTTTGCCAATACCAATCAACTTCTTGTAATCAATGTTGTATTTTCGTTTTACCGATCAATTGTTATCGTTTTTACATTCTTAATATTTCTGCTAGATTGAGCCCGAATGCTCAAAAAAACTAATGCTTTTTCATTAAATAAAAGAAAAAGAAAGAATTAAGAAATCCGTGTTTTAACATTGCGGTTTTACAATATAGTTCTGATAACGGACCTTATTTGAAACAGTACTTTCCAATTTCGGAACAGCCATTTCTTCAGCTGACTGATACTAAATGTAGTCTTAATGAGTTATAAACGCAAGTACAGGATTAACAAGCTATTAATTTCTCATTTCAAATGTTATTTAATTCTTTACTAATATTTAAATTTAATCGTTACAGTAATGTTGCAATTTTTAGAGGGAAATCTTAAAATTCGTCTTAATTCAACACGTCTCGACATTTATGTCTTTCAAGTTACGATCGCTTGCACGAGAGTGTAAATAAATTAAAAGCAATTAAATCCCATGTTCCTGCAGGCATTCAATGTCACAATCAATACATCTTCTTATACACAAGCGTAGGGAGAAAAGCTTTGGTTTATGTGCACAATTCAGACAAGAAGAAGTAAATTTGGGTGTGTTACATAATACTAGTGTATTAAACGGTCGGCAGAGGTCGTTCTACGCATGAGTGCACCTCCTGTGAGTAGAAATAAAAGTGAAAGGTGTGTGTGTGTGTGTGCGCGCAACTATGTGAGACTATGTGTACGTAAGTGGTTTTATTACCACATTACGCGGCAACATAGATGTTAACGGCTCTTATATGAGAGTTAGAGGAAACGTGAAGGTTTATAATTTGAAAGAATGAATAATATTTCTAAATTTATCTCTTTGATATTTCGCGAAAAATTAGGAAAATTAGAAGAGGTATAGTAGCGGAAAGTTTACTAATTTAAGCCTCAACAAATATAGACGTTCTCCAGCTACACGAATAGTTAATCTAACGACTTTGATTATATTAATATCAAGTATAATCAGGTGTCAATAGCAAAACTGAAAATTGACCATTACCATAATATATGCGGTTGATTTGACGAACGGAATTATTATGCCGTTTTTACAATAATCCTCCTCGAAATCCCCAAAATACTGTTCCGTTGTTGTAGTATTTTTCTCATCCGTACAAATTTATTTCCGGCAAGGCAAAATTTGGATAATGCATGGAAGTCACTTAGGGCTAGATTTGGCGGATAGGGTAAGTGAGACGCCATTCCAGATTGTTTCTCAGAAATCGCTTTCTTCAGTTTGTTCAGTTGCCAAACAAAATAGTCTTTACCTTACTTACCGATCGACACGTCTCGGTTTTCTTGGGGCGACAATTAGCGCCATGCGTCTACTATTAAGATTTCCGTTTGGTCTGAGGAACATATAGGTGGAGACAGGCGTCACGGACGTAATGAATCTCCCTAAAAGACCAGCTTGGTTCTCGTTAAATATCCTCAACGTATCGCTTTACATTCGCATTATTTCACATTTTTGATACAATTCAAGGTTGACTGGAGCTACTTTGCTGGCAACTTAGACATACCGAATGCTAGCTATTTTCTTGATGTTCAATCTTCGTTCATTAAATAATATCTTTAATTTAGAATATTTACTGAACACGTGGCAAAAACTTAAGGGACTGTGCTTTAGGCTAAAGATTCTTTTGAGCCGAATGATTTTTGTCTTTCTTTTGTTTCGAAGATACAGGGCCATAAAGATTTTCGGAAAGAAAATACTGCATTACTACTTGTAAAAAGGTCTGCTGAAAATAACTACCACCAGTCAGGATGCGTACATCCAATATTCCCCTCATTGAATTCCCAATTTTTCGAAAAAACCCGGGGTTGTTTCTTATTACATTACATTCAATTTTTCTAATTCTAATTTAATTCAAATGCATTGTAATGCGTAAAAATCATCCCTCGAACTTAACGGTTTTCGATTATAGGTTATTATACAAAAATATTTTCTCTGTATGTTATAACTTAGACTAATATCCAGTCACAGATAAAAAGATTAGGACCTAGCTACTTAAGTCAATTGATACTTACAATTACTTTCATTTTCCATATTATACACCATTTTTATTACTAGTTTGGAATATATTTCATCCATTTGAACAAATTTCTGCAAAACAATTAGCATTGTATTAGCATTTTTAAAAATCTAAACTTCTGATCTTAAGGTTTCAACGATGTCAAAGGCTCCTAAACGTTTAAGAAATAATAACCATTTAGAAATAATTGTAGTAAATATGGTGAATACTGGCGATACAGTCCATTCCCCAGACTTTTCCTCCATGCAACACTATTTTGAACGATTCCATCATCGAGGTTTCTTTCGTACATAGCTTTCCTTATTGCTGTTCCTCGCAATATAACATCTTTCTCTTTTTTTTTACTGAGATTTATTCAATTGAAAATAACTACCACCAGTTAGGATGCGTACATCCAATCTTCTCCTCATTGAATTCCGAATTTTTCCAAACACGCCGGGGTTGTTTCTCATTACATTTCATTCAATTTTTCGGATCCTCTTCATTTTGGACTGGAGACTTTGAGACATTAGTATACACTAACTCACGAGCAACCACTCCAAAATGTGCTGGTGCACTATCGTATACACTACATAGATAGACCCAGTACAGTTTTACTTAGAGTGCATTAATAATTTAAAACATTCCAAATCTTTATCATCCGGTGTTATAGAAACAAAGCGTCTTTTCGAAAATCGTCCAAGAACGTAAGAAACTTAAAATATCCTAAGTAATAATCACCTGCATTTTTTCCACTTGTATAGTAAACAGATTGTGTTATACGAAATTTTTTCGAATCTCACTAATAGTCGATTGAATCTTACGTCCCGCTAAATCATCATCAAACTTTTTATAGAAGGTACTAGACTTTTTGTTTTTTCCAGACATGTTTCAATCAACTAACAATCTGAGGACATAATATATAAAACTTACTATTCACGGCTAACTGCACAAGAAATTGTGAATCTCTCTTAGCTGATATTGTATTTTATTAAAAGTAAAATTAGATTAAGTTTTCTGGTCACTTTTAATATTCAGATTTCCTATCTGTCTATTTTGGTTTTGATAATTTTTTTCCAGTTCTTGGTAATTTTTCGTGCTATTGTGCGACCATGGCCGTTTCCAAAATAATAAATAGCAATAATATATACTGACGTTATTTTATAATTTTCTATATCCCAATGTTCTTTCTGAAATATTAGAAAAGGTCGCTACCCAAGTGATCATTGCATACAGTATTAGAGTTAACTCTATGATTTCACTATACTGCTTACATAACGTGTATAAATTACACGTGTAAATTATACGTATTCAACATTATTAAATATAAAAGTAAAGATCATTCATTGCATTGATACAAATTTTGTAGTTTTGCCTATTGGAATATTTCTATTATACAGTACTATTCGCATTATATACTGGTACTCACATGTTAAATACAATAGCCACACACAAGTCTTTGCAATTCCCTGAACAATTCAAAGCTTTTTCTTTAGATTAATTAAGCGTGTCAGAATACGATTAAACACCGTTGTTTCTCAGTACAATGATACTCAAACGTATTTGCAAACCAAAAATAAAAACGAACAATCGATCACTATACACACAAAAGCTTTTTTATGAAGCTAAGACGAAAACAATGAAAAGTTGTTACTTTTCATTGAAAGAAAGATTTAATAAATAAAATCATTTCTTTCTCAATAGATATGTGTGTGTGTGTGCGTCTGCATATGCTAGAGCTCGCTAAATGAAATGAGAGGTTGATAGACCCAAAGCAACTCTATCAGAAACGGAGTAACGGTATGCGCCTGCAGTCGTGTGTAAGAACACGGTAAACTACATGATTTATAAGCTAAGTAACTGTTCGATTTATATTATTATATATAAATATTACATCATTACAACACGTATACTACAATAACTGTACGTCTATGGGAAAAAATATGTAAAATTATCTTCTTCACCTAATGCTTACGTGAATATTTATGTTAGTAATATTATACCTCTTACATCCTCTTTGACAATGTGTACATATATATCTGTCTCTCTCTCTGTCTCTGTGTATGGTGTTAGTTTAGAAGATAATGTCAAGGAAGGAAGTGTATGTGCTATATAACTCCGAGGTATTTTTGCTTAATTGCCATGCAAAACAAACCCCTTTGCATAGGATTGGATCACGCTCATATCGTAAATATTGATCTTTTTCGTGGTTTTCATGGTCTGGTAGGAACAGTGTTTATAAAGTTACACCAATGGAAATATTTATCGACTTTAAAACTACTGCTTTTATTTATTCTAACAGTACAGAGTTAATACACCAAAAGAAAAACAAACAATGATTATTATAACTGCTTGCTTCTAACATGTGTGTTGGTTGGCTTTTTCTCTCGCCAAAAGGAGAAAATAAAAATGTTGCTGTACGTGGATAAAAGATAAGACTCCACGAAGAGTTTAATTTAGATTCTAATGAAACTTGGAAAGTTGCTCAAGCAATTAATTTAATTCAAATGCATTGCAATGTATAAAAATCATTCTTTGAAATTAACTATGTTCGATTACAGGTTATTATATTGTAGCAAACACAGAAATATTTTCTCTGTATGTTATAACTTAGACTAATATCCAATCACAAATAAAAAGATTGGGATTTAGCTACTTAAGGCAAGTGATACTTAAAATTACTTTCATTCTCCATACTATACACCATTTTTATTACAAGTTTGGAATATCTTTCATCTATTTGAACAAACTTCTACAAAACAGTTAACATTGTACTAGCATTTTTAAAAATCTGAACTTCTGTTGTTAAAGTTTCAACAATGTCAAAGGCTCCTAAACGTTTAAGAAATAATAACCTGTTAGAGATAATTGTAGTAAATATGGTGAATATTCCCCATACTTTTCCTCCATCCAACACTATCTTGAACGATTCCATCATCGAAGTTTCCTTCGCTCATAGCTTTCTTTATTGCTGTTCCTCGCAATATAACCATCTCTCTCTTATTCCATTGCAGTTCGAAGTTTTTCTAACATGGCCATATTTTATAGGTTGTTTTGTCTCTATGTTTTACACAATGGTTTCCTCGACTTCCACCATTTTCTTTGTGCTTTCATTGGGCTTATTAAGTCCATAGTTAGATAGGATACATTAAAAATATAAACCCTGGCAAATCCATAGCGACAATTGTTATTATTAATTATATATATTTTAATTATTAAATTTAAATTTTAAAACTATGTTAAGTTCCCATTAAAATTTATTTGCAAATTTAATAAATAATGAATTCTAAAATTATTTCAATCTAGCATATTAAGGACGATCGAAAAATTAATTTTTAGGGTACGAAATTGAGAAATTCGAATTTAAAATTGTTTTCCTTCTGATACACATAATTTTTCAATTTTCGTAATTTATTTTGGAAGCTATTAATTTTTAAATGTTATGCATTTCTAATTTTAAAAATAGATTTTAAAATCTTTAAAAAATGCACAAATTTTCAAATACGTTTGCAAAATGAGCGCTTTAATTTTTATTTAATTTATAGTGAATGCACTTATATTTGTACACGAAGTAAATATTTTTGTCTCAAAAAAATGAATTACAACAAAAATTAATACGGTGCTATACTATAACTAATAGAAATATGTATATGTAATCAAAACGGTTAGAAAACCTTTGCCACATTAAGGTTCGTATCCTAGACACGTATTTCGACAACTAGATTGCCATCTTCAATAGAAAACATAAACACAGTGCTGCAACTTGGGCTCGTAGTAAAGCTACAAAAATACTATAAAACGCTGTCCATAAACACACTATAGACTCACATATTCTTCGACATAATGTGCATTTCAAGAATATATACATATATACATATATATCCTAAGCTTAAATGATCTCATGCACATATATTCTGATTTTATTATCCTTTCTTAACAAAAATAGATTGTTAAACCTGTTTATGTTATGCGAATTTTGAAATAATACGTATATACTCGTATGTACATACATTTCTATCTATAGCAGAAAACAATTTCGCTTGCAACTGGCCGCCTACACATTTCTGTTTGTAATTTTCCTTTTACTGAACATACATAATTACAAGATTCACATGAATATTGAAATGAAGTACTATTATTTTAATATTTTTCATTTCGTTGTTAAAGAAAGAACAAATCAATAAAATAAGGAACTACAGAATTCCAGTGGCTGGTGGAATATTTCGCTTACGTATCGGTAACTATATATTTAAGTGAAATATTAAGAGACGCCTTTAACTTTAAATGATTCCTTTACAACATATAATAATTGGGGTTGTTCTTAGCAACACCATTGTTTACTTTGCCTAACAATCTTAACTCGCTTACAAGGTAACTAGAGGCAAAGTAAATTAACAACGTCGATAGATCGTTTACTAGACCTGAAAATGTAACGAAGTTCGCTAATAATAATAATTCGCTAACGGAAAAGTTTGCTTATTTTGTTCTTGATGGATTCTTCTTCGGCAGTAATCGATACCGACAATAACCATCTATTACATGCAGTTTGAAATAAAACGGCACGACTGCAACCGGTCTTTTAGTTAGTTATAATTAATTATTTTAATTGACTGTGTCTACCGGGAAGAAGGATTCTTGGCTTTTGCAGAATTTATTTTCTATTTGCGCATATATCTCGATATACGTATAGTTAAGATCTATGTAATAACTGTTAACAGTGACATCTATTTATGTAAAAGTATTTTCTAAAGATTTTAATTAAATGTAAAGAATTGTTGCTTTCGCGTCCGGGAAATCTTGGCCTTACAATACTACCCAATTATCTTATAAGTATGTAAAGAATATGTAATAGAAAACTATTCAACTGACAATGCTAAGAAATTGGTTTTCCGATAAAAGAAAGGTAAATTTAGCCTGCATAAGAATGTACAGTTACTTGGGATTGGCTCAAAAAACACGATGCCTGTGCTAATAAATAAAAAAAATACATTTACATTGATATTTTATGCATATATAACGGAACAGCATATTCATGTAGGTACCTATGTTATATACATACGTACATTCGGTATTGTAACGGAATTTCGAAGTTTATGATACTTAATTGAATATTTTAGATTACCGAAGATGTGAAAGCCACGTGTAATAAACATTGTGGCTACTTTATCACTACCTTTATGGAACAAATATAATTATGTATAAAAAAATAACTTTAAAATTCGATTTTCCAAAAATAATCTGGTAACGTGGTTTTAAATTAATTTAGTTTCTTTTAATGTATTATTTTTTAATAAAAAAAATTGAATGGAGTTCTGTCAGAAAACAAAAATTTCATTTTGTGATATGGGATACTGATACTTAGACAATAATTATTGGATTGTCGCAGAAGCTGTGACGTATTTTGTATGTTTCATAAGCCATTTATTAATATAAATTACATATTATCAGTTGTCTTCGATAACCTTTGGCCAACTCTCGGTAAGATTCATAATCCATCGCGCATGAACAAACGAAAAATGTGGTACTGGTTCACAGTTTGATCTGAGGCTACTTTTACACCACGCAAGGAGTTTTGATGAGATCGAAACAAGTGAAAATTTGAAGGAGCAAGGTCCGGCGAGTATGGTGGGTGTGCCAGAATAGTCAATAATTTTTTACAAGCAATCGAATTTGTGTGTGGTCTCGTTCTCGTGATGACATACCACCCCTTATCTCTACTAACGAGCTCTAGACATTTCTGGATGTTGAATTTGTTTAAACTGACCAATTGCCAATAGTACACGCAATAATTTTTTCGTTCTTTTGTAGAAACTCGAACAACACACCTTTAAAATTCTACCATCCGGGAGTATAACCTTCCTGTAATGAATTGTTGTGTTCTATAACGTTTGAAGTGAATATTCAGGTCTAAACCAAGACTCCTTTAGCACCGCATTCATTTCTCATCGCCAGTTATTAACTGTTTCAAAAAAGGATCGTGCTACTTATATTTAATGAGCATACTGCATATATTTATATGCGCCGTGAAAAGTATTTCTTCGAATTCATGAGGAACACATATATCGATGCTATCTGCTTCTGGTCTTCCGGGCTGGAACCGCGTCACTTGTATATCTGCCGACGTTTCGTACCCATTTGTATTGGACATCTTCAGGGTTCAACTACTGCACTGAAACTGGTGCAAGTCGATGGTGGACGTGTTTATACATGGGTAATGGATCGTGGGTCAATGGAGCGTTACGGTTGCGGTTGGGTAGTTTGGAGCATATATCGAGTTTACTAACATATCCAGAATTTTTTACGCAGATCTGAATGCTTGTTGTGTTGGGAATGGATAACACTTCTGCAATCTCTCGAGTAATGTACTGTGTGTTTGACTCGATCAATGTCTTACTTTCTCTTACTTGACTTAGGTTACTTCCAGATCACACTTAATACTTTTTTAATTACTAATGTTTGCTAAATTTACTTAATTATTTCATAAAAAAACATTTTCTTTTGGATTATGTTTTACACTCTTTTTGTTTGTAATATTTTTCGCTACTCAATAGACAATTCAGGTTTCTGTATACAAGCACTACAGCGATACCTACTCTTTCGTCTTTGGTATTTCTCTCGGCTGGAGCAGACCAAGCGAGACTTCTTTCTATGTCCTTCATTTCTACTCAAGATATATGATTTTCCAGTTAGTCGATCTTCCGTCCCTGTTCCACAATGATCTAGATAATTCATCTATTAAGCTTCTAATAAAGTGAATATGCTTAATAGGATGTTTATTTCTACCTCTTTTACACGATTTCTTCTACAGTGAATAGCTTTTTACTATGTACATCTTCAATTTTCAGAAAAATAGTCTTTTGCATAATTTAGTCGATTTTCTCTAGAATGAATATGATTAGTATTAGTTGGCTTTATCAACTTCGTCTATGTGTTTATTATATTTAATAGTTGCACCTGAATTTTATATCTGTTTGAAACAGCTTCGTAACCTTCGTCATATTTCTTCATCATTTTTGATATGTTTAATTACTACCATTATCGTCACCTGCTTACATATTAATTTGATATTGTGGTGTCACCACTAAAGCATATGTTTACAATTAGATTGTATAATACTGATTATGTAGCAATTTAACTTGTATAGTTCCTGAATTAACTGCAGACCCGGAAAATGTGATAGCCCTGAGTGCCGAGATTTAAACCTAGCAAATTGTATAAATGCAACGCCATTGTTGACCTTACTGGTAGGTTTGCTAACTATCTATGACTAGCGTCATACAGCAACAGTGCGATTACGTATGCAATATTCAAGTTTGCATGTCGTGGAGCTTTTCGAGTTGCACGTACTAGAACTAATTCTATCTTTGAACTGCATAAGAGATACATCGAACGAAATTTGTTGCCTTGAATTAATATACCTTCTGCACGCGGTATCAAAACCATCCAAAAATTCACTAACTTTTAGAACTTTTTACTGAGACTCATTACCCATCGGACACCGCCATCAAAAAGGTCAAAATGTTAAAGTTTCATATTCTAAATTGAACGATATGAATTGCGGTTCTGCATTTTTTCCTTAGATTACGTCTTTTATAAAAAAAATTAATTGGCAAAATTGCTACTACAATATACTGTAATATTGGTTTTATTTTGGTGTGATGCTTTCACCCTTTTATGTTCAGCAAAGAAAACACAAAAGAGCACAATGTCGAGCAATGACAATTCTTTAGATGGAAATCGATTCTCGAAAAGAAATACAATCTACTCCTTTTCTAAAATAGCTTCAGCTCATTAAAAGTTACGCTAATATTTCTGTCAGCTTTAATTTAATCGAGACGTCGTCGAAAAAAAAATCTAGAATTCCTATTCAGCTTTTATTATCTCCGCGATTTTCACTATGCTAATCTTTATTGAAAGAATAATCCGAGGAGTGTAAATATCTCACAAAAGGGTCGTCTATTACGGAGACGACCGCGCCATCCAAAGAAATATCCTCGGAGCATCAGCAGTAATACTATGTAACATAGGAGATTTACGATTGTCGGCTACAAATTACGTCGCGTGTGTGTCAGCGTATGTGACATTTATAGATAGGTGGTGGCAGCGTCGGTGGTTTTCGGCTGGCTTTCTTGTCCCCGCTTGTCGTCTGGTCGTTGACGTTCTCTAGGGCTTTTTCTGTTCTCTCTGCGATCGAATCGAAGGAAAAAAGAATAGAGCAAGAAAGAAATGTTGATAAAAAAGTACGACTGGAGTAAAAATGACATCGCCGCCGGATACACTTAACCATTTAACCCCGTAGAAAATTGTCTACAGTTCGCACTCGGAATTAGGGTAAAAAGGATATTCTTTGTTGTTATAATTTCATATGGTACGAAAGAATTCTCTGAAGAAACGTTTACGAAAAAATAGGTATATAATATATATGAAACTGTATAATAATTATGCAAATAAATAACTTAATAGATATTGATATGGTAAATATCTTGATATGTATAATGTAATTAGACATGAATATCGAAATGATTTATTTATTAATTAATAGATAGGCAATCAATATGATAATTGTATTATATCTAGTGTTAAACGGCGATATATTAGACCTAATTAGTCTCCGAATTACCACCTCTTTATAAAATATGCAATTAGAACAGTGTAAGCGTAGAGACGTATGTAAATATAATAATATTTACCAAAAATTGCTTAATAGAAATGAAAAGTCAAGTTAATCCTATGCAATTTGTTTGGTTATATAACTACAAATACAGTGCAAACTACTACTTGTCATATTAAATTTACTTTCCACAATTTCCGTTGCGTTCTCAATGTTTATTATCAATTAACCTACGACTTTCTTCTTCCTTATTTCATGAGAGTAGTTACTCATGACCTGCCAATTTCTTTTTTACATAGATCTAAAACGTTAGAGGATATGGAAGCATGAAATTCCGTGCTCGACTTATTTTGGGCGTATGTTACCACTTCACTGCATATCGAAGTCAGAAACTTTAATTGGTACTCATTTTCACACTTATTAAATTTTCAAGCCTTAGTCCATTATAGTTGATGGTAAACGGTATCAAGCAACAAGGTAGTTGATATTGTTACAAATTCTTCTTATAGAAGGTTGTCCCATTGCTTTGCATTTTAGAAACCATATCTGTGCATATTTTAAATACATATATTACTAATAATATAAAACTTTAATAGCACTTACTACGACGATGAGTTGAAAACTACGTGGCCTAGCAAAAAAAACGCAAAATTTTTAAGATAAGAAACACCTTTCGTTTTTCAACATTGTCTGCTGCTGACTCATAAAATTTGTTCCAACGAAACACCAAATTAGCAGTGGCTTCATTGTAAGTCGACGAACCCAAGAATTTGAAATATTGGTTATTTACAGTAACGAATTCGAATTGGACAAAAATCTCTTTGCATCTAACCACGTTGTCAATTTTAGCAGTCCAATCTTGGCAGTAAGGTGAATTAAGTATTAATTCAAATCCTAATTAATGAGCTTTGGTCAAGGGGATCGCTGATTTGTGAGTAGATGCCTTATACTAATGGAAAAGCACTTTCTTCTTTTAAAAATTAGATTGACCGAAAAGTTCCTGCAGACGGCAGACAATGAATAATTTTCGGAATACAATTTTTGTAGGTTAATCAAACTTGTTCCAGCATTTGAGTGGACTTATCAACAAATATTTTGGTAGTAAAAGTAATTTGGTAACAGTGGGGGTTGCATTTTAAAAGACAATTTAAAACGAAAGAAAATAACGTGTTCTTTCCAGCATTAGGTTATTTGATATCCAAGAGAAAAAAGATGGACTGTGCGTGGTTAAGATGGCGTAAACGAGCGTGCATGTCGAAAGTGGTTTAATAAATTTTGTTTAAGAGAAACAAATACATACGTAGCTAAATCTCAACAGATCTGCATAGACTTAGTATGTTGAATAAACTCAATATTTGAGTTTCATACGAGCTGTCAGTAAAAAAAATCGAGCGGACCGCATATTTATTTGCAATTCACTGCACAAACCTACACAAGTAGTCCATTCTTAGAACGATTAATGATTGGTTATGAGAAAAAAAATCACTTATAATATGGAACAAAAAGATGCTAGTGCAAGATTGATGAATTACATTAACCCACGTCAACGCCGAGTCTTCATCCAGTTAAGCTTATTCTTTGCGTTTGGTGAACTATATTACAACACGAACAAAACATATATTTAAGTAAGAAATAATTAGGAAGTGTGCGGAAAAAGCAAATCGCAAAGACATCGTGCTTCAATCCGATTATGCTGGACAAGATTTTTTTCATAATCGTCAAAAATCGGAAGGGATACCATTCATTTCGGTCTTTGCAGAACTCCCTTAGTTGTATAAATTTGGTTCTTTGAGACTTTTGCAGAACTTCGTATCGCGCGGAACAACAATAATTCTACTACAAACGAACCATGAAGTTAACACAAATACCAAAAGTGACCAAAAATCGAAATTGCCAATACATAATTAATCAATTACGTCTTGGTAATTTCGATTTATGGCAAGGCTTCCCAAATTTTGTTAGTCCGCGACGCATTTACATGCATCTGGATACTGGAAGCCTGTGGATTGATGCAAGTTTTTAAAAAATGCTTTTGTTCGAAATTTTCGATCAATTTAAAAGTTTATGAATAATATAATGTTCTAATATCGCAAAACGTATCGAATCTAAAATAAAATGGAAATCATATTCCAATGAAAGGATAACTAGAAAACAAACATAACCATTTTCCAGAAAAAATCGGAAATTCATGAATGGAAAAACAACAAACTAACTTACTTAAACGAGTACTAGATGCAAATTTCTTTATCACGTATCGAAATAAAATTTAATTAGAGAATTAAAAAGACGTAGTATAACAAAAATTGAGCTTAAATCGAAAGAAAAAAAATAAGACGCGGAAAGCTTGCATACAAAACATGTAGAATGAAAACAGACCAGAGGACTAATCTATTATTAGAGTCGAAAAGAATTTTAGGTTTGAAATGTAAAAGTTAACGTCTTTTGCTATGCAAAAAGGCACAAACAGTAGAAAAAAGCAGAACGACGGATTAAAACAGAAACGTCAGTACTAAAAAGAAGGAGAAAGTAAGGATGGAGTGAAGAGGGAAGGAAAGGGCTAATCTGTCACCACAAGCACAAAACAACTTTAGGTTTTAAACGTCAAATTTTGCATCTTACGTTGCAAAAAAGCCACAAACAAAAGAAAACAAAACAGCGTATTAAAACAGAAACATAAGTACTGGAAAAAAGAAAGGAAAGGTGGCAAAACATTATTATACGCTACGTTGTTTAGTTTGGATGACAGATGGACTATACAATAGATCAACTATAATGTTCACAGCAACTAAAGGACGGTGTTTGGGTGCACCCTTATCATTTAATCGTTTCAGTATATTTTCGTCTTAGCCAAAACCATTTTTAGACGAGTTAGTTCATCTACTCTGAAAAAATGATTGAATACAATATCGACATTGACTGCAAGATTATTTCTAATTTATTAAATTTGCCTAACCGTTCTGCTAAAATGAATATAAAAGCGTTTTCGTCTTTTGTTCCGTACATTTTTCGAGAAACATTAAGTTTAGTTGTGGTAATTACTTGAGGTACCATATAATTTTGTTTTTATTACATAGACGGTCCCTGCATAAAACAAATAATAATTTACTCCGTTAAACATATATATATATATATATATATATATATAAAATTGACAACGAAATGCTACTACACGTATTTACATCTCCATTAGACTAATAATTATCAGATATAGACATTTAATTAATTACCAATTTGCTTCACATAATGTAACTGATGATACAGAAGTAGCGCTCCAGTAAATTTGCCGATTCGTTACCGTAAACGCGGCGAAATTGATTCCTATTCAGGTTAATTACTCCACTGGATTCTAAAGCTTCGAATCATGAGATCGATTTCAACTGTAAAGGTCAGTGCGGAACATAAACATAAACACACATTTACACACAGGTTGTTAGGCAAAGACTCGAATTACTATCGTTTATTGATCGAATAACTGAAATTTACAATAATTTTAGGCAACGTCCGATAATTGAATAATGACTTTAGAAATACTTTTGATGGTTGGAAAGAAAATAGGGGCAATTTTATAATCTTTCAATCTACGAGGGAGCGTTTTTATATTCGCGGAATGGGGGACAAGGGGTGGAAATAAAAAAACCAAATTATTTTTCTTTTTCAATATATTCACCTGCAAGACGGATACATTTTTCACATCTTTCAATTAATTTATTTATACCCTCATAAAAAAATGATTTCTCTTTATCTGCAAAATACGCCGAAACTGCCTCCTTAACTTCATCATCGGCAGTAAATTTTTTACCCCGCAGCTCTTTTTTCATTTTCGGAAACAGGTAATAATCACTCGGGGCCAGGTCTGGGCTGTAGGGTGGGTGATTCACAATTTCGAAGCCCACCTTATGCAGGGCAGCTAACGCAACGCGGCTCTTGTGGACGGGCGTGTTGTCGTGCAAAAGCAGAACACCTTTTGTCAATTTTCCCCGTCTTTTCTCTTTAATGGCTTCTATTAGTCGCTCTAATATTGAAACGTAACATTCTCCGGTTATAGAAACACCTTTATCTTTATAATCAATCAACAATATTCCTTCCGAGTCCCAAAATACCGTCGCCATGAGTTTCCCAGCTGATTGTGACACTTTAAATTTCTTGGGAGGTGCTGTGCCCTCTTTATGCCACTGCATGGAGTCTTGTTTGGACTCAGGTTCATAATGATGAACCCAAGTTTCGTCTCCAGTAACAATTCCACTCAATACACCATCCTTGTCTTCATTACAGAGGTCCAAAAATGCACGCGAACACTCTACGCGCTGTTGTTTTTGCGGCGGCGTGAGCATTCTCGGCACCCATCTTGACCTTAGACATGCCGAGATGATCGTGTAGGATTTTAAAAATTGTTGTATCGGATACTCCAACCATTTCTGCGAGTTGTTTCTTCTTTAGTCGAGCATCTTCGAGTACAATTTGTTCAACTTTTTGGATAAGTGCTGGCGTGGTCACCTCAATGCTCCTGCCCGGCCTCGGGTCGTCTTCAAGGGATTCCCTTCCTTGTTTAAATAAACTATGCCACTTGTACACCATGGTTTTTCCTGGACAAGAGTCGCCATAAACCAATGACATTTCATTCATTATGGTCGCGACTGATTTTCCTTGCCTGGTAGGGAACTTTATAACGGCACGATATTCGATTTTTTCCATATTTCACTTTTCACTCCTGATTATGTTACTTGGTTGACGATAGCTCAAAGACTAACTGTCTAATAACAATGAAACTTCGTATTTATACTAATCATGAGTCGCTGCACAGGCCACGCCCCCAATGCGCCTACTCACCCCTCCACAACCCGCTCATTCCGCGAATATAAAAACGCTCCCTCGTATCTATCCTCACACAGTGGTTATTACCATTCCATGTGAAGACTAATATAGTATGTTCACTAGCTATTACCATAATTATTATAGAACAATTTTGTAAAATACATGATGATACGATACCTTATATAAATAAAGAAAAAAAATTGAATAACCTTGAGTGTCTTTTTATACTTTCGTCTTTATTCTAGCAACTTTTTTCTTTGCTTAATATCAATAATTTCACAATCATATGCTTTTCGCTGGAACTAAATTTTTCAATGAAAGTTACGATTGATTTTCTTCATACTGTCACAAGATTCGTATGATATTTAAATTATAAATTTCTTCCTAGAAGTATTTAATGGGAAGAATCAAATTTATTGTTAATATAGAAAAATTGATACGCGAACATTTTTGAGATGGTTGGTTATTTTTTTGCATGCAATTCCCTTTTAGTATAACCCACATTGATAAAACTTTTTAAATACAGCAAAATACTGCAATTAGATGAAATTTTTGCTGCTTTCGAATATAGAAAAATTAAAGAAATATTTTGCTGTTTAAAAAAACGAAACTTTATTTATTGCACATCAAAAAGATTTTAACATACGTAGGATGGCAGCTAATATAAACTAGTAAATCGAGATTTAGAATTCGCCATTCAAACACAGATATGAAGCTTTAATAAACATATTTTTAGTTTCTTACTTTTTAGAAATAATTATTCCATTTGTCGCTATTTTACGTTAACATAAAAGAAAAATCTCGAGTATCGAGAAACCTGTCATTATCCTCTTCGCAAGTACGTATATATCGGCATTGCTATGAGAAACAATTATCTCCAATTTTGCATATTGCTTCCTTAATATCTAAACTTTCAATAAAAACCATTAATCTCATACAAATTTACAATTTCTTATTCATATTCTAACATTTATTACAAAAAGACGATAAACGAAGGGATTTATTTATGACAGAAAATTGGTGTTAAAAGCAATCATTACAAATTAAGCCGTGCACTGACCGTGTGAAAGTAAATTGGTCGACGAATGAATAATAATCTACTATCTATCGTAAATTCGGTTTCTTATTCCATTTTTGTTTTGTATTCTTATTTCACACATCCAGAAAGATACGCCACAATTAAATTGTGCATAAATGAGCGACTAAAATTGTATTAATCGAAATAAATCATGTTTCAGTATCATTTTGTTTTAAGTAACTATATTTATTAGGAATTAGATACAAAATAAGAATACTGCTGGAATTGCAATTATATTTACATGCATTTAATTTTAATCTAAAATCATATCGAATGGGTAAAATCGCATGTATTGCATACTAACTTGCTCGAAAATTTGACCCCGTACTTGAAAATAAAGGAAATATAAACTTTAAAAAGTTAACGCATTGCTCACAACAGCTTTTCAAGAAAATATGTAGTAGTACTCTCCACCTAATTTGGAGAATTTTTAGTGAGTTTGCGTAACGATAGTGTTACGAATGTAATTCATCGACGGCATCTGTCTGGTTTGTAAGCACAGTAAGCACGGCTGAAATAATGACCAAAATCTAATTTCTTAAAACGAAACTTCAACGGGTTGTTTTCAGAACTCACTAACTAGTATTAGCTATTTTTTATTCTGTTTTAGTTTATAATTACTATTTCTGGTGCTTCATTTGTTGCTGTACTATCGTCTTCACCTTTGTAAGATACTTTCAAACATTCTACATCTTTCTGTGTTTTAACATCAATAACGTATAAAATATCAAATTAATATTTAAATACTTCAGTTAGAAAGAAGTGTCTAAAACGAGAGAAAATACCAGGAATTTAGCTATAATTTTTTTATTTCATCAATTTTTATTAAAATTACAATGTAGTTTTTCAATATAATCTCCATTTAGTTAAATACACTTATCTCAACTAAACTAATTTTGTTAAGCCATCTCCAAAAACCTAAGAATCTCTATAATTCACTCAATTATAGTAAGTATCTAAAATCGTAGATTCCGTAGTGTTCTCTTTCAAATTTGGCAACAGATGATAATTGGCAGCAGCCAGATATAGTGAACAGGATGAATATGGAAGCAATTTCCAGCGTAATTCGTTTTTGCAGTATGTTTTGCATTCGCCGTTGCAATAGCATTTATATAACTTCCGAAATCGGCGCCTGTCGAAATGAGTCATACAAAAGATATATAATATTTTGTGTTAATTATAGTACCTTTTGATAGATAATCCATAAAGATAATCTCCTCCTAATGCCATAATACAGTAAGTATCACTTTTCCAACCAGAAAAGTAAGTACTTTCAACAGAGGCCCTTTGGACTAATTTTTGGTTTCCGGATTTAAATAAGATATCCATGATTCATTAGTAGTTATTAGCAGCTGCCAAATTAGGTTAAAAGCTCTTGAACTTGGCAGCATGTGTTAGACCAGCTGAGTTTCTACTTCGGACACAACAGCCTTGAAACCCAGCAGGATGAAACCTTATTCATTCCCAAACGTTCATGTAAAAATTTCTTGAAGCTATAGTATGCCTATTTCTACCAACAATTGAATTAAAGCGAAATTCCGAGAACTTTGGAGACATTCCTCTTAAATAAGAAGACAAAATAATAATCTTAATAAGAAATGAAATATTTCCATAAAAATTCCAGATGAAGGCAATTGGAAAAAAAATATATCTTCAAGAAAATCCATTGGGTTATTCTGATTGCTATAGAAAAAGTGACAAGAAATCTATAAAAAAGATATATGAGCTAAAACACATTTAAATGAAAAAAAAATGAGAGAGAGATCAATAAAATTTGGCAGAGGAAGGTATCGAAAACTATATTATGGAGAGTAGGGAATCTAGAGAAGAAAAACTAGAGAATTTTTGAAGACGAGTTCAAAAGAGGCTGAATCCCAAACCATGATTTACATTTTTACTAACCAAAGTATTAAACACAAGCTAACTTGCGGTATATGAAGGAAATTGTCAATAAAATAATTTTTTGCTTCTTTTGTATTTTACACTTTTTCAGTAAAGATTTATTACTTCTAAATATAAAACAATTGCTTCATCTTGTAAAGAAGATCAAAACTATAATCAATGTAAGGTACCTTATATTGTAAAATCCGGTCATTGTATAAACGTCACATCTGAATAACGCTTATTTGTGAGCAGTTTCATTAATATTCACAAAAAAAAAACACGAATACAAAATTATAATTAGAAAAAACGTTAATTTAAATAACTGAGTATGTCGCCTTGCATTTAATATAAATATATATTCAATGCATAGAGGAAATTATATAAACATCTATCCTGAGCATGTAATTACATTAATCATTATTACCATTTTTATTACACAGGCATGAAGTTCGTAATGACTCTATTACAAGAAGATACCTATCTAAATTGAATAAATATTAATGATGTATATTATCAGAAATCGTATTTATTTTGATAATAAGAATACTTAATTTAAACCATGAAGAAATGAAATAGTTATTTTTACGTAATTTAATTACAAGGATATATCAGACGATTCATATTTCTTATAAAAAAAAATGGTTAAGAATCAGATAGCTAGTTGTGGATATTTATCTGAGTTTTGTATAATTTTTCCATTAAGTCTACATAAACAGCTGCTAACATTTTCCGTCTTCTCCTTCACTTTATTCTATAACCATGAGTGATAACAATTATTAATTAATATTGACTTTCATAAAACAGTTATGTTTTCTCTATCCAATTGAGAAAGCATATAGATAGGACATAGTTAAATATATGAAGAACTACTGCGTAACAGCATTAATAAGTATAGGAGTTTTCTTAAGACGATGCAACATACGTTCAACTTCATCATAAATTTCTGGTATACAGTATCGAACGACAAAGCCCAAGAATGAAGGATGCGATAAGCAACATTTTGATAAAGTTGACATCTTTTTCGTATTCTGGAACTTGCTTCTAAATTTTTCAGAACTTTTTCGAACCATTTTTTGTAATTGTCATTTTCTTTGTGTTCCTACAAGCGCTGGTTAAAGATATTTTTTGAGATTTTTTCTTCAGGTCTCCTGACATTTACATGATGCGTACCACATTCACTCTTGGACTCTAATCAACGACCCTGCTTAAAACGATTAACGAATATTTCATAAAAATGATAGTAAACTAGAAAAAAGTAGATCTAACATAATTTTTTGGATTCAGTATCTGAATACATTATTGCATTTTAACTTGCTTGGAAAAATTTTGTGATCTTGCTGGGAGAGTATCAAATGTTTAGTGTAGAAAAAATACAGAAATATTAAACTATGGAAGTTTTATTGCAAAAATTCTTCCAAAAATAAATAATATTAATAATGTGCATGGTTGAACATTTGAAAACGTTTGTCATCTCAATGCGGGATTATGCCCCCTTCTTCCTTGATGGCTTAAGCATTCTTGGTGATATATTTCGTACAGTAGAACATCTTCCTATAATATTCCAAGTGTGTTCTATTGGAGTGCCATCTGAACAATTGGCTAGCACTCCATTCTCTCTGTATCAACTTCATCAAACCACTTGTTCATGTTTGCTCTAGGGAATGAGCACTAACGTCCATAAAAATTGTTCTTCCACTGCTACTGTATACGGAAGAACAATGGATCTCAAAATCTCATCCAGATATTTCTAGACATTGAGCCCTCTATTTTTTTCTATGAAATAAAGCTCGGTGTATCTTCCAGAACTTATCACTACTAATACCATTACGCCCTCTTTCTGAGGGTTCTGGCAGACAAATGCCTATTTTCCCCACAAATTATCGATTATTTATTGCATGTAGCGGCATCACGACAGATCGGGATATACCTATTATCTGCCGACAACATAAATCTGGATTTGTTAGTGAACCTTTTTATTATAACTCGAATGATGTATTCATTTGCCCCTATTCTACAAGCTTTTTTATGCTATACAGTAATAGAAATCCAAACCAATGGTCTTTTGATATATGTATAAGGCAAACGCATGAAATGATATTTCATCGTTTGCATTGTTAGTAGCCTTTCAGTGGCAGCAACGAACTCGCTTCGAATATGAAGTGCATTACAAGCGCTTCTTCTGCGATTGGCATCGACCATCTCTTGGTATTTATTGAACTGATTTTATCTTTGCCTTCGTTGAACACCTCCAGTTTCCAAAAAGCGATTCCAAAATATAAAAATTATGCTTTGGCTCGCTACAATTACTTTAGCAACGCTTCATTGTGTTCTTCCACTTTCCAATAATTCCAATTACGTATGATCATTTAAGCCTCTATCTTTAGCAGATCCTGACGTATTTCCATTTCGGACGACACTCGAAATTGCAATTCTTTACTAGTAACCATAAAGGTAAACTTTTGGATACTGACCGAGGAGCATGTTAAAATGTGCTTACATACACTTCAGCAATGATCGCTTTAACGGATACATATGTACGTAGGTTAACACAAAACACTATATTCGTTTTCTTAATCACTGAAGGTTGATATATAACCCCTCGCCACGTTAATTTCCCTATATTTCGACAACTAAGTTGTTATCATCAGCAGATAATTGAACAGTGTCGCACCAGGAAAACTATCGTAAAAATACCTGTACAAAAACAAATTCCTAGTGTACGTTTTGGCATTCAGCGGTACGGATCGCGTGTGGAATTTGTTTACGTGCGGGTATTTTTACCGTAGTTTTCTACATGGGACACTGTTTAATTATCTGCTGATGATGACAACTTGGTTGTCGAAATACGTATACAGAATACGAAAATTAATGAGACAAAGGGTTATATATCAACCTTCAGTGATTAAGTTAATCAACCACAGGCTCCATCAAAATTACATTCATTTTCTTGTTTAAAAGCATAGAAATATTTGTGTTCTTATGATAATCGACACTACTTTTATTATCAATTGTATAGAATATTCGGTAATTCGATTGTCACAGTTATCTGATCAACCGTACACAACCTGTAATTCCACATAAGTTGGCCTCCGCCATTTTAAATTTACTATCTTTCTCCCGTTATGTTTCCCAAAGTAACTCGTTCAAATTTTCAATGTCCAAATTTTACAAGCGTACCAAAAGTTGAAATTACTTAAGCCTTTTTTCCATAAAGCCTTTCAAATCTAGTGTGATTCTCATACTTCTCTGGCTTCTCTTAATTTTTCCATATGCCTGTTGAAACTGACCTACATATAAAGTGCTACATAGTGTTTTTACCGTTTTATAGATATTTTGACCGCTTTTGATATTGCAATTATCTAAATAATAATATTTATATAGTCCTCCTGGTCTGATTTTGTTTGGATTATTTTCCGTCTTTCTCTCTCTTTAAATTTACCTTAATTTCATAATGATTAATAGGTTTTTATAAATATTAAAATTGCAATTTCCTGGATATCAAAAAATATATAATACGATTTGATATTATAATAATTATCAAACCGTTACTTTTCATATGCAGCTTTATTTGCACAATTATTACCTTTTAGAGCAGAAAACCGTAGATATACGAAATCAATCATATTTCAATTAAGAGAAAAAACGAAAACTACATTCAAATTACGACACATTAATAGCAGAGATATTTAGTCCAACTGTATATAAATTAAACGACGAACATATGTAATTTCTAACATTTAATCTCTTAAACAAGACCGATCGATTGCATATAAATTACATGGTTTCACCTTCTCCTTTTACTGATCCGAAAAAAATCCCCTCCAGGATACGATATTAGGACCTCTCTTGTTTGTTTTTCAAGCTGCATTATCCGATGTTGTTTAGCAAAACTCTAAATAGACAGTCTAATTGTAATGTTTTCAATAATTAATGGCGTGTAACGTGTACAAATATTTACGTTATTATTCTGTTTTCCGTCAATAAAGTTTAATTATAGAGTAGATATAAATGTACCAATAACCCAGATAAATAATAAATAGGATCGGAATTTGCTTTATACAACTCGCATTTATCTGTCTATTGAAATGTATTAACAAATGTGCATTGCGGAAAGCATTACAGGATTATTTTCCTTTTTTGCTTATTTCATCCAAAATAAATTTATAATTTAAAATCGTCGCGATGTAAAGACAATTTTTATTGCTATTTAAACGCGTTTATGACTGAGGTTATATTTTGTGTTATGCGTCCATTCTTCGACATTCCTGTAAATATCTCGAGCATTAACCAGTATAAAATCGATAATAGAGATGACTCTTTCGATGATGCATAGAATAGGATTATAGAACGGATGCGGTAAGTAACAAGAAGAAAACCTAAATGAAAGGTAGGGGATCTTGAACGAAATAATATGAAATTATCAGAGAGAAATGTGTGCATTTTGTCAGATCGCAAATTGTTGTGTATATTGCATTGTATTACATTTGTCTGTTCTCCTAAAGGCGCAAAGGAATTTTACCTACAAACGATGAACCGTGCACTTGCCTAGTGGAGCGTTGCACTTATTTTCAGTTGTTTGTAACTATTTTCAAAAGAAAGAAAAAGAAATAAGGCGAAACAAACTTTCAGTGGTTATCAAAGGAAAATATTTTTAGATTTAAATGCAAGTTAGGAGGCGCTTTAATTAATTTGAAAATGCACAACTATAGAAATGCAAATAAAAAGAGCGGTACGAAATTAATTTTATTTACATCTCGCAATGAAAAACTAATTATGGAATAATCATGTTATTACACATCTTATATTGCACTTATATCGTTATAACCGTTAAAATGTTAAAGAACACAGACATATAAGACAAATCTCATGATTCAAACAAGAATACTAATGTATTTTTTCTTTTTTAATAAGTCGGTCGTTTTATTATACCTACAAATTTTCTTCTTTTGTATTTGGGATTTTACCCTATTAGGGATAATATATAAAACACTTGGTTTATATTAACGACGTTTCGGGAGGTTTTTTTCATCTTCTTCAAGTTATTTATTTGATTTTCTTTTTTAACTTTAACCTAGAATACACTTGTTTTATATAAATTTATTTCACGAACTTCTTTTTAATATATTAATATTTATAAGCACCAGCATCTTTTTCCTGCTGAAAATGCGTTTAAAAATTTTTTAAATTTAAAACATCTGTAAATTTATAATTTCCAACAAGACAGAAACTGTACATAAAGGGTTTTCCAATAAGGACTTGACAACTTTTTTTCAAAATAAAATGCAGACCATTTGAGATATTTCAAAAACTTTATTATCGGGTTAAAGTACAATCAAAACATTTATGAATGGAACTCGACTTCGTTCATATGGCCACCGCGGGTACGTTTGCAGCGGTCGATTCGTTGGACCCAATTTTCGTTGACTCGGCCACACAATTCGGCCGAAACGGCTGCTATTTCGCGTTCAATGTTGGCTCTGAGCTCTTCCAACGTTGTCGGCTTGTTGGCATAGACCAATGACTAGCCCCAAAGAAAAAAGTCTAGAGGCGTTAAATCGCACGAACGAGGCGGCCAATCGACTGGTCCATTTCTTGAGATAACACGCTCATCAAACTTACTCTTCAATAAATCGATTGTAACGTGTGCTGTGTGGCTTGTGGCACCGTCCTGCTGAAACCACATGTTGTCCAAGTCCATATCTTCCAATTTGAGCCAAAAATAATCGGTAATCATGGCGCGATAACGATTACCATTCACAGTAACGTGACGATCATTATCGTCGACGAAAAAATATGGCCCTATGACGCCGCCGGCATGCAAACCGCACCAAACAGTTATTTTTTGTGGATGTAGTTGTATTTCATGAAGCACATGTGGATTTTCACCCGACCATTAACGCATATTTTGCTTATTGATTAACCCATTGAGCCAAAAATGAGCTTCGTCACTGAAAATGATTTTGCGATGAAATTGATCATCTTGGCGCATCATTTCCAGAGACCAATCGGAGAACGTACGTCGTTTCAAATGGTCCATCGGCTTCAATTCTTGAGTCAGCTTGATCTTGTATTGGTGTAAACCAAAATCCTTACGCAAAATTCGCCATAAAGTGGTCTGGGGGATGCCCAACTCTTGAGAACGGAGTGGAATTGACTGATTTGGATCATTTGCTACGGACGTTTCAACGGCAGCGATATTTTCGACACTTCGACAAACCCGTTGTCTCACTGGCACGGCAACATCACACAACGAATATGTAGACTCAAATTTTTGCACTAAACTTGTTACTGCCTGTCTACTAGGGCGAGAATTACGACCGAAAATCGGAGTTAACGCTCTTAAAGTAGCGGTCACCGACTCCGAATTTCTGTAGTAAATTTTTATAATTTGCAGACGTTGTCCGTTCGTGTACTTTACCATGATGAAAATGTTAAGTCTACTGAATAAATTGACATTGACAGTTCGATGATTAATGAAAGGGTGCGTTCACAAATTGAATTAAAAGTTGTCAAGTCCCTATTGGAAAACCCTTTACTTATAAATACTATTAAATTTTAAAAAATCATCAAATAAATATGTATAGGATCCATGTACTGCAGGTTAAAAAAGAAAAACAAAGACAATTAAATAAATAACTTAAAAATAGGGGAAAAAAGCTCCTAAACATCGTGAATATAAACTTAGTATCTGATTATTTCCAATGATCGAAAACCAACACAAAAATGTAATTTATAGCAAAAACAACAAGACTCTTGCTAATCATATTGCAAGAAACTTGCAACAATTTAACTTCAAACATTTTCTTCATATAGCAGGTCTTGCATTAGGGACGACGCATTTGTAAACTGAAATTTTTTCAGGTAGCGGCTTTGGTGAGTTTGCTTTTTTGACATTTGTGACGGTTTACGTCATCATGGAACGATACACGCTTATAATACGATACAACGTTTATAAATCATTTAGATATTTTAAAATCAGTAGCGGCTATTTTGCGTGCATTATCTCTAACTTTCAATCTTTCTAGTTCAAGGAACCAAGAAAATACTATAGCTGTTAGTTAAAATGTTCATGAAGATTCAAATGTGTCAATTCTCATCCAACTCAGCCATTGAGCATTTCCAACACTAATTTGTGGCGATTATTTCTACAAGATCTTGTGCTACCTACTTACAGAGATTGCTTTAAATCGAGACCTCTAATCAAACTGATATTTACTTCACCGCAGATTCAGTGATTTGCTCTAAAAGGAACTTAAAGCTTATCGAATTATATAAGAAAATCATAAAGAAACCAATTTCTGGCTTATTTCTTTTGAGAGTAAGCAAAACTGACCCATCTGATATGAAAATCAGCTAGAAGTAAAGCATGAAAAAGCATTGCATCCATTCAAACGAAAGGTCTGGTGTGCATTTCATAATGTAAAAGTCGCTGAACCTTGCTATTCTTAAACAAAGTTAGTAACCAAGTTCCTGTGACTGAAACTCGCTATCGCTCATTTTTTACTAGATTGTTTTGAGCTCGAATTGAATTCTCTCAAGTTGGATAGCATATGGTTTCAACAAGACAATGCTAGTTGTCATTCACTACCAATCAAACACTTCACACTTACTGAAAGAGAAGTTTGGTGAATCGATTATTTTTAAAAATGGACCAATCAATTGTGCTCCACGCTCATGCGATTTAACACGCTTAGACTTCTTTCTATGGGGTTATATTAAGTTAGTTTACACCAATTAACTAGCAACATCACATGGCTTGCAGACCAACACTGAGCTTGCCTTTGCTGACATATATGAAAAAGTCATGGAGAATTGAGTTCGATTAATTTATTTCTGTCAGGGTTTCCGTTGAAAACAATATACTCCATCAACAATGGTATTAATTGTTCAGCATAGTGAATTAAAAATGGTCTTTAATGTCACAAGCTACGTCTTTCGTTTTACAATAAACAAAAATCAAACATTCTCTTGAACTTGGAGAGTGGAGTTCTGCAGGGACAAATAACCAGGCACTGTATTAATCATTTGTTCATTTTATTTTTTCGCAACCTATTCAGGTGAAACATAGATTGTTGGATTCTTAAGAAACGCCCCATAAATTATTCAATGACTCTTTAAGAGGAAAAAAAATATTGCGTTCTTTATGAATGAAAATGTATGTATTCATTTAGATATATATGTTTAGACGATTACCCTTTGATTATACTACTATAGTGTGCCCATACAAAACTTGCGCCTTTTATTAAAAAAATATCACAATTATTGTCAGCACATACTTAGGTTAGGCATAAAAATATCTAACAATAGTGCAGTTAATTTAAGGCTAGTTGGAAATTTTAATAAAAGCTCTAATACTGTCAACATAAGAACGTCAAAATTCTAAAAAAAAAACTGACATTAATATAAAGCAATTAATATCGATTATATGGATTTAGTAAGTTTTGTATTGAATGAATTCTTAATTTTCTTAATAATAACCCTAAAAACAAGACTGCAAAATCATTAATTATATCCACTTAAATAGCTTCCATAAACGATTCCCTTTTGTTATTTCCTTTTTTTATCGGCCAAAGACTTCAGAGTTTATCGAACTCTTTCACAAGACAGACAATTTACCATCAGAGCTGCTTATTAAAGAGATATCTTCTTAATTGGTGTTCTTGCTACATATCAGTATTATTTTTATGCGAAGAGTTTGGCTATAAAGGAATCCGGTTCTGAAATGCGGACAAAATTATCGAGAACATCTTTTTGTTTTTTATCTCGGTCTTCTTACGTTCAATTTCCAATTCATGCTCTTCTTTTAAATGAAAAACGGTAAATTTCGAGTCGATGGAGGGACGGATTTATTTCCTTAATATGTGACTTCAAGCACGAATACCGTAAAGCTTTTAAAGAATGTATGTTAATGTGTTCGAAGACATTGCAAAGCTGTAATTTGGCGAAGAAGGGGCTGTAATTGTATACAGTTACCCGTCATATATAATATACGCGTTTCAAAAAGCAATGTAATGTAAAGTATGATTTAATTCGTTTACTAGAAAGCTTTAGGTATATAGGACCTGGTAGTTTACTCAACATAATGAAGTCTTTATGTAATTCAATTCAGATAAAGAAGTGAAATGGTAACGTGTCCTATCGGTGTAAAAGTCCCTGAAAGGTCTATACTTGGACCATTATTGTTTGTTTTATATTATAACAACCTTTCGCTCTAGAATTATAAAAATTAGGAATAGAATCTTACAAAATGATAAGAAACGTATAATACGCTTAAAAACGAAACTAAATAAAACAGAAACCTTAACCTTTAACACCAAAGACTTAAAGAAACCTTAATTCAGATTTGACTTTGTCCATCTAAATTTACTTTTCAACAGTAGCTACGCCATTGCATTGGAAGGATAGGGCACAATTGTTAGCATTTATAGAAAAGAGTACGTGAAGGCAGTATGAGAAAAATCATTAGTTTTTGAAATCTGCACATTTTTAAAAAAATTGGAATATTTAAATTTCAATCAATAAAATAACTTCGATAATAAATACAATATAAAAATTTTAAAGTAAACAAGTACAATTTCTTGTTGCTCTTTTGATAACTTCCAAATTTGAAAATATTGTTACAAAAATATTGAATACAATTGCGCAAACAGGGTTGAACAGGGCTCGCACAATGGTCGATGTAAATTGTATTAGTTAATGTGCAAAACGCTTTTTTTGTTTTCTAACTGATTCATTTATTTATGATAATTTTATTTTACACGTTATTGCATATTTAAATCTCTTAATTATATTAAATAATCTACATTCACTAAATAACTTTTAAAATTCATAGAACATTTAAATTCCTGAAAATTAATTTCATATTTTTTTGTTTTAGGTAAGTTATTCGTACCAAACCTTCGTTGGCAGTTAAAACGTAAGTAGTACCTTACATACCCAAAGTCGACAAGCATCCATTCATGTAACTGGATCGTCAAAATTTTAGCAAATTGAAATATTCATAGTTAATTGGAATACATGGGAAATTAACACATATAGGTGAACATCTGACAATCTTTCTGTTGGATTTTTAGACAATACAGAATATATACAGTATGTACATACATTTATAAAGTAAAATATTTATTAAGTTAAAAAAAATTCTTGGGTACATGCAATATTTAGTTCGTCCAACTGATTGCTCGAAATATGCAATCAAGTTCTTAGAGATTTCAGATCTGAAAAGGCATCTTTATAAGACTTTTCAAATCTTGTTCAACTTGAAACTATTCTCTCAAGCTATAGTCTCCCAAGCCAAAAATTAAAATTGAAGCTTTCTGGGTAAGTGGTCAGCTCTAAGATATCCTCGTAACTAGCTTTTTGAGCCGCAAGACATTTTAGAGGGACAAAAATGAAAATAGAAAAATATTAGTGTTCCAGTATCTATAATAAGAAAGGCAGGCTAAAATTTTTACAGAAAAAAGACTGATATATGTAATAGAAACACGTTTATAAAGTTCATCTTATATGCTAATACACTAACATTTAATATGGACTCTGCTACTCTTAAGAATACCTTCTTAGCGATTTTCTATTTTTGGGACCAAATTTTCTGCATAATTCCTCGGTAATAAGCGTCATATCTTCTTCATATTGAGAGATAATAGGGAAATTTTATATACACGTTTACCGCGAAGTTTCTGCTTCATAAAAGTTCAAATATTTTCAACTGGATTGACATCTGAGAACTGACGCACTATCAATGAAATACCATTTACAGGCTGTCACTCCTTACACAGTTTGCTTCAACGTTTAGGATAGTTATCCTCTCGTAGGATCTAGTCTACACTGTTATCTTTAAACTACACTTTTGTTGACCTTTACAGTCCTTTGGTATAATTCTACCACACATCTTGCATTTAAAGTTCCGGTAAAGACTGACAAAGTTCGAAACCCCGCCTGTTACAAAAAACCCATTCATGAACCTTCTTTGTCCATTGACCATGCCTTTCTTCCAGGTGACAAGCAACAGAAAAACGATTGATTGTAAATGCAACCTCGGATGCAACTCATGTCTGTCGATGTTTCTCGAACAGCAAGAGTTGACTAATTTTGCTTCGATAAGAGATACCGTGTCCGCATAATCTGTTTATAATTATCCTTAAACGAATGTTTATGTTCTTCTTAACCAGCTCGAATTATTCATGAGTGTTAATTGCAGTTCTATCTTAAATAAACTAATAACAGCCTTATTTCGCCGCGTTGTTGTAGTGCGTCACTTTGAGTTTGTCTATAACGTCTTATCCATCGTCCGACTTATGTAAGTAACTAGCTACCGCTGCCATTGTCGGATTAGGACCTTTATGATGCTCACACTAAATTACTTGCATGTATTATGTTCTACAAACGCTAGACTCATTTCACAAAAAAAAAAATGGTATCTTGAGTCACATACAACGAATAATTGAACTATCACTGAGTAGGGGTATTAGAAGGAAGATATTTCGATTTACTCTTCCAACCCCTCATCGCATTAACTTTCTGTGCATGGGATACTAACCCGCGTTTCTAATTATACAAACTGTATATATCAAAATATTCGGTTTCTTACCTTCATCTTATTCCAAAAATATTCTAATATTTTGATTGCATAATATGAGATAACGAAAATGGAAAATTCATATATAATTCATTCAAAACAAATGGCGTTGGATCAACAAAATTATGTAAAGTGCGCATCAAATTGTCTACTGGCATATGCATACATATATCGCTATATAATAAGAATAAATATTGACGAAATCGTATTAAATAAGACGTACGTATTCTGTGTTTTCATACCTATTTGTGAAAAATGATAAACTATCAAATTATTGCATTACAAATATAAATAAATATGTAAATTGATATAGACATTGATCATTTTTTAAAGCATATTTTAAAATATTATAGTTGGAATTTTATAAGATAATATTCCACTAAATCTAATTCAGGATATATCAAAAATAATTCAAAA
The DNA here is from genome assembly GCA_031893035.1 of Dermolepida albohirtum. Lineage (NCBI taxonomy): Eukaryota > Metazoa > Arthropoda > Insecta > Coleoptera > Scarabaeidae > Dermolepida > Dermolepida albohirtum. Next base: position 208,579 of record JAVIWB010002764.1, read on the forward strand.
ATTACTGGACACAAACTAGAGCAAAGAAAAGAATAAATTCTAATATCACATATATTTATTCCATTCGTTCTCTAACATGGATTCTGTCTGAATATCGACAAGCGAAGCACAAAGTTTTTCTAATTTTCCTAATACGTCGGCGGCCATCGCTGTGGACCGCTTCAATCGGAACTTGATGGATTATTTATTCGATTCTTTGACGTGGTCGACAAAAATACACAGGAAAACACCGAGAAGGATTATTCGCACTATGCGACTGGGCAGGACGTCAATCTTTGACAAAATGTCAGGCAAAACATATAACAACCGTCCATCATTTTACGTGTCACGACAAATTTCTGGATTGTCCGCTGGCGGAAATAATGCTTAAAGCTGTAGAATTTTCCGGATCAATTTTGTCCGATCTAAAATGACAGTTTTGCAAATCTCTACTCTATTTGGCAAAAGAATAATAATAACATCAAAAAGTTTTTTTTTTAAGTCGAAACTAAGAAGTTTGAAACTAAGTTTAAAAATTTGTTTAACGTAAACGAATGACTACCCGAGTGTTCTTTTGAGAAAATCCATGGCATTCATTATTTAGCCGAAACAAATAAACTGCGTGGGATGTCTCTTAAGTTTTGCATATAAAACTGGAATAGAACAGTAGATAACTTTTAAAGACTGTTTGTTTTTTTTGTTTTTCGTAATATTTTCCACTAATATTAATACACTTTGAATGCGTTCGAATAAACTATGGTTGTTCTACTAGTTTATTGGTACAGTCAAAATTGCGTTTTTGAAGGCATCGACTGCTCCTTCTGACTACTGGAACTTAAACTTAACTAAAGAAATCGGTGGGGTCTAGGTCTGGACTGTACGGAGGATGGTTCAACAATTCGACGTTTTGTTGCGTTAAAAATTCAATTATCTTGCGTGCTGTGTGCGAACTTGAACTGTCTTGGTAAGGGATGAATCGTCGTTAGCGATTGGTTTTTCAAAGTTTCGACGCAAGCAAATGATTACAGTTATTTGATCTTGTAGCGGAATTGTTGTTGCATGGCCTGCTTACCAGACAAATGTCGCGATCATCTTTTTGGAGACACTTCGAGAACGAATAGTTTTCGTCGGCTTTTCTTCACCTTGGAGCACCCAAACAGACGACTGGAGTTTACTTCTGGCTCATATGAGTAAATTCAATCGTCACCACTGACAATGTTGTACACGTTCTTAGTGTTTCCGGTGTTGAACTGATCTAGAGTTTCTTGACACCAACTAACCCCAGCTGCTTTCCGTTCTTCGGCCAACAGATGCAGTATCCAACGAGAAACTAATTTTTTTACATACAATTCTGTATACAAAATTTTTTTAATTGAGGTCTTTAAAATCCCCAATAATGCTTCGATCTTCGTTCATGATCTTGCGCACAGCATCGACCTTTTCCTGAGTGACTGCCGTTTTTTGCGAACCTGCTCTTGGATCGCCGCGAAGATTAATCCGTCCACGTTTGAATTCTCCATACCAATGAAAAATTGTTAACTGATGTGGTGATGCATTGTCGAAAATAGGAACCAATTCGGCGAGGAATTGTTTTCGAAAATTATAATAAATTATTCCGCGAAAAGTTCTCGGTTTAGTTTCTTTTTTCAACTAACTTGTTAACTGTGAGTGTTTGTTGTAGGTACAACACTACACGTATAGCACTGAAACTTTGAATCTAGGTTAACTAAAGATGGAGGTTAATTTTCAGTAATGACATTTTATTAGTGGCGCCCTTTATGTCCCACTAAGCAAAACATAAAAGCCATCCCACGTATTGGGATGTTTATCTGTATTCATCACAAAAACTATCTGTTTTAACTTGGGTTTATAATTTGAAGCTTTTAGTTTTATTTTTTACGTACAGAGACTTTGATTTTAAGGAACTTATAGGAAGCTATTTAAAATATAATTAATTCAAAAAATATTAGAATTCAATGAAGTAAAGAGATTGGTTTAAATTTTTATATTCCAGTAACAAAAAGGATGTTCTTGTGTTAAATAATGAATTCAGTAAAATTCAGATATATTTTGATTAAATCAATTTGCTTTAATTTTTCCAGGAAAATTTTCTTTTAATTTAATGTCCAGTGCAAAATTATATTGTCTAGAAGTATTATCCATTACATCCATTTGAGACATATGGATTATTCTGGAATTTTTAAATTGATATTGTGTTCATTTTATTCGTAGTTTAGATATTTTCAAATAAAATAATTTATTCGTAATCGATAAAACAATGGAGAGCGCTTAGGATATGATATATATCTTCTATATCTCTCTTTTCAATATTATGAATTAATTTTAATAAATATTTATGATATCTTAAAATTTATATTAATGTTCATATCTTCAATGGCTAGTCGTTCATTTGCTTCGTAAAATGCTTACTCTTACGACCCTCTCACTCTATCTTACCCTTCAATACGTCGATGCATATCGACACGGGAGTCCAACTTTCAGGTTTGGTTTTTAGCTCGTAACCTGAATTCCTATTTCTTATTATCTTTTGAAGAACCTAAGTTATTCAAAATAAATATGTAAACGTCACCGAATTGTTTAAATACGTAAAAGGGTATTTATTCTTTAATTGAATTTGCAATTTAGTTAGTAGTCGTGCATTCAATCATATTTCCACCTAATTTTGAACTGAATTTTCACTAATATTTAAATAATATAGGATAACATAAGCATGTCGAAATTTATACAATATAGCAAAACATAAAAATTAAAGAATATAGGTCTTAAAGCACTGCCTTGAAGAACGCCATTTGTCGTTAATACTAGAAAACTAATTTATTAATATGAAACGTCTTTTAAGTTTTTTTCGCTTTCTTTGCAATGGTTCCAAATACATAAAATGTTTCAGTTTAGAATTTTGTTTTTACTTTGCATCAATTTAATATTATAAATTTTCCTTTTCTGTTATTTCAATTATTAATTATTTGGCCTATCTAATGAGGTAAAATAAGTACATATTAAGTGGTGCCGGTAAAAAGACGACAGAAAAAGGTATGAATATTGAAACGCAAATAACGAGCAACGCTGACGAAATTGTATTCATAAAAAAGCCGTGTAGGTTACTTCATTGGTCTTATTCATACTCTAACAACAATGTCTCAGATTCCGTTAACTAAATATACCTAACACAATGAAGTACGTGTGCCTTCTTTTGACTACATACTCTCTTCCTGTCTTTAGCACAAACTAACAAAAATTAACTATACTGTCATTACCCGAAAATCTGATGCGTTTAAAAGATTATGTCCAGACAGATATATCGTAAATATGTCCATACACAAGTCGAAATGAATCTTAGACACTGGTATTAAATCTTAGAATAACAGTAAACGTGTAGATCGACTGAACGGATGACACAGCATAAATCTGAAATAATGTCAGGTAGGAGGTAATTTAGAATACGTCGATATCACCGCCGTTTTCGCACACTGAACGGTCACGACACCGCTCCTGCGACAGTGAATAATTGTTTCTTTTCAGTTTTTGAGAGTCGATTTAGAGTTGAGCGTGTAAAATGGCGTTTTGTCAACAACGGTGCTTACTTATACATGTACATAGATGTATGTAGTTATGAATTATTGAAGGTAACGACCTCAGATACTGTCAATATTATAAAAGGAATTTAATGGGGAAATATTTACTACTGGTTTTCTGTTTATGCCTTCTATATTAAAAAAAATTAATATTTCGGGCTAAAATGAAATTGAATGAAGCGCAACTAAACGCAATATACGTGGAATATTGAAATGTCATAATTTTGAGTCTTAATATTGTGTAATAAAGGAACTCTATTAATAGATGTTATTGTGTACTTATTTTTTACGGTTTCTTATTTTATTAAAATTTATTTACATAAAAAGTTATTAAAAATTTTCCAACAGATGTCACGTTTGAGGTTACGTAAAAAGTAAATAATTATTAGCATTATATTTTAGAACGCTGGTATAGAGGCGTTGACATTTATATTGTAAACTAAATTTTAGATTATACTACATAAAACTATGCGACAATCTTCAAAAAAACCTACACAAATAACTTTAGACATTAAATACATAGGCACTGCTCTACTTTACTTAATATTTTTTACCTCCTCCTCGTAGTACTATATTGATGTTTCGAAATCTTGCTTTAATTTTTATTTCTTTGTTGCTCTCAATATTTATGTGAATACTTAAATACTTAGATGAGTCTACGTGTTTTAGCCTTTTCTCATTGACGCAGTTCTTTTTTGATCATCAGATTATCATTTCTTGGTATTTGTTACTCTGAGTGCTTTATTTCAACTGGATAGGTGCATTTGTAAATCTTTCTCGCAAAAAGCAAGGAAGAACATCTATAAAACGGTATACGCGCCCATTCCTACTTTTTCCTGCAAAAAATATGTATTAAATAAGTGATTAATAAGTAAAATACACAGAATAGAAATGAAATATCCCAAGTCTTGGGAATATTATTCTACAAAGCTCAAAACGATTAACGGTGTTTCTATATAATTTGTAATAAAAAGTAGTGCCAGTTTGTAAGACACTTTCATTTGTGCTCGTAGTTAGTGTGCGAGCATCGTGGTGTCGGTCCAGTAGCAGAAATATAATTCTAAACACTACCAAAAAATATAATGCAGTCTTATTGCCACAGTAAAGGCAGTTTAAATATAGAATCCGTAACTTATAATCTGAAATATATTTCTATGTAAAGACAGAAAAATATATTCTCGCGGCGAAAAAAATATCGATACGCAAACATAAATTAAATAAATGTCAAAGCAACATGATTTGTTGGGAAAGAAGGGTATCAAAGCAGAAAAAATACGTATTGCTAGGAAAATTACATGTGTTTATCAACACTATTAACAATCGGTAATTGATTAATTAACGGGAAAAATAGAATACATATATAATAACCACGTGAATATAATTTCTCATGTGAACCAATGTAAACCTATATCAACTCCACCAAATCTGCGTGTGGTCCCCTTGGTAACAGGGAGGAATATGTGCAAAAAATAAAATTAATTAATTAATACTTTATTAGGAAACGACGGCTTTTTCCAGGAGCGAACACTGTTTGTTTACTCTCACGAGTATAGTAGATTCTCTCCCATAATCTTAGCGGTTGTGAAAGCAATGCCTTGTGCACTGAGAGCACGCCTTAACATTGAACATGAGCTGCAGTTGGTGTCCCAGCTAATTTGAATCCGCTACAATAAAGGCGACCAAAAGAATTCCCGTCATCGAGAAGCACGTGCAGGTCAAGTTTTGTACCACCAGGGGGCAGTGATTTTTCGACCCAGGAAGGAGGTTTTTTTACCACGAGACGACCAAGAGCTCTCTTCCATCGAACCGCACAAGTATACCACCGCAAGGTAGTTCGGGAGCTGCTCAACTCAGAAGACAAGCTTACCAGCGTAGAGGCAACGTAGAGCTTCTCATTTTATATTACTGCACGACATTTCATATTATTCTAACATTGCTAATAAGTCGAATTTTTTCCTAAGAAAACGCGTATACAGATCTGACTCTATACATTTTGCGGGGAGTCCGGTTACACTAGCGTCAACCACGAGTAGCACAATTTTATTTTTTCCCTTAATTGCAATAATCACAAAAATACAAAATAAATCGAAAAGCCTTAAAACGATTGTAGTTGAGTGCGAAATTGCACGCTTCGACCCGCTCCTTGATCAGAATCGATAGGTTCACCTCTACGATTAGCAATTAAGGTTTGCAATTTTTTGACTTGACTCCCGTTTGCTATTTTACTTATTTCTGTCAGAAATACTATCGTAGTATCATCATACTCTTTTAAATCGCTCATATTTATGTCCCAATGTACGACAAAACCACAATTCACAAACTATGCCAACATTAAAGCTTGGCACGAACACATTTTCTGCAAATAGAAAATAATGAATAGGTTCTATAGCCCCCTTAAGTAATCTAACCAGTCCCAAATTTTTATCTCGACATGATGGTTCACTTTACAATCATTTCCTTTATCATTTTCTTTGGTTAGATTTATTAATTTTAGCAACTCTAAATTATATTGTTAAATACTAACTCTACAAATAGGCTATTTTTTTACAGCAGGTTCAGAAAAAAAAACAGAAAAAAATTCGACCTTTTTCGGATAGCTTAGAGCCTAATTTGTCAAAATTTATAGCATTTGTTTCATCTTCTATTTGGTCTTCTTACTCTCATATAGGCTCATTAAGATCCAGTAAGATGACTGGTGAACTTAGAAGAGCACAGGAAATACACGAAAACTTGAATGAGGACAAAAAAGGATTACGTTGATCAGTGATTGAAATATCTTACACTAGTTGATAATTAAATATTACAGTCAAAAGTAAGTAATACATCCAACGCGGTCGCTGTGTGTTCTTTAGTATGACGGGGCTCGCTCTTCTACGTCGAACACAACAATGGCGTCTACGATACTAGCTGGGTAACTCTGGGAGAATGTTTGCCAAAGGCCTGAATTAACAATTAACGCTATGTTCCTTCTAGACCAAATTTAAAAGAAACAAAGTTTTAAGTACATACCAACCTGCCTAATTAATTCGTGTTGTGGCGTTTTATTCCTTTAAACAATAAATACAGCATAAACACGCTCACAACGTCGTATACATCATTAGGGAAACGATTATTAATTTTCGAGTTATTGGCTCGTAAATCCAAACAGAAATTACTGAACAATTTATGCCACCCTTTCCATAGTTGCAAGACGCACCTTCAGAAATCCCACATTCAACGACAAGTGACGCTGAGCCAACACGCAACACGTGCTTTGAATAAATCCCGAAAGTCAATAGGACGATGCAGTCACCTGATTGTCATTGTTGTTCTAATTAGTGGAGCACCTGCTCATATTCAACATGGACTCAAAGAAATATTCAGCATTTATATGAAAATTTACAAAAATAAAAGTAAATGACGTTTCTATAGCTAAATAACTGAAAACAACTATAAGGAATTTAATATCATATTTACATACACGTAATCAGTTATATCCGAATTTAATTGTATGCTCAATCAGTTGTTTATTTTTTTTTCCAATTTTATTTTCCTATTATAGTTATTACTCTACGAAATAGATCACCATTATTTGATACCTTAATAATTTATTGTTTAAGAAAATTCAAATTCCTTCCACATTTTTGAGTAAAATAGCTATTATTATTAATGTACTTACTCTGTATAGAGCAAATGAAAATTATCTCCCTTATAATTCTAAAAGAAAATAAAACAAATACTTCCTCTTCCGGATACTAAATTATTCAATAATTCAAAATAAATCGTTTTCCTGGTAATTATGGTATTTTTATAGAATTCAGTGTCGTTATCTAATGAATAAATTATTAACATCGATTATAAAACGAAACTAAACTAGTGTTGATCTCTTGCTTTAGCTAGCCGTAGGTAAATAATTTTGAATCCTCTCGCTAGGTACATATATATATATATATATATATATATATATATATATATATATATATATATACAATATATACGTATTGCTTTTACCGTTATGTCTTTATACATACATATATACTTAATGTAATTCTTAATCCATACTACCTGCTGCAACTGTAGCAGAAATGCAATGCTAAATTCATAAGAGGTAGCGTAGGAAGTCGAGTTCTGCTCCATAGAGACTTCAATTAAATTAGTAATGCTATAATATGTTACTATACATGTACACATATTACTATATATACATAGGGAATAATACTAGTAATATCCACATCAGACCACCATCGTATCTACCGGAAACGATCGCGAACTATGAGGGAACACTCTGCTAAATTGAAAATGGTAATGAGATAGCCGAGATGCTAATAAATCAGGTGAATCGATTTGAAAAAAGGACCAACGAAGCACCCTCCACCCACCATCCAATATCACTAACAGTTTCGACCTCGGGCAGTGCTCCTAAGCACTCACACTTACGTACAGACAGACTCGCATATACTGACACACATACACTTAGACGGCAGTCCCAGCTGTCGTAAAAAGAAAAGGGCCCTGCTATTAGGTCGCGAAAGAAGAAGGTTAAAGTATCGCAAGTATTTCATATTCGAACTGATATTCGTGATACGAAGTTCAGAAAATTCTGTATCGCAATATTTTATGGGATTTTGGGAACGAATTTTAATTTCTGTTATTTTCCAAAATATATACAGGGTCATATTTTTTTGATTTTGTTTTTATTATCAGGATTTATATGAATTCTTTAATAAAGTCATAAGTAAAATTACTAACTAACGCATACCTTCTTTAGATGTAATTAATGTGTTAATAATATGTCAATAATGTTATTAATAACTGTTGACTATAAGACTACAGCATCTATGATATTGCAGTACAGCATACAAAAAGAAATAGAATGAACATGCAGAAAAAGTGGCGGAAAGTATAATGTCAAAAATCTGAAAAGGAAAACTTCTCATAAGTAGAAGACAAAGAACAGTTGGTTGTCTCCATATCCAGAATAGACTTCTAGCGGCATTTTATTAAGAAAAGCACAAAAAGAACGATACTTATTCATGGTTAAGAAACTAAATTTTAACGGGAAATTCGTCTTTAACCTGCAAAGTAATTAGTTTAATTTTTGGAATACCGTTTCTGCTTTGTTTTTTCAAGTATATGTACATTCCAAGCCCTCTTGCTTAAAGGAACCAAATCTTTAATAAAGATAATTGGATGTTGTTTATATATCCATGCCTAAAGATTATCAAAACAAATAATCCAAAGGGTTTGTAAGAGTTTACTCATGAAAATTACTTAAGGCCTACCATAAATTTTATTCCGTCTAACGATTTTCCCAAAATTAATAGAAAGCTAGTTTCAAGATTACTATTAAGAGCTGCATGCAAAAGCTTAACTGAACCGCATTGTGTGGAAAGCGAAAATTATTGCTTATTCCCTTCCAGTCACTTTAGAAGCTCCGCAAAGATTCAACCTGGGACTTTCATTATTTAACGTTTATTTATCCACCTGTTGCTTTTGTTGGAATGCAGACTTGTGGTTTATGCAGATGTTTCAGGACTATCTCTACATTGATAGGTCCAAGGCTAGAATACGGATCCATCATTTGGTATCCGTGCTATATTTTCAAACAGCTTGGCGTGGAGAGGGTGCAGAAGAGATTCTTTAAGTACTTGTCTTGTAGAAGCAGCGGCATTTTTCTACCTCGTGAGACAAAGTATACATTGCTGTTAGATTTCCACAATTTTCAGAGTTCAATATCTTGACGGGAGTTAGCCAGTGCTGAGTTTGTACGTAAACTTGTCTAAAATCAAATTGATTCTCAATATCTCCTGTCAATGGTGGATATTTTGGTGCCGACGTATGCAATGCACTTCAAAGATACACACTATTGCTCTTTTTTCTGATTTTTACATATGTAGTTGGCCCACTACATTTTATTGCTTTTCATCATTTTTAGTTCAGCTTTGATTACTGAACTACTTGCAATTACTTAATAATTTAAATTGAGTACGTACGTACGTACACATGCCGGCTAGAGTATGTATTCATTCATCGTGCATAAGTCTCTTTGGGTGTCGTAAATTTAAGTATGATGCTATTATGTATTTGTATAATCCTGTAAAGAGATGCGTCCATTAGATAATAAAGATCATCATTATTATTATTATTATTATTATTCCTACCAAGTGCCATGATTCAATTCAATTCTTCAGTGAGTTGAATTCAATGAAAATTTTGTATTATCACCATATTTGTTTCAATTCAAGGTTTCAGGAATAAAATAGGGTAGGTGACGTTTAGTTTTCATGTAATCAATTCCTGTAAGTGAAATCCATTCTCAGCCTTGAAAATTTACTTCCGACTATTACCTCAATATATTCTGTCTTCAAAAGAGTAAGTTAATCAGTAGTAGTAAACGAATGTCTTCAAAGATAAAGATGGTCGCAGGAATCAGGCTATTTTTTTGTCTCTTGGTTTACATAACCTTCAAGAGAGATTTTTACATCTTCTGCCTATTTATCTAACTAATGTATTTCTAAGTAAGGTTTCCTGTTGCTTAGCTATTGCTTGCATGTAAATTATCGTGATGTAACACAGGAATATCAAAAAAATATATACTTCATATTTGGACAGATTTTGCTGATTTATCTTTATAAATTGATGATTGGTCAGAGTTTTAATGTATTGCTTTTACAATTAGAATAGATTTTAAGAAGAATTTGATTTTGTCTCTATAATTGAGTGAGTCTAAACTAAGAAAGTGTAATGACGTATTACATTAACTGTACCACAACAAGTAATAGTTCGAGAAAGCAAGAACACCTAAAATTGTAATATTGATTAGATTAAGTTATAAAACTTTAAAGTTCATTATAAAAGAAGATTATGTGTTTCCTAAGTAAATAATTCACCAAAAAAATAAGTTTTATGTTTTCCTCAATTCAATATTCGCGAACTGCAGTCATTACTAGCAATAAATTCGAAATAAATAATGTGTAGCAAAGAAGTTCGTTGCATATGGAAGGTATAAAGTTTGCAATTATTTTGCAATTATCTCCCGTAAAAGTTACTTATCAAACATAAGTCTGTGTCAAACAGGTATTAATATGCCTTAAACCTATAATTTGGGTCGTTTTGTTTTAAAATGTTAAAGTAATATCGAATAATTACTGCGATATCTCCCATCGGTTACCAGAATACAAAAATCAAAGCAAATAGCTGCGCCTTGAGATATTTTCGAGATAATTGCGTGTTTCTGCATTGAGATTTGGTGTTTCGTGGGCCTCGTGCACGTAAATATAGAGGATGCGTATGTAATTTTAAAGTGAAATATTAACCGAAAATAATTTAAAACGATCCCTATCTTCGAAATATGGTATTCTTGAATCTTTAAGTTTATGTTTCCATCTATAAAATCTCTTCTACAAAATAATTAATTAATAAAAAAAGAGATGTAAGATATTTAATATTTTGTGCTTCTAGTATTTAACAAGTCAACAATTAAGCAAGCACTAACTGTGAGTTTTGCCGCTAATATATTATAATCAAAAAAGGTAAATAAAACCTCTTGCCATATCGGTGTTCGTATTATGTATACGTATTTCGATGACTAAGTTGTCATCATCAGCAGACAACTAATCACAACTGTACGCAACTGGATCCGCGGTAAAACTCGCAACTTTACAGGTTAAGTACCAAACACACACTGATTTATTTTACACAAAATATAATATGATTCCTAGTCTTAAACCCAACACTTATACTAAAGTATACCTCACTACCACTTATAGACTTGTTTAACTGTCGTATCTTCCAGGAAGTCAAAGAGGCAAGAATATATTATCAGATCTTGATCTATGTTTAACACATGACTTTCATTTTTCACAATAAATATGGTCTGGTAATTGACCAATTCACGGTAATTATTTCTATTTTTGACTAAACGTAAACAATTCACGGTTAGAATATTAATGTTCCCTAGCACGTGTTTCGTTAAACTGGATTTCCCAGGCAGTTTAAACTTGATGTGCGCGATATGTTGTTTATACCGGATTTTTACTGGGCGTTTAGTTTGCTGATGTATTGTTTATTACAACGTCGGCATTTCATTTTCTAAATCCCCGATTTCTGATTTAACTGGACTTAATCTTTTGCATTTCCTGCGAGAGATTTAATAGAGTTCCTGGACCGAAATCTAACTTAAAACGCTTTTTAAATTTTTTGTAACTTTTTTTCAGTTATCTTCACTAATTGATATAACGATTATATCCGAAATAAAACCTTTGTACCTCGCAATGTTCCTAACAAAGATTAATTCTCTTTCGTGCTTCACTTTTGATAATGGAAATCTCAGCAAATGATTGATAAGAAAATTGAAAGAAGCCCTATTTTGTTGTATGCTATGATTTGAATACGCCGTAATAAACCTATACTAGATGTTCATTTTGACCTTCGTTCAGAATTTTGTGAACCTTACTGTATGAAGTAATTTAACATCTTATGCGATTGTAATTATCCGTCCAATTTTCCAGTCATCAATCGATTCATCGGAACTTCTTAAAAGAATAATTTCCATCATAATTTCATCCGCGTATCAACAGCAATTCTTCTTTTTCCTTGTCTTTTATTACACCATACGCATTTCCCTAAATACGACGAGATGAAAAGATTTGTGGAGTCCGTAATTTATGTTCGAAAAATCTTGTCCGATTAGTACAGGTAGCGGATTATAGGTAGACGGGTGGTGGCTTTATTTTCTGCCCATTAAGAGATTTCTGTTTTTGATACCGCCAGTTAGTAATTGACATATTTATGTGCCTTTGGCGACGACTTATAATTTATAGGTGTTACATTTCCAATTATACATCATAACAAATTGAAACATCTGTCTTCAGGGCGTTTTACATCGATTTCTCTGTATGACCGGTAAGACAGAAATAAATGGTGGTTGGTTTGTTATTACGTTTCTCCGGTCTAGGACTGCGTTACGCATGTATAAGCTGGAATATATTTATCTAATAATAGACTACTTCGGACTTGTCTAAGTTATATATAATATTATTTAATCTAAAGAATATTTCTTCCATCAAATGTTATTTAAAAGCTGAGAATATGGGCATTTATTTATTGCTCTACTAAGAGCACTAGAGGACGCTACGATATAGATAATTCTAAATAAACATATTTAAGTTTTTTTTACTAGAATTTAGCAAAATCAACAACGATTAGTTTAATAAAAATCAATTCCTTCAATGTTCATATATCTAGAGCTAAAGAACATTCACACAATTTACTATCACATATCGCTTTCTCACATATATGTTACCTTAAATCTACAAATCTCGACATTGTTATATAGATAATGAGTACGTCTTTAAGAATAAAGGAAATAACTGGTTTATGCAACTTAAATAGTTACGATGGCAACAAAATGTTTTTCGGGTTGTGGGGACAAATAACAGTGAAACGGTATTAAATCCGTAAAATAGTAATCAACAAATTAAAAACCAATTTCATTAATTTTTTACAATGCAGTCAAGCATTGTGAGGGAGATCATTATCTTCTAAAAAACTCACACCCTCGGCTAGTTTTACGGCGCTTTTCCTATGAATAGTCGGAAACGCACGTTCATGTGCAATGCTTCTATAATGAACTTGAGTTCAATCCGTTAACCTTATAAAATGATATCATGGGCAAAATTAATGTTTTCCGAAGTGGAGAAATTGGCTTATCTTTAACATCTGATCTTCCTCTCGTAAATTCCTCAACCTTGTTTTTAAGAGTGGTGTAGGAAGAATACTGATCACCTAAGGTTTCTATCATATCAGCAAAAATATTTTTACCCAATAACTCTTGACAAAATAAATATTTAATAACTGTCTGAAACTCGATTTTTTTGATATCTAATTTTTCTTTAGACATGCTGTTTACAATAATTCACTAAATCATCAACGTTCTTCTTATGGATATTAAATTTTGTCAACTTATTTATAAAACACCATAGCTGTAGCCATTGCAATCATATTCAACTTTGTCTACTAGAAACATTCCAAGCTAAATAGATATTTCCCTCTCGTATAATAATGGTAAGTATATTGATTAAAAGAATCGCATTGTTTAATAAAAGAATTTTCATTTGTTACGTAACCTGGAGCGAACATTTTAATGCGTTCGCCTACGATACCAAATAAATGAACACCGTTATTAGATCTATAACATCTATGTACATGATCTCATAAAAATTCTATTTACAAAACGATTTTATCCTTCTCTCGAAGTCCAAATAAATTTCCACGTTCCAACGACCGTATGGAGGCAAACGCCGATACCCTAACACGGCAATCTTTCCTAACTGTTAACTTACAGAATAATCCTATCATAATAAACCCATTACCATTAAACGCTCGTTTTATGGTGGATCACATATGGAACGGTCAACGGACAACCACAGCATAACCGGGGACTATTTTATACTTCGAGAGAATGAGTCGCGGTAAATCGCGCGCGATGCATTCGCCCATTGAAATTGCTGGCGAAAAAGAGCACTTACTACACGTACAAGGTATTCAGGCGATGCAATTAAGAAGGTAAAAATTGCTTCCGGATTGTCTACATTACGCAATATTAGATGCAACAAATAACATTAGAGGAACGCTTCAATCATGTTCCATCGTATGCTGGATATCCGTATTTAGTTAGAAATTATTGGATTCCTTATTGTATAGATAAAGATGATGTTATTTGTTCGGAATATGAGGAATGTTTTATGATTGCACCATAAAAGAGAAATCAATTTTTAAAGGGTGATTAAGAAGCGTGTGACATGCCTTGATTAGAAGATTAGAAAGAACTTCCAATGTCAAAAGGAAAGTTTGATATTTGGACGTGATATGAGTTGTATAAACTCGTATATCAAACGCATTAGAATAATGTCTAAAGTTGGCGGATAAATGAATGAATAACTGTTTCATTGTATATTTTTTATTCAACTGTATATGGTACAATAGAATGCTAAAAACAGTCTAATAAATGTAAATTACTACATGTAGTCCATCCAAATGTATTCTCGAAACGTATATTAGACGTAATTTAATTAATTTTAACATTCAAATTGATATAAAGAAAATTTATTAATACGAACTTAGGTACCGAGGTTTGTTGAATATGTTGTAGATGGTATAATAAGTTTCAATGAAAAACTTATATGTAACTGCAATAAAAGTGACATCCATTCTTTACTCTAAGTAGTTTATTTAAATAAACTATGCTTGATGAGTCGTTAGACAACGAAACAATTAAGTAGATGTGTGTGTGTGTTAATTTGTCTTTCTTTCATAAGCAAGCCTTAAATATATGTCTTACAATATTACTTTACTCATTTATGGATGGTTAACGTGCCCCAGATTCATTCTAATAGAATGATTCATAATTGAAATCTTTAAATATCCACATATTGTGAGGAGGAATTTGTTTGTTTGGTAGTTTATGTGATTCCAGCTGTTACAGTAGTGATTTCGTACGTTTCGAGGAAATTCGGAAGAGTTAATGTGTATAACATTTTATACAAAAAAGTTTCCTCTACTCAAAGAAACCTATTTGCCTGAAACTGAAACTTGGTAGTTAAGTAGAAGTAATAGAACTACATAAGAAACCATTTTCACTTGATGAGGAAAAGATTTTTCGACAAGCGAAGAGCGACCTCGAAATTCTGCCCACTTTTTTTGTGAAAATTGCTTCAATACCAATATGTATATATATATATATATATAAAACAAACAGCCTGCTTCTAACTCCAAAGGCAGACACAGCAGCTGGTCTTCTGAATAACGTCAACACAAACCTCTTGAGGTGCAAAATTCGTCGGAATGTTCGTGTACAAAGTATCAAGTTTATGTAGACAGTTTGGCACTATATATATATATATATATATATATATATATATATATATATATATATGTATATATATAGTCTTTTATTAGAGCTATCCAAATTCAGCATCTGTCCCCTATATGAAATAAGTTCGATTTTTCATTAGGTATATTCTACATAAAAAACCATTTCAATATATTGAAATACCTTTTGAATACAAACTCCTTCAGAAATTCCTTCTATGTGTGGATATGCTTATCAAGATAAATCGGTTTATCGATGAGTTTTGCATAATAGCTCGGCAAGAGAGTAAACACATTTAAAATTTACATTTAATATGCCTTCTACATGATCGTCTATATTCCTGGCTACACATTATCCAAATCAATTTCTTATGTAATTTAGATTCGACTTACTTTCGATATCAATTCTCAAAACTGAATACGCCGTATGAATGCGGAATATCGAATGGTACACGATTTTGATTACTTCAATAACCACGTCTTTTAATTTGAGCAGGGTGTAGATGTAATTGCTTTGCCAAACTGTCTACATAAATTTGATACTTTGTACACGAACATTCCGACGAATTTTGCACCTCAAGAGGATTGTGTTGACGTTGTTCAGAAGACCAGCTGCTGTATCTGCCTTTGGAGTTAGAAGCAGGCTGTTTGTTTTGAGCAACTGGTTGACCATCTCCATAGTCTAATGTTTTTGGCCAACTTCCTTGAATTCGACACCATTATAATAATAGATGATAGATAGATCATCTATTATTATAATGGTGTCACCTAAGGTTTTCTGGCAAACCAAAAAAATACTAAATATCTGTTGCACGACATATGTATGTCGTTATACAAAGACACAAACACAAATATACAATCGCAAATTAGTAATTTTTCAGTAAAGATCTATTTGTTTTTCAGCTTGAGACAAACAGCAAAAGTTGAAAGCAAGATGAAGAGCTTTTAAAAAAGTGAGAAACATTTCAAATTTATTCGAGAAATTACAATAATTAGAATTACTCTTTATCGAAAAGAATATGCCAAGAACACACTCGCCATCTCATCGATCTATCTGTAGCGTTGTTACATTTCTGCATAACTAATTAATGACAAGATGCGATATTAAATCGATACAACGGAGCCAGTTTCGTTCCGAGATAAAAGAAGCATTAATTCGCGCTTCTAATATCTCCACCGCGTTCGTGTTATCTGCATAATTCATGCACTCCATTGGTTCGACGGAAAAGAAGCAACGGCCCGCGAGAAACGTTTCCTTTTTTGTGTGTACGTGTTTAAGTGTGTGTGCGTGTGTGTGTACGCGCGCGAATAGGTTTTGCGAATCATCCGCTAGAAATCGCGGCGCCTTCGCGACGAATTTATCGTCAGAAGACACGCAGTAATGGTAGCTAATTGATTCGGGTAAGGCAATTAAGTGTATTAATATCGGACAAAACTACTTATAGACGTATATCTGTCCGTGTTAGAAGAGATAAGGGCACGAATAGAATACCGAAAAGTACTTAAGTTTAATTTACAAGTACGGCAGTTACATGTTGTAAATGGTACATAATTAAATAGGTAAGGGTTTTAGAACGGATAGCATCTCTACGAGTTTGTTTTGTAATTATATAAATAAGGCCGGTTTTATTCGTTCAATAGATAATAGTTCACTTCAAACAACTTAACAAGTAATACTACATCCAAGAGAATATGTTCAAACATAATACGACTTATATCAGCACCATAATTTATATTTAAACAAGTTTTGGAATATATCGGTGTCCCGTGACATGATTGCCACAGCTTTCTTTGCAGTAATACACAATGCCTGCAGTAGTAGGGTTATCTGAAACTTTAAAGCTTGTAGCTCAATTACGATAAAGTTTTGGGCGTACGCTCATTAAGCATTTTTAACTTTAAATTGCTTCAGTAACACATCCTTAAGCTATGGCAATTGTCATGAGACACCGGTGTATTTTACACAGTGTTTACGTATACACGAACGACTTGAGTATACAGTGTACACGTGAGACGAACTCTTGTTACAAAATCTAAAGCAAAAATTTTTTTTGGTGAATGCATTATATTCAGGTTGTGGAATCAAACAATTTGCAACAAGTTTGTTGTTTTCGTTTTAGAACGTCATTCGATTCATAGATTCGTCTCTTCCTAATCTTCCTACTGCTTTTCTTGCAAGTTATAGACATTCATTGCTCTTTCTGATAATGTCTAGGTGAGTTATTTTTTCATTTTGTTGGTTATTCTACATCTTATTCCCATCTGACTCTTTACTGTTTCAATGATGACCCTCTCGACTTTGATATTTCTTTAGCTTTCTGCTCCACTATAACTCAACTCCACTTTAAATGCAGTGACTTGATCTACGCGTTTACTTTGATGGCCAATAAGCTTAGCGATGTAGTTTGTCGTTCAGCATCTTAAAGCACTACATTACATATTTGTGAGAACCAAATTTGAGGCACTAATTATCTGGTATTCAATATTATTTACCTAAACTTGAGGTATAAACATACACGAAAACAATTTTTGAAGTTTTAATCGTATAAAATGCATCGTATTAATCCAGAGAATGATAATTTTGTTTCTTTGAAGAAATGTAAATAATGCTGCAGCGCCAAATTTTTAATAAATATTTTACAGTAAGTTTTCTTCTCTTTCTTTGAATTCTATCTCATAATTGTATACATCATATCCCGCATGTGAATATGAAGCTAAAAGTGAGGCGGTTTTCCAGTGATGAGGACCTTCTGCGGGCTTGGGACAACGAGTGTGCTTTACTCCCTAGTGAAACTTAGCAAAACTGGTTTAAAGATTGGTTTCGGAAGATGGGGAGGTGTATTGAGTGTAGAGGGAATTACTTGGAAACAATTAAATAAACAGAGCTTTATTGCAAAATTTTCCTAGTACCCTTTGTATATATAATTATATTGGATAATATTATTATTGTTTTATGTTTCTGTGCATTTTGCAATATTTAATTTAACCCATCAGTGATGTGAACTATTGAAGAATTAAGATATTATAATAATTGCATTTCTACAAGCTTCCATTACTACGTCTACTTTTATTACTTTCTTACTATCTTTTGCGTTTTTTCTATGAATCTTTACATAGAGTTACATAAGCAATAAACTTCTTTTTATGAGTATATTATAGATGTTGAAGCTTTATTTGTCTTCCTAAATATTCGTTTTAAAATATTGTATGATTACAAAGAATAGCTTCACTAAAATTCGATGTCGGTATGGAGTCAGTATGTCATACATAATCATAACAGCTACTGTTATAAATCTATAAGTAGTTATTCTAGTTAAATCTCTACCTGAAATTAAAGGCATTTTTTAAAGTAAATTACTATTGTTTTTGTAAGTGAAGCCGTCAATGTGGATCGTGAAATATCCGCATTACATGAACGTACATTAAATATATTGTAAAACGAACAAACACAAAAAGTTTGCAAGTACCATCATGAGCATCTTTATCTGTTGATTTATTATACGCGTTTCTATAAATTCTTTTCGTAAACTGCGTAATTTTATAAGCTCAGTGGCCATATAAAGAATCGAGTAATCTCATTTATACAAGCAAACCATTATTGCACGAAAATATACACGCGCACTCATGATGTTCCTCATTGCCTTCAACAAAGACGGTTTACTCGGTCAACTAGTTATCCCTTTTCTGCGCAGATAGAATATTCAATCTCTTCTCGTCCTTAAACAGCAACCTAACGCTAGTTGTGTACTATATATCGTTTCGTGGCATCTCTTGAAGAAATTTTTGACCAATTATTACTGTATAAAACAGCCAATTATAATTTATAATGTTCTATTAGTGTTAGATTTACGTTTATCGACGGTTTAACGGCTACTAAATTGACGTTCCTTGAATTATATGGGTGTGAATTCTTCACAGCATTTTATCAGTAACAACCATGCAGTAGCACAGACTTACAGATCGTATCTTCATAATAACACCTTCACTTTAATTATTTTATTATTATTGTTGCGTATATGTTTAACATATTGTGTACATACCCGCTCTTATCCTAGTAGCAGATCTGAATCTAATAGTGGTATTCTTGTTAAGTTTGCTGCTATTCGTAAGTTGAACCAGCACCCCAATGATTTATTGATTTCTCTACCTAATCGATCATTGTTCCTATTAAGAAGGTAATTGCATCCTATCTGTATTTAGAAATTCTTCTTTTAATGAAAGAAATCAGATTATAATTACGATATGATGCGTAAATGTGTGCGTGCGAAGGTATCTTGAATGAAATCAGTGAAGATATGAAGTTAAGAGTTTGTAATACGAGCGCTCTTTTATAGCTGACACGTACGCATAATATATATGATTAGCATTCCGTTTCTTTAATGGACACAGAATGTCGCTGGACTAGTGTTTTTTTAACACTTTCAAAAAATGGAGGATATTAATGCATTAGATTAAATTTATTTTCATTCTGGGCGGATGACAGTAATTTTCTAAAAAAAATTTAATGGATTTTCTTATATGTTTGTAACTATGACGCCTCCAAAAGAACGATTTTCTTTCCTTAATTTGTGACGTAAACACATACATTCTAGATGATGACTAAGCAATATATAAGAGATTGAAGACAATAGAACATTTATATAAATGAAGTCCAGTGATAAAGGACAGATATTAAAATTAGGAATGTACCTTCTGAAGCGAAAATCGTTTACTTAGACTATTAGAGAAACTATAAAAAGTCTACCTGGCCGTGTTAGAAACCTAATAACGTTCAGTAGTGAGCAATATTTTTCTACTTGTGTGTGAAATTTGATTTCAATTCGTTCATTATTTTGTGCGCTATACCGCATTTCGCAACAAACAAGGATATTTATAAATTAAAACATCGCAGTCTCATCAAATATTTGAAGCTATTGGCGAACAAACTATCGCAGTGTATGGGAACGAGGCTCAGTCACATTTTAAAAAGAGATATAGGTCAAAACAGTTTCGGTATGGTCGTGAATCCATTGAAAAGTCCACCGTCCTTTGGGATCATGCAAGTACTATTCTAATTGAATATGTTGAAGAGGTTAACAATAACAGCAGTTATCTACGGCAATACATTACCAAAATTACGTACGGCTGTTAAGCAAAAACGTTCACATTTGTGTCATAAAGAAATCCTTCTTCTTCAGGACAACCTGAGAGTTCACAAGGCAGCCAAAGTCTATTCCATTCTTCGTGAGTGTAAATTCTTTGAGCTGGTCCACCCATCCATATAGTCCTGATTTGACTCTGTTTGAGTTTATATAGAAATAGAAGTTTCCTTTCCCGTTTATTCAAACTCTGACAGTCTGACAGTTAGGTCACACCACGAGCGCGAATATAATAATTCATGGTCTGCCAATGAACCCTGTACTTGGCACTAAGTGTAAAGGCATGGATTACTATCATTCTTCACAAATTTGAACAAATGCCACAGAGAACATACTTTTGCAGATGATAGCTAATTGAAAAAGGAGATTGATTCTTATTTTTAAGACCAACAGAAATCTCACTCTCCTCTCCAGAATTTTATAGAGAGGCGTAACTCGCGATATTCACTCGAATACATGTCAACTTATGTTGCATCAAATATAGCTATGTTCCGGTATACGGAGTGTACCAGAAAATTATAATGAACAACATAGTTTGTCTGAAGCTTATGTATTTACTTATAGGTTAAATTCATCTTGTTAATGGTTATTATACAATTTAGAATGGTAGAAGTTTGAAAGTTGTCTGAGTTAATTATGATAGAATATGGACTCGGCTATATGTTATGAGTTAGCCATGCTGTTTTGGGAACATAATGATGATTGAAATTAGCATAACTGCAGCCAGTCCATGGAACGTTCAAACATAATCACAGATGCCGTAGTCGGTAGTAGTAGTTACGTATTTAAGTTGAACGGCTATCAACGTTTTGTGAACCCTGATGATAACAAAGAAAATTTTAAGTATATTTATGGTATAGCAAGAGCGACAACATTAAAAACTGTTGATGTATGCTCTTTTATAGCTAGAGTTGCTTCTTTTAATACCAATGTCTAAACGAGAAAATATTCCCATGAACATTGTAACCATAACTGTCAATATAAATTAACACTTACGCAATTAATAATTTCAAAATCACTTTCAAACTTACCTCGGAGAATGGGAAAAAGTTCAATTTATCCACATGTAATCAATTCCAGTGTTAGTGACGCTATTAACGGAGGTTAGAAATACATAATCACTTTCTATGGGGCGTGGATACTACTCTTTACAATTCAGAAATGTAATTATAGTGCTCGTACTGGACGATAATTAATAAAATTGTTACAAAACTTATTAATTTGCTAGAACGAACGTTGACCCTTATACGAACTGTGTGGCGCTTGCATCTTTTTAAAGATTGCCGCGTAATATTGCATTTATCTAGTATCCATATGTTCATACAATTAAGATTATTCTATCACATATATTAGACACGCTTGTTGGTTCATGAACAAACGGATAGTCTGAGTATGTATGAGTTCTTTATTTCGTGTTTTATTGTTGGAAATGTAATATTTTCAATTAAAATAATTAATGCATGTTCTACGTCCATTTTACTTTTTTACTTTCATTTCCTTTAAATTTACTTTTAAATCTTAAGGACAAGTTTGTTCGGAATATTAACACAGAAAGAAAAAGAAAATATTTTTCAGCAGCGCATCAATAATACAACATTGTTTCCAATTTATTAAAATTAATACTCCTTACAGTCCATTCACATAGCAAAACAATACCTTTCACAAATTATTCTTTTCGATTTTGTTTAAACGATAAGAAAGAAAGGAAGCGAAAATTTATTTGTTGATTTTGTTGGTTGTCTTTTTAATCGCATTATCGTAAACACTCCATACTAAAAAATTACATCAGATAATGAATTCGTTATATAACCAATAATTACGTTTTATAATAATACATGTATAGCAACTTATACAATCTTGTTGGCCATTTGTCAAAATTCAAGCACCAATGGTTTTTATTTTCTCAGAATTTTTTTCCATTTTTCTTCTTTCGATTTCTCTTTTTTCCATTGCTCCTTTTACTCCTTCCTCCCAAGATTTTTTTGGTCTTCCCCCTCCGCCTTCTTTCACTAGGAAGACAAATTCAAGTTCTTGCAGGTAACCTGTCATCTGCCATTCTTTTCACACAATAATTAATAAAATTGTGCATATTTTTTATGCAATATGCGCACTTTGCGCATATTGGGAGAGAATTGGAAAATTTTTTTATGCACGTTTCTCCCAAAGTTTTTGCTTCAAATAGGCTCTTATGAACAGAAACTTCGCTAGTAACCTGTAAATAAAATTTTCTAATTATCTCGAAATATAAAGAATATATGGCATGCGTCTTGTACGGAAAATCTAGTCGCAAATATAGGAAATTGATATCAAGCTGCTCTTTAGAATAATGGAGACTGGACGTCATACACATATAGCACATAAGACATATTTTGTAACAATTTTTGAAGGTAGCTTTTTGGTAGAAATATTAGGCTACGTTTCTTATTATATATTATGTAGCTAGAAGTAATGGTAACTAAAGAGATACGCAAAAGTGAAAATAGTATATTCATTTAATATATGCATTAGGTTTTATGTACCCAGCAAAATATGCAAGAAATTAAAATGAAAATACTCAAATCTATAGTAAAAGACGCCATAACTTATAGAGAAGAAAATGTAAAAGTACGTAAATAAAATATAAAAACAATGGCGACAAAAATATTTTTGAGAATTTGTGGATCAACAACACAACAAATAGCGTCAAATTTAATAATAGAAAACGATATTCTAGACAGAATAAACTAATTGGTTGGAAACTGATTTGAAAAAGAAACATTATATGACTAAAAATAAATTACCAAAATCAATAATGTTGATAACATCAAGAGTCTCATTTAAAATCATTAAGCAAAAAATAAATATTGCCATGCAGAAAACTATTATAAAACATCTTTTGCGATTATTAATAAAATTTGGTTTCCAGAATCTCTGAAAAATTGAGAAGGCTACTAAGGGAAAAAATGCACCAACAAAGCTTGGTACGACTGCCTCGATCCAACACTACTTTATCCCAGCTAAAAACAAACTTCTCCAAACCAAAAGAGAAATACATTGGAGAAATACAAAAAAACTTATTGAACAAAGAATCAAAGAACACTCCAATGCCACAAAAAAACAGAAAATAGGTAATAGGCTACGGAACATGTGCACAAAAATATATATAAAGTAGACTTCGAAGGAGTGAAAGCATTAGCTACAGGGAGTTATCACCAAAGAATCATTAGCAAGAAGCCATTGAGGTCTAAAACACCAAAAAACTTAGCAGCACTAGAGTACCAAAGATAACAAAACTTAATCAATTAATTTCCTACGCAAATTTCATATGTGAATCCTAAGATTTAAATGTCTCAAGTCTTTGTTATGCAGAATATTCAATGCAAATCTATCGAAAATTAAATTTGCGCAAAAAATCCTCAAGACAAACCTGTAAAGTACCTTATTCAATTCTCTCTTTCTCAAATACTTGTTTTCCGTTAAGAAAAAAATTAATGTCAGCACTATAGGCGTATATATTAGACACTAAGCGCCATTTATATCTTCTGGGCCACCGCTCTATTTCAGAAACCGTATATCGTGTGACCATTCCTAGTTACAGGCCTCCGTTGGTGTCATTATATATGGTCAAAATTTAATTCAAAACCGCACTACTACATTTCATACGACCCACGCAAAACGCATAAAACAAGAGAACATTAGAGAGAGATGAAACGATTCCTTAACCAGGTAGTGTTGCCGTAAGTTATACGAGCAGCTCACACTCTTATATCACTTCTTTACACGTTCAAATAACGCAGTCACTATATATCTATATTAATTATACGAAGAATTCTTGGCCTATGAATAAAAACAGATGTTTGCGTTGGGTTTGTATGCGTGTCTTACGTGCGAGGATACCGTTAGCCGGGTACTTTTACAATTGACTGACTTCGGACTGTGGATGCGTAATAGTGATTCACTGTCCGTTAACACAGTAATGCTTGCATTATCAAGTTGTTCGATCGCTTTCAATTAAGAACGAATATATTAATAAACTGGCAAGTGAAGTCTCGATCGCAATCGTGTGTATTGCGATTTGGATAAAATTTAGGCTATGTTGAGAATGTTGTAGATGTGATAGGTATGGTAAAACTTTAAAGGAATTCTGTAACTTTAATTGATGATTTTTATCTTTTCAATGGAATTCATTCATAAAAAAATTCTTTGAATCGAATAACATACAGCTAATAAATTATAACGTAACAAATATAGTTTCATTTGTCACTCGGAATTCAAAATACATTGGTTTTAAATGTATATATATGTTAATAATCTAATATATATATATATATATATATATATATATATATATATATATATATATATATATATATATATATATATATATATATTCGGCTTACGACGCCTCTCTTTATAACAGCGCTAAACATTTTGTTTATTGCAGACGTCTTCATCCAATCCTCTTGCGTTCAGCATTGGTCTTCTTACGCTAGTGCTTCCTATTCTCTACCATTATCCATTTCATTACGTTTTTGGATAGTCTCTCGTCATCTAGACTTTATACGTGATCACAGCACATCAATGACTTGATTTTAATACAGTTCATAACTGATTTCTTTATGCCCATTTTATTCGAAAGCTCAGACGCTTTGGAAAAAGTAATGTAAAGGAATAGCAATCCGAAATAACAATGATACATGTCTATACATGTTCCAATATGCAGACGATCAAGTAATATCGGCAAAGGATAAAGATAATTTGGAATACGTGGCACATAAATTAAGTATGACATGGGAATATAAAAAAAATGGGATTTGCAAATGTACATCTAAAAAATACAATATGTATTGGTGAAGAATTGGGGTATCTAAATCTAGAGAAGAACAAGACGAGAACAGGAAAATAGCATCTAGATTAAATAGAGCAAGAATAATTAAATTTGTAAATGGAATACTATGTAGCAAAGAGGTAGAAAAAGGAAAATAAAAATATATGATCGCTTAGTATACATGGCGAATAAAAGAATGTGTAAGAAGGAAAATAGAAGATCAACGAAAACCTCAAAACGAGAACGAACCCGAAATGCGCAAAGTAGTTCAATATACGTCTACAAAAGCGAATTCGCTTCTTATTCTCTCCCATTTCTTATATATTTATCGTCAGGAATAAGATTTTTGAAGAAATATAAATACAAATTTCTTTTTAATTAAAGAAGTAAAGTATAAGTGATCAAAAATCATTACACTAAAATTCGTCAAAACTGCTGGGCCATATACTTGTCAAAATTACTTTAATATGAAGTCCTTCGAAAACAACTGGTTTTTAAGATACATATATGGCATTTCGAGAAAGTTTCTAACAAAATTTAGATTAGTTGCTCCCAACCTCTTTTGTGCGGATAATAGCAATGCCTTTGGTAAATTTTACTATTTCCTTTGGAGGTTAAATCATTGGAAAGCAGCTATATACTGCCCAATTCCTATTTGGGGAAGCATCTCCCAACGTGTAACTTTGCTAGGTGTTATTTTAGGAATTAAAGTGTACACAACTCGATCTATAATACTGTTCACCCCGAAAAGAAACTTTTTGGTAGAAATTACGTTATCCCATTCACGATCTCGGTACTCTATTGCCGAATCCAATTTTTCATTACATAAGTAATGAGTATTTTTAATGCTCTCGTTCATATTATATTGTGTGTAGGCAGATCGTATACTTTCATGCGATAAATTTATACACTTCTGCTTTAATTTCTTTGTAGTTAATATAATGTTAATACTAGGTTTTCAACTAAAATCTGCAAAATTTATTTGTTCCTTCTTGAAAGACCATCAACTGCATTTGTTTCGAAATTACGTTGTAAAAATTTCCTAATAAATCTCATTTTTCGCCTTTTTAATCCCTCTGTTACGTACAGAAGAAAACGTCTAATCGTTAATTAAAAAAATGTGTCGTTTCTGAAGAACTAGATCAATAAGGTTGATATATAACCCCTTTCCACATTAACTTTGTAAATTCTGTATACGCATTTCGACAACCAAGTTGTCATCATCAGCAGATAATTTCAAAGTGTCGCACCTGGTAAACCACGGCGAAAAACAACCGCGCGAAAATCAAACTCCGTACGTGTACGTCCAGTGTACATCTTGGTTTTGAACGGTGTGGATCGCGTACGGAGTTTGATTTTCGTGCGGTTGTTTTTCGCCGTGGTTTACCAGGTGCGACACTTTGAAATTATCTGCTGATGGTGACAACTTGGTTGTCGAAATGCGTATACAGAATTTACAAAGTTAATGTGGAAAGTGGTTATATATCAACCTTATTGATCAAGTCAATCAACCACAGGCTCCATCAAATTCAACTCTGAAGAACTAGTTAACAACTAAAGATTGCTAATACCGTCATTAAATATCCTCATTTCCTGCTTTTCAAAGGATTTTATTTGTAACCCCTCCACCACCTCAATCGAACCGGCTCCTTTCTTACTTGACCAATCTGTAGTTTCATCTATCGGATAGCTTACTGCATAGCAGTTCCAAATTAGTTGTTCCAAATTAATCCTGATTAGTTAATCTTAGTTATTCGTTATAATAAGTAAATACATAAATAATTGCATTAAATTCTATTTTCGCTACTCTATTCGGTAATCGTTGAAATATGTATATCTTTCATTAACACCTGATTTACCTTGATCATGAACGTCTCATATCGTATTACGTATTAGAGCGTTTGAATTTTAAAACCGTCGGGCAAGATTCCAATCTAATCATGATTGATGATATACATACATAGCGTTCTCCCCACCCTCTCCACTTATCGCTCGGCGATTAAGCTCTATAACTCGACTTAATCTATTTAAAACAATGTCCTTAACGCGGATATGACTTCTGATCATCTATTTCTTTTTATGTAATGTTATTGTTCTCTTTGACATGTGTCTTTCAGTTCTGATTAATCAGAATTACGAAATTACATATTGATATTATATAAGAGTGTATATCCTATCATAATATATTAATGTTAAATGTACGTGAAATAAATTGGATATGATTTATGAGCAACAAGTATAAATCATCTTGTGAAATAAGTATCTCTTTGTACACGTTAATGATTCTAAAATTGGAGGAGTGCTTTTTTATATTGGACGAAAACTTTGGTGCGCTAAATTGGAGAAGTATACTAAACAGAATTAATGGTGTTATTTTTTATAAAATTAAAATCGAATCAACACAATTTGATTGTCACTATTCATTTTCATTTTTATTTTCATAGATTGGATTTTGTTTAATAATTTATTCTGATTGTGATGACTATACAGTATAATTTTATATTTGTACCTGTGTTATGACAAGCCATTCAAGGCCATATTTAATGCTATCGTTTACAGCACTTTTAGTGTCAATGTGATGGGTAACGTATATAGAATATACTAGACAACACATTTTTGTCGGAAGATTTTGTTAGATAATTATGATGTATGTATGTCTAGAATTCAAACATTTATAATAGAGCACGTCACTCATAGATTTTAAAATATTTATGAGATTCGCTTTTACGCGGAATGTTAGTGGAGCATCAGATCTGTTTATTTTTAATTAACTCATTTTTCCAAGAAGTCGTACGACTCGTGCATTAAAGAATTATTGTATAAGAATGGGTTATGATGTTCGTGGAATAAAAATAAAGAAAGAAACCTCGCAGTTTGAAATTGTGTTCATTTCTTGAACCAACAATAATCCACAGACTCTACGAGAGCGTCAAATCCGGCGAGTAAAGTGGGTTCTGCATTAAATCGAAACCTAATCAGGTAGTTTGTACCATAGCGGCAAAATTTATGTGGGCCCTGTATTGTCTTGGTGGAAAACAATTTTTTCTAGCTAAATAAGGCCGCTTCTCATTAGTTTTATTGCTTTCATTGGTCGTACATGTGCATGTAATGACTTGGTTTTTTTGAATGGAATCAACAAGAATTATATCTTTTACGTTCCAAAAAGTGGAAACTATTACCTTGCCGGCAAAAGGAATACCTATTACCCTGTTTGTAAAATCAAGATTTCTGTGCAACCAGTGTTCAAATTATTATTTTGCTTCGGGCACATAATGATAAACTCGAACCTTATCGGTTATGATAAATCAGCGCACAAAATACCTTGTCTTTTTGAAAACGTTCCAAATACTCACAAGAAATTTGCATTTGCAGCAATTTTTGAAAAACAATGAGCAGCCGCGGACTGCTTCACTACTTCATAGTCAAGTCTACATTAAAAATCTATTTTTGGCATTCCTAAGAATTGTTTACAGCCTCCGCTAACTAAACATTTTCAAATGCCAATCTTTAACACCATACTATCCACTTTTTAAACAATTTCCGGTAGAGTGGCAGACTTCAGACTTACTACCGACAGTGGAAAATGAAGAAACCGAGTTCTTCAGACTATTATTCACCTCATTATGAATAGTTGGTGTGGTTAAGCCTTTCAAGAAGAAGTACTTAATGACGGTATAAATTTCAACATTTGACCAGTTCGTTAAAAACTCGCAAAAAGCAATAAACGTAATAGTCTTAAATTTGACATTAAATGTTCTCCAAAACGATGGTCGCGACATTTGTCTCGAAAGCAGGTCATGTAGCAACGATTCCTATATAAGATCAAAGAACTATTACTGCCGATTTGTATACAACCATTTGTTTGCCAAAAGTCATCGCTGCGCTTCGAAAAGCCAACCCAAAACGACGATTCATCCTCCACCAAAACAATGTAAGTTCGCACACAGCACGCAAGATAACTAAATTTTTAACGCAAGAAAACGGCGAATTATTGGATTATCCTTCATACAGTCCGGTCCCAAGTCCCAACGATTTCTTTACCTTTTCGAAACTCATGAATGAACAGCGTGGCTAAAAATACCAATCGTCGGAAGGAGCAGCCGATGACTTCGAAAACGCAATTTTGACTGCACCAACAAACGAGTGCAACAACTGCTTTCGGAGTTGGTTCAAGCACATGCAAAAGTGCATTAATCTTCGTGGAGAATACTGCGAAAGATGATGAAGTCTTTAAGATTATCTTCTGTTTTATTCCAGTTTCATATATAAAACTTAAAAGACAATCCACGTTGTTTGTGTAATGTCCCTTCTTTATATGAACTATCCTTTATTGTATTTATTTTTACTATTATTATTATGGCATAGATATCATTCACTGCCTCAGCCAAACGCCGGAAAATTTTTCGCTCAAGCCACGCATCTATAGATTTGAGCTCGGACTATAAACCGCTGATACTGAGGTGTTGCTATATATCACAAAATGGCAAATCAATACAAGTTTCATGATGTTTTATATCTTGCGAGTATTATTATTATCATTATTATTAACATCTTTGCATTTAAATGCATATGAAACTATTTGTATTTGGACATCCGAAGTATTTAAAATAACAGTTTTTTGCAATATTATATATACACATATGTGTCTAGATGGAGATTAGTTCTTTTAGGCGTTCGTGGAGTAGTTTAGAAGCTACTCCAATGGTAGAAATTAGAATTGGTATAATTTTTGACCTTCTAATGACATCACTGTACCATGACAGTACAATTATCTCTTCAGCTAAAGGGATATATCTATTGCGTTTTTCTGTATATTTTTGTTGAAGGCTATAGACATCGACTAGGTATGCCTAGTATTTTTATGAGATATTGTAATGTCAGTTTGTGTGTTACTGTGTTATCTTTGAGAATATTTATGTTTCAGCGTAATTTAACTGTTTACAGTTCACATTTGTGCCACGGATCAATTGTACCTAGAGATATTATTATTATTATTGTCTTATTATTCACATTTCACACACCAATGGTACTTGAATAAATATTATTACTTCTTGATTGCACTTACGGAGCATATTACATATCGAAATTTAAAATGAGGCGTATATTTATTATGGATTAATTGGTATATCTATAAGCTCGGTCACTAAATTTAATTTAACAGTTAATATTTACATATTCATTAAACGTGGTGGGCTTCTATCATTCTATGAACATTTTATTATTTGTCTTTATTACTGTTATGTCAAAAAAAGATATATATATGGAGAGCTGTCCTTTTCTATTCCTTGCTAGAATTATCGAATTGCATTAATTAAATACAAATTTATAGAAAAGATATGAGATAATGTAAAATGTTTTCGATAGATATCTTGGACAAGCTAATGGCTGATTTTAATGTTTTGTATAAATTATTGATTAGTTTTTAAAATGTACTAAATAGTATTAGTAAACATAGCCTATAAAATTCAAATGAATAATTTACAAGATTATCCGAAACTCACTTCAACATTCCCATGACCAACTTTGACTGAGAATTTATTTGAACGGTCTAAGGTGTATGGATAATGAAATTTGCATATTCATAGATAATTCACACTTTTTCCGAAAGTTAAGAAGTTCTTCTCCCACAACTATTGCGGTTAAACAACGATTCTGTATTCAGTAAATAGCGACACGTCTAAAATTATAATGAAGTTGAACAGACGCGGCACACTTTGTCGCCCACACCTGACACTCTAAACCACTTTATCCAATACAATGAACTCGGTATTGTAATCGAGCTTTACGATACGAGCGTGAATACTTACAAAAGCAAACGATATTGCATGTATTAAATGAATAAATAAACAGTTATTATTGCCGTCAGGAATTAAATTTAAACAGTGATACTCACCGAAAATTTTAAATCGCCTTCCGGAAGTTAAAATAAGATAAACTCACCTGAAATTAAAAGGAATAATTAAAAACAAAATCCTTCATTAAATATTTGCGTTGAAAATGAATGTACGGTAAATTTCCAACATTATTAAAGCAATCAAAAGTCATTCCTACATTTGAAAAAAGAAATTGATTATATGCCAATTAGTATGTTAAGTGTATTGTCTAAAGTAATTGAACGCATTTTAAAAGTAGATATTTCAACATTAAATAAAACAAGATTTTAACACAATGTCAATATAATTTACATGATGACCCACTCAGAATACCACCTGTAAACGCAATGAGATAGAACGTGGTTGTGTGTATGCAGTATTTTTCGATCTCTCAGAGGCCTTTAATGCTATGTCCTAAAATTTTATATACTACATTAAGTTAACTGGACATCAACGGTCGAGCAAATCACTTACTGATGGATTTTATATCCGATAAGTCATTTAAAGTAAAAATTAAAATATCTTAAGTTAGGTAGTACACCACAGGGCAGTATACTGGGTCCTTTTAATGTATGTGAACACTTTACCAGGCTTTAGTCATAGTGACAGAATAAGTATCCATGTATAACAACGATACAACGTTGGTGTTTCTGATAAGTGCTCTAAAATAGTATTGGGAGAAGCTAAGTGGTGTCATTAGTGATTTATTTAACTATTGTCTGTACAATTAATCGATAATGGATACTGAAAAGTGTCATATTGTTAAATTTTATACACGGCTATAAAAACTTGGAAGTCTCAAAAATATAGTCATGGACGAATTTGTTATTGTAGATAACACAAAATGTTTTTCAAATTTGCGTACCTGGTCGATAAGTTGTGAAAAAAAATGATTTAAACAGAAATTCATTTTTAGAAGTGTATGGTATACTGTCAGGTTTTGTTCAAAATTGAGCTATAACATAATTGTATGGATTCAATCAGTAAATATAAATTATTTATCTTAAAAAAAGGGATATTTTAACGGTAATATTAATTTATTTATACATACTACTAAGTACTATGCTTTTTGTTAAATAGGGACATAGTCTTAACCATGGAGATATGCACCCATACAATACCAAAATATCATCAAATTTTTTACATAAATGTAAACGTAGTGAGTACTGATATCATTGCTGTCTTCTGATCCTGACTATTATAATTTGCTATCATTCCGATTAAATAATATCAGTAATTTTCATATATTCAAACAGAAACTGAATATCGTATTGAATTGTTTTTTGATTTGCAGGAATTTTGACCGTAAATGTTTTTGAAGTGTAATTTTTTAAAATATTTATTCATATCTACATATTTTTAATTGAGGTGGTATTGTCATTAATACAGCGCATTTTCAAGAAGTTACACTTGAAATAGTCTCTAGGATTCTAACGTCAGTAAAGAATCTGTGACCCTCTCATTACAGTGAATGTTCGAAGCATATGATTTTATACTTTACTAAATTAGGCTGTGGTTTTATTTTTTAATTTTTCTAAAGACTATCGAATATAGTAACTCTCACAATCATTACACTGAATTTTGTAATAATGTTGGACCGCATGGTTTTACCATTAAGTTTAGAAGAGAAAGCACTGACCTTTTGCTGGTATAAGTAACTATTTAGACATTGTAATTATTAGACATATTCATTAATCTGTTGGTATTTCTATCTTTATCTATCCATACAACACTTAATTTAATTTCTTTCTGAGTTAAGTTTCTTTCTTCACTTTCGAAAGGTGAGTTTTATCATATTATCAGAGCACCCATTTGAGATTTCATTAACGTTTTCTTGAAGAATCTGCACATAAAATTTAGTCTCTCAGATAAATAAGAATACCAAGACTTAAAAGACTTGGACTACCGAACTCAACTTTTTTAGTAGAATTCCAGAAACCTTGTTGAGAGCCGATGTCATTTTCAAATACTTTAACAAAGTTAAGCAATATATATGTAAATAGGTCGACGCTTAGGTGGCTTGCTTCACTTATTCAAACACTGAAACAATACTTTCCATTTTCCGAACTTGGTTGTTTAATCTACAGTCACCTATTCAGAAACTGGGTATTACATATATCGTCACCTACATTAAATTTTTACGAAAAAGTTACCATAATCTTATTAACTCATCTTCTGTCATAACTTGCATCAAAAAGATAAGAGTATTTGATGAAACCCAAGAAGTGATTATGATTGTGGAGTAAGATTGAGTACGAAAGAGAGTGAAAATGCAATTATATCCCGTGGTATGCCACACTATTATTTCCATAATTCAGTGAACCAAGAATTTTAGTAACGCGTCTTTTCAATCGTATAAAGTTAAGCATTTCCTTTTACTTGTCCAATATCAACTTTTGTCAACTTTATAATATAAAATAGCCATTAATAAACCATTCTCTAAAATAAATAGCTACTTCTAGTTTTCTAATGACATATTTACATTTTCAAGAAAATAATTATAAATGATAGTAATAAATGAATAATAAATATAATATATATACACTATCGGTCATATTTATTTGCCCACCCCAATTTTATGTGTTTCCTGAAATACGGATTATCTTTCGAAAAATCTGTATTATAATTATTCAACAATATTATTAGTGGAAGTAATTCCATATGAATTTCTACGAAAATCTTAAATTGTTTATGATATATCGTCAAGGTGTCATAAACTGGAAAAATACCATAAATATTATATAGGCTAATCCCTGCAGTATTAACAGTTTTACCTGCATTTCCGAAAGGTATTACCAATATTGTGTTATTGTACTAACTAATTACAATATTAGGATGTGTTATTCAAAGAGGAAAATAAATTTTATGTCAGTCATCGTTCATCTTTTGTTGCGAAAACAGTGAAATAGAGAGTTATTGTGAATATTTTAATGCAATGCCGAAGACGAAGGAATTATCTGCTGAAGTGCGTGCTATGATAGTTGCTTATCATCGTACGGGTAAAAGTAATCGCGAAATTGCAAAAAAATTACGATTAAATCGCAGAACCGTTGATTATAACGTTAAAAAATTTGAAGAAAGTGATACATTTTCCAACAAAAGAAGATCTGGACGACGCAAAGCGACGACATCTGCAGATGACCGGCATCTAATACGGATAAGTAGACGCGATAGACGAAAAACAGCACCAGAAATTGCTGCTGAAATGAATAGAGCGTGTGCTAAACCAATTAGTGTCCACGGAACAGAGAAAGTTAAGGCAAGCGGGTTTATACGGAAAAATTGCTCTGCGAAAACTACTACTACGAAAGCAAAACAAGATAAAACGACCAAATTGGGCTAAAGAACATAAGAATTGGACGATTGATCAGTGGAATAATGTGTTGTGGACAGATGAATCGAAGTTTGAACTTTTCGGTAGTAGAAGGCGAATATTCGTAAGAAGATCCACAGGAGAAAGAGTACTGCTAGAATGTATTGCGCCTACCGTAAAACATGGAGGAGGTTCAGTAATGATTTGGGGGTGTTTTGGTGGAAGATCTGTGGGCAATCTCGTCAAAATTGAGGGAATCCTAAGAAAAGAAGGCTACAAGGAAATTTTAGAAAATAACGCTGTTCCTTCAGGACTAAGGATTCTTGGCGAAAACTTTGTATTTCAACAGGACAACGATCCGAAACACACTTCCAGATTGTGTGGCGAGTTTTTATATAAGAAAAATGTAACTATTTTATGTTTATTTTACACTATTGTATTGGTACAATAAATAAACTTTCAGTATACATTTGATAGTTTAATAAATTTGACTTAAACTAAGGGTGGGCAAATAAATATGACCGGTAGTGTATGTATGTATACATGCAAGTACAGAATACTTGCAATTCAAGTGCACAAATACATATATCCTGCTCAACGATAATCTCTCAGACAAGTTTTACTACCAACTTTTACGTGGTAGCCAGAGGTTAACTGCAAGTTTGTGCATTCAACTCGCTTTATTTACGCAAAACATTCATTGCAATTTCGTGGCAATTAACAAAAGAAGAAAAAGAAAAACCACTTCTAGCCCGAAGCAAGAACTTCCGGCATCTATAACCTAACACACTACGTAGTTACTGTATTAAGTATTTTATTAGGTGTCTGAAATAGCCAAAGTGAATGAGTATGAAAATGCTTTGTCCATATTAGGAAATTATGGCACAATAATTGTTCGAAGTAATGAGTTAAATTCTCTTTCTAGACCTTTGTTTGCTATTTAATGAATCATTAATTTTCAATGTGGCATGTGGCTTATAGATACATTTGTTCTCTCCTTTCCTTTAAGTTATTTACTCTTCAGTGAGGTTTCCTATAGCTAACAGTACTTAATATTGTTATACTATGTAACAAATTGTATGTTATACAACACTTCTATGGACATATGTTGATAAATATGTAAGTATGTATGTGTACGCATAAAATTACGCAATAAGATTGCGATTCGTAAACCGCCGCTGTTGCTACTAGAATGACCTTCGGATATGATTTATTACAGCATTTTGTTTGGCTATTAGTTTACCTATTAGAAAAATTGTACACTTAGTAAATGAACGTCTTCTCTAAACAATGGGAAAACTTTTGTTTTTTTTCTCATAATGAAATATCGTTCTTTGATAAGCGCACTGTAGTTTAAACATAAAGTAAATTATATAATTGAAAATCTGTGCACATATAGTCTGTATAATAAGAAATGCAGATCAAAATTTTTACAAAAAAAAATGCTAATAATAAAAAAAATACAACCATGCTCAAATGTAGTGTTATTTAGTAATATAATACAATTTATCAATATTTTGTCGCTCCGCCCTTGGCCTTAATGACAGCTCGCACTCGTCGAGGCATACTTGCTACTAAATTGTAACACTCTGCCGGTGGTATTGCAGCCCATATTTCGCCAATTTTTGTTGATAATTCCGCTTTTGACAGGCATTTATGTTCCGTGATCTTAGTTTTTAAGATACGCAACAAATTTTCAATGGGCAACAAATCGGGACTTTGTGGCGGCCAATTCAATACCTCCACTGTGTTTTCCTCGAACCAACGCATTACAGCTCCCGATTTGTGGCAGGGCGCATTATCTTGCTGAAAAATGTATTGTGGAATATCCTGGTCGAATAGTTTTAGCACAGACGGTTCTAATACTTCCTCCAACATGGCTAAATAGCGTTGGCTATCCATCCGTCCATCGCACAGGTACACTTCTCCAACACCGTATGCAGACATACAACCCCAAACCATGATACTACCACCTCCAAATTTTACTGTGGGAATGATACATTGTGGTTCATAAGCTTCCCCTTGCCTACGCTGAACGTATAGCGTCCCAGGTAGTCCCCAAAGCTGCCAGGCAAAAGAAGAAAGTTAGCACTTAGACAGGATTAATTTTGTTTAATGTTACATGTAGACTGAATTGCATACAACGATAAGAATATTAGTCATGGAAATGTACTTACATACATCGATATTCGATTCATCAGACGAAAGAATCTTCGACCACTTCTCGATTGTCCAATTTTCATGTTGTTTGGCCCATAAATACCGCTTCTTTTTATGAGCGTCAGTTAAAAGCGGTTTACGTCGCGCTTTACACCCTCGTAAACCAGCACGTTGGAGACGCCTTCTCACTGTTTGCGCAGAAACTGTTACGCGATAACGCTGTTTCAGCTCACCGGCGAGCTGTTTCGATGATTTTTTCCTATCACTGAGAGCCAGTTTTTGTAAAATTCTGTCTTCTCTAATCGAGGTACAGGGTTTTCAACCACTTTTTGGTCTGTTAACAAACGACACACTCTCCTGATAGCGACTAATGGTTGTACGGACTGCACATCGCGAACATTTTTTTTTGCAATTGCAGCTATTGATAACTTCTGGAAATGCAGTAGCACTATTTGGGCGCGTTCCCCTACCGACAACTCGCGTGTTTTAGGCATTTTTCTTCAACAAATAACTGACACAACGTGAAAAAATAGGATAATTTAATTGATCTCTACCACAAACTCACAAACGCACGTTGCTCACACACTGCTAGAATGACACTAAATTTCTAAAATCCACAATTTCCCCTTTCCACCTATTCTTTTCAATAGGGGATTAACTAGGGTATTCAAAAACGCATTTCTGTAAATACCATTAACTATTTTTACGGTTAATTTTCGTCTCAGACTTCGATAATACCGAGAATAAGGGTTTTTACCTGGGGTGTCTAATACATCTGAGCATGGTTGTATATTTTGTTACAGACTACATCTTATATACTAATACTCTAATATGTAATATGGCGTTAAATCTCCATTATTTTTAAAAATAGTCTTACACCGATTTCCCATTCGTAGGTGTCTTCTTTATATTGCAGGATAAATGGAACATTTTATAATCACAATTCCCGAGAAGTTGGTACTTGGTACAATTTTATCTACTAGCTTCGCGTTTAAAATATCGGCAAATATGCAAAAAATTCCGCGGTTTCTTCTTGTATAAACTAACAACAATGAATATTGCTACACGACGGTCGCTCCTCTCGGTCAGATACCACAAGTCGGCTCTAGTTATTGTAGTACTAACTCCTTGTAAGCAAAAAATTAAAGGAACTTATTTGGATATTTCTGCTATTTAGACTAGCAGCTCATCGCACAGGATCCTTATAAATCCAGTCACAGATTTTGCTTTTGCCATTTCGAATTGCATTGTGGAGACGGACCATTTAGATATGTTACTGGAGATGAAATGTAAGATCATCATCTGAATTTAAACAAAAGGCAATGTAGTGGCGTATTAAGAGAAACCTCTAATAAGTTTGATACCATCTCTTCTGCAAGAAGAATAATCGCAACCAGTTTTTGAAAGTGCTGCATTTTCTTGCTAATTGATTATATGAAGTTTAACGCATCTTACAAAAACTATATTAAAGAGAAACAAATCTGATTCAATGTACATTAACCAAAAAAGGCAAAAAAAGTAGTAAATTCTTTGGACAAAAGCAAGGAACAGCATGGAGTAATTGTCTTTCTCCATTTATAGGGGATCTTTTTATGAGTCATTTTAAAGTTTAATAATGCAAAATATTTTCCAAGAATATTGATTAGGTATGTAGATGATATTTTCACGATTTTCGATAGACACAAGTGGAACTTACACTATTTCGTTAAGCAATTGAATTCAAAATTCTCGCCGATCAAATTCACGATAGAAACAGAAAACAATAACATGACAGCTTAACTTTTCTGGATAACTTGATAAATATAAACAACAATAACATAGAAATTGATATTATTCGAAAAGAAACCATTGTTAACAGGTTTATGGCCGCGGATTCAAATCATAGCATACAACAGAAGATGGCTTCTTTCAACTTTCTTATTAATTCGCAAGTTTTCAATAAAACAAACGAAAGTAAGATACGACAAAGAATTAAATTTTGTTGAAAACAGTGCGAGATACAATCGCTTCGATTCGGAAATAATCATAGAAAAATTAACTTAAAAAAGACAATCCGTGATAACATTTGCTCGGCATCGCAAAACAATAGCAATAAGCAATTTATATTCTTACCATTTCACAGAATTACAAAAAATTTAAAAGTTTACAACTAACGTGGATTTCAAATCACATTTCGGCCAAGAAACGTTCTAAAATCTCCTTTAGGAAACCCGAAAGAAAAAATCGAGTTTAATCAGAAATCCGCGATGCATGACATAAATTGTAGGGAATGTGATAAAAATACATTGTAAATTGTCGGCAAGACCGGTAAAAAGAATATACTTCGCGCAATTAAATTTAACCGGTCTGAGAAATCCACATCTGTTAGAAAATTATCAGTGTAACCGCGGATTGTCTACGTTTAACCAGAAACTACAATTACGAAAGCGTCTTTATTGTGAAAAATAAAAACCATGTGATCAATGCGGACCAGGGTTGGATACTATATTCTATTCCAGAAGAAACAACCGTTAAAAAGGTTCACAAGTGCTTTTAAGACATATTTAAGAAATGGACTTATAGATGTCTCGTGAACGTCAGTGTGAGTTTTGGTTTTGGCATGAAGAGTGCAGATTTTTTCTGTGTATTATCACGAATCCAGGTGCGATATTGTATTTAATAATCTACTAATGATAACAACTTAGTTGTGGAACAACGTATACAGAGTATGAATAATGATGTGGTACGGGTTTTATTGCTTTTTTCGATTAATCCTATTAACCAGTCTCCAATAATATTTATCTTCAAGGTACATTGTTGTTCCGGGATGATGCACTAACGCACAAGATAAAACTTGCTCTTAATTGTGGCTTCGAAGGGATTAAACACTCACTTTTTAGTGCAGATTTGACGAAAGGAACTACGTTAAAATATAATTTTTGCTAATTTGGTACGTAGACTTCCGCGGTCGTGGTCCATGCTATCTGCTTCTGGGTTTCCGGGCTGGAACCGCGTCACTAGTATATCTGCCGACGTTTCGTACCCATACAAATGGGTACGAATGGGTACGCATAATGTTTGCTGTTATTCTAGTCTTTTGTTGTGGTATCTTCCTTAATTTTATTTTATATTTGTCTTTATCATTTTGATATAATTTATCACTTTCTATTAATTAATATGATATGACACTGCTGAAGCAATTTATTTGCTTTGGTGTTTTGTTATTATAAAGAGATAAACAGCTATGTAGGAATTATAGCGGAATAAGTTGAATAGATTCTGTTTCTAAAATATATACATAAAAGTCTAGTGTCACAATAACTGCTTTAGAAAAGGATAACACTTACTGATGCAACATCTATTTTATAGGCGAATTACAAAAAAAGGAGAGAACTTAACGTAGAAAAACTACTTTATTTTTTCTTTCTATATTTTATATTACGCCAAACCTGAGCACATATCACTCAATTAATCTTTCCATCAATGCAGGTAAAAACCATCCATCAATGACATTTACCTTCATGCAATAACATTTAAATTTCGCCATCAACTAATCCGACTAGTAATTTTTCATTTAAGTAACGTTATAAAGCAATCCTAACTGCTAAAGGAAATCGTTGGTAACTTCGTAATTTTACTATTAATGTATTGCAGACAACGCTATATACAAACAACAGTATCCAGGCTTCGTATTTGATCGCCGCGTTAAAAGAACGTCACGGTCTTCAGGTGGACGTCCATCTCTAATAATGCAAAGTAATATGGTGATGGGTTAATACAATAGGTGCCTGTTTGCTTTATGTTATTGAATGTTAAAGGTGATGCACGTAGGTACTGCCATCTTCCATAAAATATTCATAAATCACGGAGAAATATCGAGGTAATTTGCAAAATAAATTTCCGTACGTCTTTGTGAGTTGCATAATCTGTCTTTTCATAATTTATGTTCCTTAATGAAGAAATATTTCGATTCACAGAGGTAACACTTGCAAGATAAACTTAATTAATGGATTTCGCGACAACAGTAATGTGAAGTAGTTTCATCTAGCATTAAAAACGGCTTGATCATAACCCCAAACAATCTAATTTTGTTGATAAGAAAGCTCGTTTCCCTTCCTGCATTTTACTCAGAGCCTATAAAATTAACTCGTTATAGTTTAGAGATTAGGCCGCGTCGTCAAGCGAATAGTTTATTTTCCTATCCACGCCGTAATCGATAATCCTAATTGCTTGGCAGAAATTTACGATTGGCAAAACAGACCTCAAACGGTTATTTTAGAATAATTCCCTACTTAAACTACAATAATGTTTTCATAGGATTAATTCTCAATTAAGTAGAGCATCTACAATACGTTTGCATAAATTTAGTGTCCGAACTAACGCTGAAAATTTACCATCAGTAGTGAATGCTGTGTAAATTCCATAAAATTGGCATTTATTTCTTGAAATAATTTCCTAAAATGTTAATTTTCGTTTAAAATTAAACATTTTTTATAGTATCAAAATCAAACACCCGTAATAGTGTTGTACTATGCGTAATTCATGTTCAAACACATTTGAACTAAAACGTGTGTAAACTTTAAAGTGGTGTCTTAATTGTGTTAAAACCGGCAAGTAAGTTTTTCAGATAAAAGTTGTCCTTACTATTGTTCGAGGGCAAGTGAAAGATCTGGAAAAAATTAAACAAGAAATATGTCATTTTCTTCGTCAAAAAATATTTTATTAGCCGTAGAGGTTTTTTTTTTTTTCGTCTATGCACTATTCCCACAGTATTTTAGTTTTTGATCCCGCCCGAATAAATTAATTTCCTCAGCTCTCAGTAATAGGCATTTGTTGCATCGATGGTCACCTCATTCTAATAGAATGTCTTTCTGTTGCGTCATTTTTTAAGTACGGAAACAGAAAACGCTCGCTGGGAGCTCATTCCGGAGATTGCGATGAATGTGCAGGCAATTCCAAATCAAATTCATGGATTTTGAGCGTAATAACTGTGCACGTATACACCCTTGCATTACTTTGATGAAACAGAACTTTCTTCACCAAACCCATAGATTTTTTCAAAACAGTCCAATAAGTTGCAACAATGTTCTCCGTTACTTGTTTTTCCCTTTTCATAGTAATCAATGGGGATAATGTCGTGTGTACTCCAAAAACTGTGTCCATAATCTGATTATCCGATAAAACTGCTTTAGGTTTTTTCGGAGCCAATAAATATCCACTTTTTAGACTGTTCACTGCCCTCTAGATTATAATAACGGAGTCATTTTTCGTCCAGAGCATCTAGGAAACAAGTAGAAAAAATATTTTCTATTGTTCTTAAACATT
The DNA here is from genome assembly GCA_031893035.1 of Dermolepida albohirtum. Taxonomy (NCBI): domain Eukaryota; kingdom Metazoa; phylum Arthropoda; class Insecta; order Coleoptera; family Scarabaeidae; genus Dermolepida; species Dermolepida albohirtum. Next base: position 250,596 of record JAVIWB010002764.1, read on the forward strand.
GCCAAATGTATTTCTAAAGTTGTCACGCGTATACACTTTTGATAAGTTCTAAGAAAGTGCGGCAGGTGTCGCGTGAGTTTTGTTTTCGTATACAAATATTAGTGTACAGTATTTAGCACGATATGAAGAGCATATACCATAGTTTCACTTTGAAGTTATGTAATACAAACAAAAAATAATAATTGTTTATTGTCCAACAGAAGAAAAGCACTACTTATTAGAGGAAACCAAAAAAAAATGATGCAGGTCTAATATCGAATTAACTACAGTATTTAAATACTCAACCTTAAATCAAAAGTTTAAAAAATTGAGACATGTGAAATAACAATTACATTTGTCCATTAATAAACGTTTAAATTTTCCAGAAGAATTATTAACGTAATCAATATCAATATAAGGCTCATTAACACTTCTACGCATCTTTAGAATCGATGAGAAAAAACGATTATGTGTATTGTATGATGGAACGTAGAAAATTGTCTGCGGCAAATTGAAACACAGATACTCCAGTAAATTGGTGTTCGTAACGCTTATTATTATTAATTTGTACAGAAAGATTATTTCTTCCGGATTATAATATTATAAATTTGAATTCCATACACAAGTTTTCATTAAAATATTGATGGTCAAGGTAATTTCCATATTTGGGATAATAAAATATTCTAAAAGATTTACATTGTACACTTTCTACAAGTCACTATACTTATTATATGTCGGATTTGAAATAAACGAACAGTGTTTTCTTATTCAGTTTAACGAAGGAGTTTTAGCAACTAATGAAAGCATCACTTATAAGGAAATCTTTAGTGTTACGTGATAAAACATCCATCAGTTTGAACGATTCGTTTTTGATATTTGACACATTGAAAGTAAAAGTCAGTGGAGAACAAAGATCTTTGATACAATACAAGCGCAGACATAATACGAGGGTAGCCATTTATATTTCGGGCATTAGCAAACAAAAAGAAATATTTTTATTATCGAAAATAGTTTTATTGCTTTTCAAAATATTCTCCTTGAAAGTAAATGCACTTTTGCATTCGTTTAAACCAATCTAAAAAGCATTGCTGCCAACTGCCGGCGTAGAAAACCCAACGGTTTTCGTTCGTGGTCAACACCAGGAAGTATATTTTTCACGTGCGCGAACAAAAGGAAATCACAGGGTGCTAGATCAGAGCTGTACTGTGGCTGGCTCATCAATTCAATGTTTTGCCCGGTCAAATATTCAATCGTTTGAACCGACTTGTGAGAGCTCGCATTGTCATGGTGGAGAATGATCTGTCGTTTTCGGTTTGTTTTCCTTATTTCTTCAAAAACTTTTGGCAAACAAATAGTTGTGTACCATTCGGAATTTACCATTCTACAACTCTCTAAAGGCGCGGTTGCAATGTGACCGGTTTTTTCGAAAAAACAGGCGACCATTTGTTTTGATGTGCTTCGAGCGCAAACTACTTCTGTTGGTTTGGGCTCATCTTGGAATACCCACACAGTCGACTGCTGCTTATTATCGGGTTCATACGTATAGATCCAAGATTCATCAACTGTGACGACTTTATATATATAATGTTCTTTGAAGCAACGCCATTGTATTTGTATTTTGTATTTTTTGTGCATTTCTTGGAACCAATCGACGCGAGTCCTTTTTTAACGGTTGTCAAATTATGTGGTATAGCTTCTTGGCGGTTGAGTGTTTATGCAGGATCTTATGCTTGCTGGCATTACTAATACCTAGAGATGCCTCGATCTCACTGTATGTCACATGATGGTCTTGCATTATGAATTCAGACACTGCATTAATGTCTTCCGACACAACAACATTTTTGGGACGACCTTCACGAAATTCATCCGCCAAAGAACGCCGTTCAAGTTTGAATTCACTATACCAACGACATACTGTAGTTTTCGATGGTGCTTCGTCATAATATAAAGAATTCAGCTCGTCGATGTATTCTTGTTGAACTAATCCACGTCGAAAATTATGAAAAATAATTGCACGAAAATGTTCGCGAGTTAATTCCATTTTTTCGCTGACATAAAATTTTCAAGTTACCGTCAGCAATAGACATAGCGACCGGATAGTAAAACTGTCAAGGTAAATATATTGTCAAAAATGACAAACTTCACGATCCAATCATCAGATCGGAGGCAACACTAACAGTATTGCCAGTTCCTGAAAGATAAACGGCCACCCTCGTAATAACTCATGGTCTGCCAAAACCCCCTGTAACTGGCGTTAAGTTGTTGTGGGTGTGCATGGCATGGATTATTATTTATATTGTTATTATTATTACTATTAAACCAAAAATTTTTAAATCGTCAGCATAAAGTAAACATTTGGTAGAAATACCGTCAACAATGTCGTTACCGAATATAACAAAATGAAAGAGTACCCAGAACTGACTCTGGGGTACTCTACTAACGAATTGAAAAATAAGAGATCTGAAACCACATTATTCAAGCAAATTATTTTTATCCACCTAATGAAAAATTCAAATTATTTTCATTTTTATATCGCAGCATTCTCTGCACTCGATAATTGTGGTCTGTTCGAGCGAGTGAATGGACAAGACCACAAGGATAAGTGAAAAAAGGCAAACGAATAAAATTAAACTCCACGCACTCTAGACATCAACCATTAATCTCTTTAATTGTACACAGCTGAAATTTCTTGAGCCTGCCAAGTTTGCTTTACAAAACAGTCGGCGAAGAATAGCGGAAAAGGTTAAATTACTGAAAGAAAATAACATCGCATAGGACAGGAGGAGCGAGGCATGATAGGCACACATCACCGCAACAAAACCACGAGAACCACAAGAAGTGCAACGGTAAGTTAAAAAGAGTAAAAAAGAAATCGGCATCGTACATACTAAGGAGATTCTCCGGTGCGTGCACAGTCCGGAATGAGATAAACGACCGGTAACTACCACACTTCTTCTTTACCTCTGATTATAAGCTGTCCTCTTCTTGCATTGCAAATAGTGCGGTGGAGATAGGACAGACAAGTACGTTAGATGGATATAAAATACGTAAGACTGCGGGTGTGTTTTATGCATATCTTCAAAACCCTAGGAGAAATGTAAAGAGATCAGATGACATTAATTCCTAGAAAAGGAGATAATTATCGCATTCTTTGTAATGAGGACAATTTAACATGCAATTCTTGTTATTTGCATGCCTTTATTCTTTTTTATTCCTTCTGTAGATCTTTGAGTAATAGTACAAAGGTGTCCACTATCATTCTGTATTTCACAGTAGCGAAATAAACGCTAAAGTAATTCTACAGGAAGTACTACCTACAAACTGTGAATAAAAAATCCATATAATTTATAGAGCAATTACTCAAGTACACAAGCATATGTAATAATAGTATTAACGAATTAATAATATTCATCAATCTGTGGGAGAATCTTTGGACTAAAGTCTCTCACATTCTTCCTTGTCTCTTCTCCATTGGAACTATTCAAATCTAGTTGAGAGACATACTTTTGGTGTTAGTGTTTCATAGTGTAGGATGTTTTCTTCTGCTTTACTTATCACCTCCATGTCTGCATTCGAATATTTTTTTCTGTTTGTATTGCGCCTATTATTCGAGGTAAACTTCCAATATAGTTGAGCTCTGCTAGTGTGTTAACATAAGTAATGCCTGTTCTCCGGCAGAAATACTTATTCCTAATACTGTTTCGCAATGACACGATAAGCAGTGGTCCTTCTATCTCCCACTTTGTTGTTCTAAGTTCAATTAAAATTTTGTTGCCACTTTTACTTAGTACTAGTAATTTACAAGGAAAATTTGCCATTGTAGAACCAAGTTAAAAGTGGTGAATATGTAAATATTAACGCCAAAATCTTTCCTTCTCTCTCTTTCAATGCGCCTGTACTTTATCCAATGTGTTATGCCGGGATTCCTGCGTAATTAACGACTAACTATTATGGAAGTCTTAAATTTTTTTAATATCTAAATTTTGTATATTCGACCATTCTGCGAGACATTCGGGGTTAAATCTACCAACGTGCTTCCTTGAAAGTTATTTTGCTTTTTTCTCTTGTCGCGACATATGTTAAAATAGGTCTGGCCAAACTTTTTTTCAGGTATAAAAAATATTTTTGACATAGAACTTATTCGCAGAGTTCACGAGATAGTTTATTTACACTACAATTATTCTTGTCTATGAAAGCTTCATCTGTTGATGAAAATTATTATATTGTTTATATCAGTACTATAATTTTCATCACTTTATTTTCATTACAATTATTTCCCTTCACGATAGCTTCGTCAGATGATGAAAATTATAAAACTGTAATACACCAGTGTTATAACTTTCGTCGCTTTATTTACACTACAATTGTTCCGCTCTATGCGGCCTTCATCAGATGATGAAAATTATAATACTCTATTATGGTCATCATCTGATGAAGCTCTAGTAGAGCGAAACAATTGTAACGTAATTAAATTACATCTTGTGAAGTCTGTGTACGAAGTTTTATTTCTTGTTAAAATACAAACTTGTTAAAATACCAATTTTCTAAAATATTTTTATAAGAACACTTTCAAAAAATTAGGTTAGATAAATATAGTTTTTTTAATTAAATTTGTATATATATATACATTTACACACATGTTAAAGCAAATTTACTCTTTTTGATCAACGATTTTCCTTAAAAGTGGGAATTACGTAATTGCAGTGTAGAATGTATCAGATTAGCCACATCCTCAATTAAATGCTTATTGCATTAATCTATAAATATAATAAATGAGTTGATATGATAAATTTTACAGTCGTCTTGGTTAATACAAATTGATATATGTAGGCTACACATGACATTTATGGCATATTACTTTCTTGTGTTATAATTTGAGAAAGAAAGTGCTGAATGAATGTAATAGCTCAGTAAGAATAAAAGAGAAGCTGATAAATAAGAAATATTATGAATGTTTAACTTTAGAACGAAGTATGTAATTGTTTAACATATTTAATGTATTAAGAAAGTATATGTTAGCTACTTACAAGTTATTCTAATCAATAATATAAGTTCAAATAGTAGTCCTGTTATTGCTTTATTTGTGTTGGCAAGAAAAATTTGTGAACTGATATAATTAAAAAATAACAGCATTAAGTTATTTTAAAAAACTGGATAAACTCAAGGTGTAACTTAACAACATACATCGTGTAGGCAGAACATTATCTTCGTATTATAACTCACTAAATGTAAACGCTTGATGTACTATGACACGGAAATTGATAAACATACATAGATGGTGCGTAGGAGGCATTCTGTAAATTCCGATACGTGTTTATGGGTATTATTGCAAAACGTACACTTTTATCCTTGTATTATTATAAGTCGTGCTGCTTCCATGAAGGAAACAACCGATGAAATGAAGATCCCACAGGAGATAAAGATTGTACAAGATACTAATATGTTCTTATGTTTTTAGAGTAGGCGAGGAAAATAACTAAAAATAGTCAAAATAAAATTTAAGTAATTTTACAAGATTTCAATCGTGTAAATTAGTAAATGATGCATTCAAAACTTAAAAAAATAAAATAAAGCTGGAGGGGATGTACAAATTTTCGCTTTTATAAACAAATGAGAAAAGGGATACAAAAAAACAAAATTTGTAAGCATATAGTACATAGGGACTTTCCCCACTGGTTTAGGCTCATTGCAATAGTAGTATCTTTATACGTGCCACGTGGCGTCAAGTTTTATTGTTTTGTAAAGAATTCTACGCCAACTCTACATTAGAATTTGTTCAATTCGAAAAATTAATACCTGATTAATACCTGATAGCACCACTTGAAAATTATCAAAATTAAATAATTGCAATTATTTTGTCAATTGGCACACAAGTTATTAAAGCATATATTAATTTTGATGGAGCCTGTGGTTGATTAACTACAGATAATTAACAGATAATTAAAGTGTTGCGTGCGAAATTCGTTTTCGTACGGGTATTTTGCGGTAGTTTTCCAGGTGTGATACTGTTTAATTATCTGCTGATGATGACAACTTAGTTGTCGAAATACGTATACAGAATACGAAAATTATAATGTGGAAAGGGGTTATATATCAATCTTCAGTGAATAAAGCATATATTATTAAAAAATTCACATACTGGAAAATTGTGACAAAATCGAAAACTGACCAATCTGAGAATATATAATACAAGCAATCAATTCTACCATAATTTCATTTCTATCTGTTAAGGTGTTTGTATCCTTAGCATAATTTGCTAATATAACATGGTTCTCCCCAATATGACACACTAAATCATGAATGTAAACGAACTATTAAAAAGGCCCAGAAACAAACCTACGTTATTCTGGCTCCCATTAAAAGCTTTAACATTTAGGTACTACCTCAACAATGGCTGTTATTTTGTATGTTATTTTATAACCACGGCAAAAGTTGAATTTTTGTCCACAGTTACCGACTTTTCGTCCTTTCAACAAAGAAAAAAATGCACACACATTGCAATGCTATAATCTAGTTAACCGTACAAACAGTCTTCGTAAATCTCCTTCCTTCAAATTACCACATGGAATGATACACAGATACAAAACTATAAAATTCAACCAGATACACAGATACGATTTCAAAACTTCACTAGCTGTAACTAAAGAGTTGTTACAGAATAGAAGTTATGCACTCAGACACAAGATCAAAAAGAAGTTCAAAGCATTGCTCTCGTTCGCAATAATCGCAGGATCGTCCGACTGCATTCCAAGTCGTTCATATCTTCCCGTTTGTTTATGACTTCGGCAGGGAAAGAGCGTGGTCAACCGAAATCACGAATCTACCATACAGATACGATATTGTACATTGTGTACGTATGTATATTATATGGCGGAAATATAACAGATCACTCTCGTATTTCGAAGGAATGATATGCATGTTATACATAACTACGTGATATACAACGTACTTCTTAATAGTAATGGTATTTCAAAATTAATGTGGAATACTTTAGTTAGTAAACCAATCATCAAATGTTTTTCGGCATTTAATTGGCTATTGAAGTAAATTACGTTACAGTGTTACGTTTAAGCTTTACCAACGCAATATGAATATTTGTTAAATATGTTTCTTAATTGATAAAAAATGTCTAAAAAGTTGACTGTACTTTGAACAATGTTATCATGATTTTTTGTATTGACTTTTTGTATTCAATTTTATCATTTAAATTGTTTGCATCATTTGGTGACAGAACTTTTAATTTAACGAAACACCAAAGCAGAAAGTTTAATTCTTCTAATTCTCTTCCAGAAATATTACTACTGTCAACACTGAGTCATAAAGTGTCATGAAAAGTTTTGAGTATCGATAACAAATAACATAACTTACACATACTGAGTAATCAATCTCATCACGAAGCTTTTTCCTAATGCATTCTTACCTAACCTTAAATCTTAAGAGAATTATTTATTAAACATTGCCTGGTTTTACTACAGTCAGTATATAAGGTGTGACTATAAAAAGGACCAGATTAGTGCTATATAATCTTTTAATAGTTTTCTTTCAAAATTTTAACATTTTCCCCTTCAATATACTTTCCCTACAATCCCTTCACTGGTTCATGAGAATTTTCCATTGTTCAAAACATTGCTGTAAATCATATTTTAAAAGCATGTTCATGGTTTCCATGGCCCTCTTTTTCGCAGCATCTAGTGTCTCAAATCTACTTCCTTTCAGTGCTGGTTTCACTTTGAGAAATAGAAAAGAGTTACGTAAAGATCCGGTAAATAGGTTGAAGGTCCTAACATAGTGTAGTACGAGTCGAAATGCTGTTCCGATGAAAAACCAAAACTCTCCACAATTTATAGTCGTCCTTTACTGGTTTGTGAATGGTAGTCAAGAGTCTGAGTTTCACACTGAATTTCACGCTGACACGTTGTTTTGCTTGAACAAGGTCCATTTCGAAGACCACGACCCAATCGAGTAGCGCACGAACTTCATAATGACAATATAAATACAATAGAGAGAGGGGTATGTTACAGTTTGTCTGCAGAACTATCAGTCCGAGGGTTTTTTAAGGCCCTTTTCGTATATGAGCTAAAAAGCACCCGTACAGTTGTTGAGTGATGTATTCCTCTCCACAATTACAGAAACCTATCCTAAACGAATCCTTTTCTTAGATTTACCAAATTACTTGGTTTTTCTAATGTCGGCATATGGGAGTTCATGTCAATAATTCCTCAAGTTACAAAATCTTGTTTCGAATTAATCTAATACCTAAGCCCTTAACACATGCGCAATATTCTATACACAATATTTTTCTTTGTAACTTGGTATTAACTTTTCATTGGTCAAGGGTAGTTGAATAGTCTTCATTCATTAGATATTCATTTTTGCACAGTTGATTATTTAGAAATTAGATTAGGTTACTTGAGGTAGCCATACAAGTATTCCATTACGTTCTTTACAGACCCATTGAAGTCCTCGAATCTCAACAAAGTACATTCCCTAGCCTAATTATTTTAATAGACCTATCAGGTTCGAGAATGTTCTTCTGTACAAAAATCTGCTTCAGGATATTCATTTCCCATTTGCAGAAACGGTGCCAAGATTTTACATTGGCATAGTATATGGCCGGTGGTATTCTTTTTTATTTAGAAGAATTTACATACATGTACTTATTGTTAAACGCTATATCTGTCCATGGTGATTTGGCAAAATAACTGAATTAATGTCAGTCAATTTAATAGATGTAGTTTCAACAATGTAACCGCTATGAACTGTCAAAATTCGGAAGTCCCTATTGGAAGGCTCGTTATAACATTGACCAAAATCTAAACTTTTGCAAGATAATATTTATTACCTTTAACGTTTTTCACTAAGCTAGAAGTAAGATATGGTTCTAATGATAATCACAACAGTTACTATATAAGCCAAAACTCATTGAAAATCTTAAAAATCTTTTGGAGCATAATCTCCAAACTCTCAAAAATCTTTTGAAGCATAACCTCCAATGCCTTAAACAAAGAGAGAAGTAATTCTGATGGATGTGAAGATGAGAATGAACACTATACAGATTCAGATCCATCGAAAATTTAATGATTTTTCGGAGCAGGAAATTTATTGTATCGTCAAATTTTTAATAAAAGTTAGACGTAATTGAGATGAATTTATTAATGCAACTAAATATTGTATAGATCAAAATACGTAATGTATCAAAAATAAAAATTATAATCGTCGAATAACTAAGAAAATCGGATTTTCTAATATAAACTACATGCATGCGAGGCATCTGGTTACACATGAACATATTAAGTGACTGGTTATTTAGGGATTAAGTACAAATTAATTTATTTCATAAGCATATTATAGTTGGAACGAGAGACAGTAATGAACAAGCCAGGTATAATGTGTGCACTTGAATCAGTTGGACTATGATGTCACATCTTTCTCACGATTTACATAACATCCAATAGTGGCTCCTGCCGAGCACACTCAACTTCTTGATTTGCATATTAATAGTGCACTCGCATATTGCTTATTTTCGACAAATTATTATGCTGAACATTCACTTGGTAATTATAGTTCCGGAGTATCAGAACAGTTCAGTTCAGAATGAGACAACTAAAACAAAAACACAGAAAAAAATATACAGAAATCGAGAAGGAATTAAAAAGATGTTGGGATATTATTCAGTTTGCACGACGTGTACAGTAGTTAAACGTACCGTAGGAATGTTCCCATAATCAATCATACGTTGAATCTCATTATCGTCATTAGCATGTGCATTTAGTCTACCATATTTATTACAAGTTGCAGAGGCAGGTTTGTAGGTTGCTCTTGTTGGTCGACTTAAGGACGAATCATCTACATAATCAAATGCAAGGTCGCCTGATAGACCGTAACGAGAAGCAACAGTACATAGCAGTATTTTGCTTTATTTTAATAAGTGTTACGATTTGCCAGAAGAAAGAAGAAATTTATTGAGCGTAACATTGGATTTGAGGCGGCTTATGTTAACGACCGGTATCTCTATACATACAGTTGTAAACGTTACTGGATGATGGTTGGAGGTCGAATCATTTGCAATACAAAATAAAATGTTACAGTTTGATAATGTAATAAAGATGGAATATTTTTACTTGTGAAATACGAAGTTGTTCGATTTATCTTCTTATTTACACAGTTTCAAAACAACTTGAATAAGTAGAAATATTATTTGTATACGAGAGGAACTTGAAAAACTTTTTACCTTACAAACAATAATTTTTACCATAATTTTATTTTTCTACGCACTTGCACCATCTGCCCTTGAACGATTTTCTTCCATTATTAAAATTATGTTTGTTCGTGCTCAAAATAGGCATCAATCTTCTCTTTCAATTAGCTATCGTTCGCAAACTGACGTCCTCTGGTCTTTCAAATTTCTAAATAAAACGAAATCAGACGGACCCAAATGTATGATGGGAGATTCAGCTCATAGAAATTACACTCGCGGAGGCCGTGTTAAATTTTGGCTGCCCTATGAATTCACACATTGTCATGAAAAAGAAAAACTTCTTTGTGACGCAAAACTGTACATTTTTTATCAATAGCCGTACATAACATATTTTTGCTAAGTATTACCGTAGATAAGTGCTGTTATTGGAGTCCGTTGCGGAATGTATTCAATTCAAAAGACGGTGGGCCATCATAAATGGATTCACAACCCCACCGAAATGTTTCAACCGCACTTCAACATATGACGATGCCTCGTCCCCATACATTTAACAAAAAAGCAACGGCAATGCTCTGGCTTCACAAAACTGATTTCTTTTTGTGGGACATATTTTATAAGCCACAAAATAATACTAAAGTTAAATTTGTAACACATCTAGAAAAATGCTATCACTAGTAAACGTTGCTAGGCAACGCACAGTTTATTGATTCTGTCACAGCTATGAAGATCTTTTCTCTAGTTCTCCTCTAAATAATATATAATGCTGCGGTGTATATTACTGCTTTATTATCGTCCTAACAAAACTGAAAACAGTATTTTTGACTTTCTTTATATTACTATAAAGTCACGGTTTACAATACTTCATAATTAGTTTGGACAGACTATGCGAATATATATCAGTAAGTGTATTTACACTCTAAACATGCAGCTTAAGAATTTAAGAACCATGTCAGTCTAATCAATGAATGAAAAATTACAAATCCGAAGATCCTGAAATCATGTCCAGAACAGCTTCGTACTATGCTGTTGTATCTGTGGCTCTGGCTTCACTCTAATCCCTGTAAAATGCGTACTTGGAGCTGAAACTAGAGTAATATTAACCTGTGGATTCATAGCAATAACTTACCATTCTATACTAAATGGTTCCAATTAGAATAGAGCTACTCTGTTACAAGACCAAGAGTCTTCAAGATTTATTGAGAATATCTACTAATATTCTGAAAGGCTGTTAAAAATAAAACAATCGCAAGAAAGAAAAAGAAGGATGAAGAGAAAAATAATGAGTATAATACTAAGATCAAATAAGATATATGGGAGAGTAAACAATAAAGAGCAGCTAAGAAATAAAGGCAAAGATAAGACAAAGGCTTAGAATGAGCAAAACGTATAAGAAAAAAACTAACATCAAAAAAATGACAATGCATTCCATTATGATTAAGAGGCAGAAGGAAGATAGAGGGAGCAATTGAGTAATGAATTGAGGAGAAGGCAAGAGCAATGGGAATTAATATGGGTTTAAAAAATAGAGCGAGTTGTAGAAAACAAAACAGACCTTTACCCAATAAACGTATGAATAACAGCAAAAAAATGAAAATTAATATAGCTCAGTAAATGGTTTTCAAAACGCACTGCGTTAGTTAAAATTTTAGGGATCAAACAGGGAACAAGATCAAAGGGAATGGGTTAAAAGCAAAAAACGAACAAAATAAGATACAAAAATAATGTAGTATCTAAGAAATGATAAAACTTGAATCTCTGCGGAAGTCCTTGAATCTCGGAGCTCATCCAGAAAAATCTAGAAAAAGGCTACTAAAATATTTTAGTAGACTCTAGCGAATAGTGGGGTTTGTGAAAAATTTACGTCAGCTACCTAGGAGATGTAGCAGTTAAGATAATAGAAAAGAACACAGAAGATCATATGGTTGCTGATTATAAAGAAAAATGATCATCTAGGATAAATATCCCTAACATTAATAAAATAATTAAAATATTTGAGGAAAAGCTGGTACCGTGGGTAGTGTATATGTGTCACAGAAAGGTAAAAATAAAATGATAACAACCTGTTAGTGGAAAACGTACACAATATTAAATACGAAAAAAATTTTGGATATTAGAAGAATAATGTAGGTAAATAATGCAATGTAGAAGGTTTAAGAAAAATCATTATAATGTAGATGTGTAAAGTGTGTGACTGAGGGTTAACTGTCCAAAATTATATACGAGGGTGCTTCAATGCCCTTATGCCATCTCTAAAATGCGACTCCGGAAGGCTTGCAAACTCTTATATACGAAGATGATAAGCTCGTCGTTAGACGAAAATTTCTTTCCACCTAGTGCCGCTTTCAATTTTGGAAAAAGGTGGAAGTCGGAAGGGGCTAGATCCGGCGAATGGAAATGCAACTCGTGGATTTTGGACATCGCAACTGTCCTGGTATGCGAGGGAGCGTTGTCTTGGTGAGACAGAATCTTTTTCTTTGCCATTCCTGGCCGTTTAGCATGCATCTCAACATTTAATTTTTGTAGAAGTTCTGCATAATATTGTCCGTTTATTGTGGCACTTTTCTCAAGGTAATCAGTGAGCAAAATGCCCTTTGGTTTTCGCTTCCTTTGGAGGTGCAGAACGACGTTCTGACCATTGTTTCGACTGCTGTTTAGTTTCGGGTGTACTATAGTGTATCCAACTGTCATCATAAGCAACAAATCGCCTACAAAAATCAACCGGATTCCGCTTATAAAAGTCCAAACACTCATAGGAAATGCTCAAACGAGTGAACTTTTGATCAGTCGTAAGCAATCGCAGCACCCATCTTGACGAAAGCTTGGAAAAGCCCAATTCTTTCGTTAAAATGTGGTGTACGCGTTCTGTTGAAACGTTTACCATGTCTGCTATCTCTCTCACTTTGAGTCGTCGATCTTGCGTAGTAATATTATGGATTTTTATAATCATTTCCTTAGAAGTTACGATTTTGGGTGCTCCAGAGCGCGCTCCATCAACACAGCTTGTTCTACCACGTTTAAATTCATTTACTCATCTTCTTATTATGGCGGATGATGGAGTAGATTCACCTAATGTTTCCCGTAATTTATCTTTTATTTCGGTAGCTTTCATACCCTTAATTACGAAGTATTTAATCACCGCACGATACTCTGCTTTTCAATTTTAACAAAACGAGGTGTTGCTTCTTTTTCAATCAGCTGTCAAAAATAAACTAATCAACCGATTTATCTAAATATCGGAATGTAAACATATAAATAGGCAACCTAAATTGCAGTGCATTTGTTTTACCAATTAGAGCGCCACCTATGTGTCATTCTCACTACTTGTCAAACTATCCTCGTAGGAAAAAAATCCAGGGAAGATGTGCAATTGCGGTGTATGTAAAATATCACCAAGATAAAGTCCAAAGAAACAAACCTTGTATAATCAAATTGACGACTAAAAACCGAATAAAAATATTTTAGTATACCCAAGCTATCAAAGTATTGTTAAAAATTATTCCAGTAGATGCGAGAAAATGGCATAAAAACGATAAAAAAAAGCACGAATACAAGGCAATGCACTCGCAGTAAGGAAGTCGAAAAATTGATTCGTGATGTGGGCGACCTTCAGATATTTTAAGTCTGAAAATAAATAAGGAATACCTGATTTGTACGTTAAACTTCGTAAAGTTAGTAGTTCAAAAGACATTTATTTAAGATAATAGCTGTCTTGCAAAAAAAAGATTATGCACTGTAAACGCGATACGACAAATTGAAAGAAAATTTATAGCTTATGTTGTAAACATAATTTGTTTATGATAATATATATCTCTTCTATGTGTACAATATTCCATACCAATAATTATTGAGCCTCTAAGCCATCATTAAATTCTGATTGTTTCATCACTTTTGACATATACAGTTTTGGCATCTTCGTCTATTAAATATTTTTTAATTTATTTCGCCTGATGTTCATAAAATAAATACTAACATAAATGTCACTAATATCATTGATTGCCCAATTATTATTAACACACCTTCATATTTTTCATTTCTATTCCTATTTTTATTATATTCACGCACTTTCGTTGTTTAGTATGTGAGAACTTCCCATCTCACGTATGAATTTTAAACGAGAAGTCGTGAGTAATAACATTTTTTCACGATCTATCTAACTTTCGAAGAATTATATATGCCCAGAACATCGTAAATACAATTTAACCTCTCGTCTTTCGTTTAAATTATTTCTTTTGTTCTACAACGTTTTCCGACAGGATTGCAGCAATTTTCGAATAAATCTGGAGAATTTATAAATACATCCGATGTTCATCGTTAATCCATCCTTCACGTGCTGAATTCGAACGGCTAATATGGTATAAAACGTTATTATGTAATATCAGATGGTGGAATAATAATTTAGCGCGTTTCAGTTGACATTCCTCGAGAATTATGGTCGATTTACGCGTTCGCCGATACTGTACGCGTCGATTCGGCCTTCTCATACAGTATTATGGCATGCCTTACATGGAAAAATTGAGGAAGAGGATTGACGGCAATGGTGAAACGTGAAGTTTTTATTATTTGCTAGAAATAATGCGGTGGGAAAATGCGATATGTTTAAGGAATATGCCGGGGCAAATAATGCCAGGACCGCACACATTCAAACTTACATACAGATAAATCTGTATAATTTTCAAAATACTTTGCTACTGAACAAAATGTAAATTTATATAAATATTCTGTAAGAACAAAAGAATAATGCCAGCTTATCTACTCAATGAAAAAATGGTTAATGTGGGGATTGAAAAACTCTACAGTCAAACGAAAAAAAATACAATACACATTGAAGGCTTTAGAAGCCTTTGAAGCTCCGAGAAACGCAACTCCCATTAAAGTGCAAAAAAATATTAGCAAATCAATTTCAAGATTGCTACGCATGTCCAAATTTGATCAAAATCTTTAACACAGTGCTATAAATACGTTAGAAAATATCTTCAGATTTCTTATAGTCATCGTATCATTTTTATTTGACACACAACATTTGCTAACAGTTTTTCTTTACGTTTTATTAGCTTGCGGTAGTCACTCAGGGAGTTAATGAAGATCGACATGTGACATATCGCCAGATTGAAGCATAATTGAGGATTTCAGAGACTGTGATTTATTCATTCATTCCATCAGCAAGTGATTCATTCATTCCGTCAATACTGCCAGCCACAATGCATTAATAGTGAAAAACTTTTCAGCCAAAAAAAGATTATCCAATAAAATCACTTACGCCTCTATGACTTTATTCTACTTCCAATATTTACAAAATATATTGAAGAGGCGAAGCTCTAACGGATATCTAGGAAATTAGTTCCCTGCTACTAAAAATGGAAATTCTGTTTAAATCAATGTAACATGGCCCATTCTGAACTTTCAATTTTCGATAACGCGTTCGAGCATTTCAAGGGGTATTTGATGAATAACCAGAAAATACTGGCTTTCAATTGCTCTATCGTAGCTGGCTTATCCATGTAAATTTTGGACTTTATGTAACCACAAATAAAAAAGTCTAAATGTATGATATCATATAATCTTAATGGCCCTTGTATAGATCAATTACGTGAAATTTAATGCTCAGCAAATTATTCCCACAATAAAGCCATGCTATCACAGCATGGAGCGATAACGGTCGCCATTTACAGTTACGTTACGGCCGTCTTCGTTTTTGAAGAAATATGTGGCAATGATTTCACTTGCCCATAAACCGCACCAAATTGTTATTTTCTCTTGATGTAATAGCAGCTCTTGTATCTCTTCGGGTTCTTCTTCACTCCAAAGATGGAAATTGTGCTTATTGACGTAGCCATTATGCCAGAAATGAACCTCATCGCTAAACAAAGCTTTGATCGAAAATAGTGGATCTTCTTCAAGGTCTTCAAGAGCCCAAAGACTGAAACGGTGACGATTCGAAAGGTCAGCCGCTTTCAATCTTTGTCGATGAATTTTGTATGCTTTTAAACTAAGATCTTTACGTAAAATACGCAAAGTTGTGGCATACGACAAGTCAAGCTCTTGAGATCTACGTGGAATCGATTCTCTTCGATCATCGCGTATACACTCAGTTACCATGGCTATATTTTCTTCACTATGTGCTGGATGTGGTCTATTTGGTGGGGTGTTATAATAATGGTAATTGCGTTTTAAATTTTTCGATGGTATAGCGAATTGTGCATTCAGTGGGCCGATTACGTAGACCGTAAGTTGCTCTAAGCGTACGAAACACATTTCTCGTGAAACGCTGATATTTGTAATACAGCTGAATAATTTATAGATGCTACGCCGGGCTGAGGGTTTCCATAATAAAATGTCACACAATACTTAACTAAAACAGCGTGAAAGCTTGACACGACTCCCGCTTTATCTGTCAAAAAATCGCTATTGAAAAAAGTACATCATAATTAATCACCCATTACAAGGATAATATTTTGGAGACGATAGTGAGCTCTAGTGAACTGTTTCACATGTATATTTTGAGAATAAAAGAACGAAATTCTGAGAATGAAATTTCTAGAACTCGTACACCACATTTTTCCATTAATTTTTACTTTATCAATACTGCTGTTGATAATATTGATATATTACTTCTGCCGACCTAATATTTATGTAATACACATCTTACGAGCACTATAATATTTTGCTCTAAGCACTTAGATTTATAACTAAGACTCTCCATTTTTCTCCTTATTTCTATCCCTGGCGCACACATACATATAATGTAATTTCTTCTATTTTCACTTCAAACAACTCGACGTTTATGGTCGTCTTATAATAACAATAAAGGTGGATTAAAATGCGCCGTAATGTTGCGGAATTATAGTGCCGCGGTGGTATGAAAATTACTCGGTTTCACTTCATACGCGCACCGCACACTTTTCTAGACTAATCGACTTCCATTTTCTAGTTCACGTTCGCTATACAGCAAATAACATTTAATGATCACTAAATACCGTGATGTGTTTTCAATTTTAACCCGTGCAATGTGTTTACATATCGTGGCGCTTATCTCAAATGAATTAGTTCGTGTGTCTACTTAAAGTGTGTAATATTGGATCGTTTAAGTTTTACGAGTAGCGCTTTATTACGCGATCTTTTAAATGTTGTGTAATAGGAGACCGACCACCTTTGGAAAGGAAGTAAAATGCAGCGTCAATTTACAATAATGTATTGTGTTATGCGAACGTTTTAACGATGTTACAATAGAACTTGAGTAAATATATCCAGTTCAATATTTTCAAAGCAGTTTATTAAAGAAATTGTTATTTAGAAAAACAACCAATATAGACTTTTACTGTTTTCTTTTTTTCTTATTTATAACGTATGCACCAATAGTTTTGTTTTTCCTAAAAATTCTTTTTTGAATACTTCCTTACGTAATGTGGTAAACCTGTGGTAATATGGAAATCCTCTGAAATCTCCTCTCTTTTAACTAGCTCGACATTCAAATAGTTACGTCATAAATCATATAATATCATAATGTTTTTAAGAAACTCTCGTAAGTAGTTAAAATTCCCTCCTCCTGTAAGACGATTTTGTAATGTAGCGATCGATGGTCATCCTGTGCTACCAAACTAGTGGATCAAGTTTGTTTCTTTGCATAAATTTGAAAAAAAAATGTGTGGGTTACAACGAAAAATTTGTTCATTGCGTTCAAAGATTGTTCACGAAGTCTACGATGAATTCAATTTAGATAGTGACTTCTTACCGACCTTCAAAGAATGATGATGATCGTTTTGCGACGAGAATTGAAACAAAATCTATATTCAATTCGCTTGATGAAACGTTGACGTTATCACAGGGATAATTCTAGAATGTTCATAACGTTTTGCTGGGAAAAAAACTACTTAATGATAAACTAACTAAACTGCACACGATTTTTAGCTGTACTATATCTTATAAAACAGTTGCTTAATTACGATATTTATTGCCAGTTTTATATATGCTGAAGTATTTACTATTAATATCCACTAGCTAGAAAGAGGAGTGTACGTGAGGGGGGACAATTTCCGAAGCGAATGTGTACGGCACAACATAAGAGATATAATGAGCAATAATATGAATTCTTAAATTTCCTAAATATCTAACAAAATTAATTGATGTATTTAAGATAAATAGTAACAAGTTATACATACACAGCGCTCGCCGTTGTATATATATATAGAGTGAGTAAAAAGATGGACACAATTTCCATAGTTTACGCTTCCGGCACTATACATTATATTTCAATTCTGCCAACTACATTTAAAAAAGGATGCTATAAAGTATCTAAAACTACCGCTAGAGTATTCCAGCACCACATAACAGGGTCAGTTATAAGCAAGATGGCTACTATGCAGCACAAGATTTTTTGCATTTGTGAGTTCAGTAAGAGTGTATCTGTGACTGCAGTGCAATGTGCATTTCGTCATATGTTTAATTTATCGTTCGAATAAACGAAAAAAGGTAGGGATTCTTTTATGAAAACACGATTACTGGAATAGCGTATCTTATAAATCTGCAAAATTGTTTTTTTCCTCAAATGAATGAAGATTCAGAAGATTATTTGCAGCAGAACGGAACTCCGCCTCATTGGCGCCTGAATCTTAAACGATAGATAGGTGCTATGGGGATCTGGCCCTTCAAGTCTAACCACTGTCATCTCCTGAAGTCACTCAAATTTTTCCTATTGGTATTCGTAAAAGGCGCCTATCACCACAAATTTGAATAACTTGAAACGGTGTATCACAGCTGCAGCGAACTCTGTGATGCAATACATTCTCCGCTAAGTGTGGGATGAATTCAACTACTGTCTAGATGTCCACACAATCGAAGAGGGCACACTTTAATGTATGTATAATCAAATACAATCTACGGAATTCAAATACAACACATAGTTCAGATTGAAATTAGTCCACCTATTTATATAAAAGATAAATTTAACATGATAGCAGAAGAGGTGTCAAACAGAACACTCAAACCTTCTTCAAGAAAACAGTGAGAAGTATCAATATATCATATAGAAGAAAACATTTATTTAGTGAAATAAGCAAGGTCCATTGAAACCATTAAAAAAGTGGAAAGACTGCACAAAATTTACTTCACATGAAATTTAGAGATTTAAAGAATTAATTAGTCACAAGCAAATCTATTTAGGCAACTAAGAAGAAATAAAGAACTTAAAATTATTCTAGAAATGTGTATTTTCATTTCTTAAGCAGTATTGGTCGGCTCTAGAAAAAAGATTCCAAAACATCGACATACCAACACTAAGAATAAGACAACAGCGATCCACAAAGCATATAATGAAGCTTTCAGAAGAATGTAAAATTAAAATTCACTTAAAATTATAAAGAAAAACCTTTGAGATACATAAACAAAAAACTATTTTACAGCATTTCTAAGATATTCTCTATTCCCATATAAATCAATAACACTTTAAAATTCTAATCTTTTAAGCTATGGATGAATGCCAACGGACTTGTAATAAATCTTTGCGATGTTAACTATTTTTTCCCAACAATTTTGAAGAGTAGATCTCATGAAAGTTGAATGGCAAAATAAGTAACATATAATAGCTGTCTCTCTTAGTGTGGTCGCGATGTGAATACACATATATGGTAATGTCAGCTCAAACCAGTTCTCTTGAAATATATTTTATTCAACTATAAATAGACTGCGGGCGATTCACTTTAGTTTATTACAATTCATAGGAAATCATCTGATAAAGAACGTCGTTCAGTGGCCGGAGGGCAGACCCGAGCTAGGCGTACCGCCGACGGAGGAAAGAAAACGAAAGTTCTTCGAGAAGAAGAAAAAGAGGAAGAGAAAACTTAAAGTGGAAAGAGTGAGTAACAATTGTTAACCGACGAAAGTGTAGCAGTGAAAGTTTAGTTAACTAAATAAAATACGTTAAATGAATGGACATTTTGTATTAAGTTTCATTAATAGCACCATCTTCTTTCAGATTTTGATTATTCATTTTAAAAACAAGCATTCTTGTTGTAGATCCAAAGACATAGCTGAATAATCATTAAATTACCTACGAGGTGGACAAGAATCCGCAATTTTAGAATTAAACTGCATAATTATAGTAATGATAATATAGGATGTTTCTGTAGCAGAATGAGTTTAGTAATGTTGAATATATTTAAATTATTAAAATATGTTAAATACATGAAAATACAATACATTACATTAAACGCAGCATACAATTTTCGCCAAATGCTCGCCACTATTTTTTTATCACATGAATCTGTAAAAACCGTTGTGACGTGTGTTAGTTCTTAAATCTGAAATCGATTTGGGATTGTTTGCATAGCCCTTGTATTTAGGAAAGTCCCATGGAAAGTTGTCTAGCAGTGACAAATCGTGGCTTATTCGCATTCTAATATTTCAAAATTATTCAATTATCAAATTTTTGGTTCAAAAGTACAATTTTTTTACCAAATGTCTTTTTGAAACCATACTTTCTAAGATTCATCTAAGCCAATTGGTATCACCAAAATCAGTAACCGTACCTCTACAACATACTCTGTCGACGGTTACAATTTTCTGTAGTTTAAATCCTCTATGCAGATAACTATTTCCATTATAAAAATTATTGCTCATATATACTTTCTTTGGTTTATTTTGTGTCTAAAAGTAATTATAGAACTAAGGATAAACATTGCAATGCTATGTTTACAGGCCAAAACTCGTACAAACGAACTATGCGAACTTATTGCAACGTTTGAGCTAAGAAATCAAGCAAAAACAGCCGCATTTGGCTAAGAAGAAAGTGTTGTTTTATCAAGACATGCACCAGCTCACAAATCCTTTATTGCAATACACAAAATTAATGAATTAAAGCTTGAATTGCTACCTCATACACCCTACTCGCCAAATTTAGCGCCCTCGGATTATTTTCTGTTCCCAAACTTGGAAAAATAGCTCAGTGGTCAAAGATTTTCCAACGATGAAGAAGTGATGTCGGCAGTTAATGGCTATTTTGAGGAGTAAGACGGTTGTTATTATAAAAAGGGTATCGAACTTATTGAACATCGTTGGGAAAAATATACACAGCTAAAAGGAGATTATGTTGAAAACTAAATATATTTCTTTCCAAAATGTTTGTGTTTTCTTTGTTGGGTCGGGTACTTCTGGGACCACCCTTGTACTTTGACACCCACGCAAAGAAACCCTAGATATCGAGATCGATAAATTCCCTACGAAAAGTGGTCGCATATCAAAAAGAATATTCGAATCCTTAAAATACGATTATTTCTTTAAAACATAGTCACGTATATTGCATGTAAAATTTATAAATAATTTTTTCAATATAATAATAATATAAAAAAGTTATATTGGGGAATGTCTTCTTTTCACAATACCTGGTGCCAATCTCTTCCTGATTTTTTTAATAAAGCTGAAAAGCCTTAAATGGCTTAGTCGTTTTAATAAATGACTTAAATATTAAAAACGAAAAGGGGCCTAAATATGATTCATGTAATTTATATGGTTCTTTCTTAATTCCTCAACACCAATAATTACAGCAAACTTTGCTTTACTCACTTTTAAGAACGCTTAGTGAATAAAACTGGCTTACTTACTACTACTAGGATCAAAAATTATTGAGTATATGACTTGGAGCACCGTAAGGATCGAACCTGGATTCACTTCTGTTTGTTTTGTTAATAAATGATTTATTGTATTCCTTTCCATATGAGATATTGTCATGTGGTGATAATATCAAGCTCTTTTCAATGATCGAATCAGAGGAGGATTCTGAACTACTATAGCTTAATATAGATGGAACGGTGAAAGCTCTCTGTCGTTACCTACACCCATAAACTATATTCAGTTCAAGTTTTCTGCGCAAAAATGATATTACAATTGCTCGAAGTTATCAAATTAAAGACTCTTTTTCTATAGTGACTTTAATTTTGCGGATACTATTTTGGCGAATACCTGACAAGCAACCTTAAGGTCAGAAATTTTTATAACAAGCATAATTTGTTCTAGTACGATATCAATGATAACGGACTACTATTGAATTCGTTGTAAAAACTGTATAATTAACAGTATTGGAAGCTCGGCTGAAGTCTTCTAAAACATCTAGTTTAGTCACTATGAATCTTTTATAAACTTAGGTCATATTAACAGCTTCAGAATTTAAATATAACATACAACAATAAAATGTAATAATAACAATCTGTGTTTCGATTGTGAGTTCCTTATTAATTACAACTCCCGCAACAAATTCTGTTATATCGTATTACTTACCTCCATTTAATGTACATACATATTAGTCTGTATGGAATAAGACACTTTATGAGCTGGCCTTTTTCCTTTTGTTTTTCTAATTTTGCTAATATAAAATCCTCATTATTCACAATTCTGAAGTTAAACTTATATTTCACGAAGATTTACAATTACGCACAGTTGATAAGATATAACAAGCACCTAAGAAAAACTTTGCTATAAGAGTTTACGGCCCATCTAAAAAGATAAGACGAACGAATGAGGCACATATGTATGTATATGTACGTATATGTATCCTCACATTCACTGCTTGCCACCACTGCCAATACACAAAATGTAAATAAACAAAGTCGCCTTATCTATTTTATTTCGACTTACCTTTTAATCTAATGAGTCTAAATTGTTACTGCGCCTGTAAATCCATGAAAGTTAGATAAGAAACGTACGGAGGAGGTAGTTACCACATAGTGCAATATTTTATTATGTCTATTTCCATTCCGGCATTTATGTTAGTGTGGAAGTGTGTCACGTATCGTCTAGTAAACCGCATAAAATAATCACAATAAACAGATTTATTTACACACATGTAATGTCTAGTAAAAATGCGAAGCCATTAATTTTTTGGTAAGAGCTTAGATATCTAAAAGTATTTTACAGTGTAATGGATGTATGTATGTACTTATTATCGAGTAAAAAGATACTAAAAAATTTGGAAAAGTAACTAATTCACATTGCAATCATTTTCACAAACTATGTCGAGCCCAGATATCTACCCATTTTCTTCCTTGGTATAAAACACTGTGTTCGTCTCTTCCTATTCATCCAATCGATTACTAAACCTAATTTTTAGAATAAATACAATCTTGGGAGTTTTGTAGCATTTTTAGTGAAACTGGAATGTAACGAGGCATTATTCCGGATTCAGATATGGTGAAAATATTGAAAAGTGATATTTGTCAAGAAACGTGTATATAGTTGCTTCTTTTGATATTTTGTGTAAAATCCATCAAATTAAGTCTGAGATGTCATAAAGTACTTTGTTTTAAAAGGTGCAACACCATCGGACGGTTTCCGATTCTAAAATTTAGACTGGTAACAAAAATGCAAACATATAAATATACCTGTATAGTACGAGTATCTAATATATAGATTTTCGTTGCTTCTGCAATAAAAAGTAATGAAAGTTGGTAATAATATTAATTATTATCTCAAAGCACGCAATACGTTCATATTGCATAATAGCCCACTACAGGTTATACGTGTGTTGTCTCGTAATTTTTGCATATAAAACGAAAAAAAACTTCATTGTTTTTCGAAGTATTCTCCAAGAAGATTAATGAACTTTTGCATGCGCTCGAACTAACTCTGGAAGCAGTTATTCTATTCATTTGTTGGTACAGTCAAAATTGTGTTTTTGAAGGCATCGACTGCTCCTTCTGACAACCGGAACCTTCGACCACACAGTCCGTTCTTGATTTTCGGAAAGATAAAGTAATGGTTGGGACTTAAGTCTGGACTGTATGGAGGATGGTCCAATAATTCGAAGTTTTGTTGCTTTAAAAATTCGTGCTGTGTGCGAACATTGTCTTGGCGGAGGATGATTCGACGTTCGGGGTTGGTTTTTCGAAGCGCAGCGATGACTAACGGCGAACAAGTCGTTGTATACCAATCGGCAGTAACAGTTCTTTGGTCTTGCAGAGGAATTGTTGCTACATGACCTTCTTTCGAGAAAAATGTCGCCAAAGAGGCGACTGGCGTTTCTTTTCTGGCTCGCATGAGTAAATCTAAGATTCATCACTACTGACAATGTTGTACACGTTTTTAGTCTCCGGCGTTGAAGCAATCTAGAGTTTTTTGACACCAATTCACCCTAACTACCTTCTGTTCTTCAGTCAACAGATGCGGTATCCAGTTGGAAAATAATTTTTTACACAAAATTCTTTATGAACATGTTTGTAATTGAAGTCTTTGAGATCATCAATAATGCTTCATTCTGGCGATATGTCATATGTCGACATTCGTTGATGATCTTGCGCACAAAATCAACGTTTTCGTAAGTGACTGTCGCTGTTCTTGGATCGTCGCTATGACTAATTCGTAACGTTATAATAGACTACGGGGCGTTAAGGATTCAATCTCATCGGTCTAGATAAATAAACTGGTTAAAGCGATCATTTGGAAAACAAGCTATGTGAGATTTAACCCTGCTCGGGACTAGGAATTTTTTTGTAAAAATCTCTGAATTAATCGATGCGATGTAATGCAGAAGAAAGTAATTATCATATTAATAAACATATCTCATCTTCGGTAATTCTAAAAACGTAAGTTGACATTTTATTAACTTCTCTGGTACCGTATAAGAATATTTTTTATTATTGAATGTAATAAAGAATTTCGTGCGAATATTTAATAAATTATCTATATGTATTTATGACCAACAATCTTATCATGCTCTAACTTATCAAGAACTCTATTCTAAAGTAAAGTCTCAAAATGAAACTTCCCTTGCATTATCCAAACAATACGAAAGTTATGAAGTGAAGAAAACAAATTAGCCGTCACAAATGAACATGGACGTCGAGATAAAATGCAAAGGTACAGTGGCTGTGAGTTACTGATGATCCATTCATCTCTAAAATATTAATCTTTCTTTGCGTCGACTCGTGCAATTGTGCAAAAAGAAGTCAGGCTAATTACTATAAGGATTCATTTTATTTTTCCATCGCTACTACAAATAATGACATTGTTAATAATAGCAGTTAAATGTCGAAATGACATACGAGATAATCATTTACAGCATGTCCAATGGAAGGAATTTCTCTTCATTTCTCCTTAATTCTGATTTTTCTTTTGTTACGGTTTAATCCCTAGACTTAGCAAACCAGTACGAAGTGAACGTCTTATAAATACTATACAGTAGGTTTCAGATTGTTTTAGTTTACAATCTCGACCCTTTAAATGGCTGATAATCTTAATTATTAACCATAAGCTAAACCTTCTTTTAACTAAATAATATTAAATATTATAATTGTTGGTTTGATTTGACGAAAATATATTGCCAAGTAATTTTATACATAGACTTCTAATCTAATGCTTTTTTTAACTCTTTTTGCAATGCGCTTTTAAAGTTTACTGCTCAAAAAGTTCGTAGAGATTTTTACAGAAAATATCATAGACACATTAAACTCAATTAGTCAATAATGTAAACATCATAATTCTAGCTAAATTATGTTCGGAAATTCTGCTGTCCCAAAATAGCTTGAAATGTATTTAATACTGCTCTAAATTATCAAAATGTTTTCTATTAAGTAGATTTTGTAAACAGTGAAATAAATGGTAATCAAATAATGCAATGTTTTGGAAAATGACTGATGAAATAAAACATCCCAACCATATTGAAGTAGCTTTTATGATGAATGCAAGGAAGAATCAAGCGCCGCATTGTCGTAGTAGAAAACGAGGCTTTTTATAGTGAAATTCTAGTCGTCAAGGAACTTATAATGCAAAATTCCTTTTCAATCCCTTAAAACAAAAAACTTAATGTTCTTGGCTATAGCCCAAGAAGCAAAAATGTACGAGATTGCCATTATGAAAGACAATTTCATTATTAACTTTTAGTCGTTTTTTATTAATTGCTACTTTTAGTTGATCCAATCATACCTATCTAAATTAATGATTTCATAACACTTATGGAGCTCAATTCCATCGGACGTAAAGTCTGTGTTCTTGTTGTGAAGATCAGCTTTCCGAGATTTTAATGGTGGATCCCTTTTAGGACTCTAGGATCTCTTGCGTTTAATATTAATATAATTTAACTTCATTTAATTTCATTCCCAATAATCATTCACGTCCAAAATGTATCACTGCCATTATAAAGTACATTGCGAATCATTAAATTTTTTTCTGTTAGAGAGTGAGCAACCCAAATATTCCATTGGTCGACATACCCAAGATGTTCAATATTTCTGCTCTCTACCGTGTAGTGCAGGGATGATTTTTTTTATCTTGATCAACGCTAGGCATTTCGGGTTTTGCAAGTTTTGAGTTAGAAATTACCAAGTCTAAATGCAGGAAATCACTCGAGAATGGTTGAGCTTGGTACAAAGCTGTCGCTGTATATGGCACACCTTTTTCCAAAATTTTACATTCCACAATAGCTTAACGGTAATTACAGGAGTCATTTGCAAGGTCTGAGTTATTAATACGCTTGTGCTCGTGATATAATTTCATATTCACGACTGTCAAAATTTATTTTAAAGGAAACCAACCAAAAATTTTCCCGGATAAATGCTCTTCGGATTCGATTTCCAAAACCTCTACACGGGAAGCCGTGTATGCTATTAGTTGACTTTGCCACACATTGCAATATTGAACGAAAATTAAAACTATGTTTATATAAATAATTATGAACTTATAACTTACACCCATTTTATAACATTTTCAATTTTGTCAATTCGATTATAGAAATACATACACTTATACGTAGTAGCAGTTAAGAATTTATTATTTTCAGATGCTAACAGCATGTTTTAATAACTAATAATAATAAAATTGTAATTTTCTTCAATGCAGACACATTTGGAATCGTGTGGCTCTACTAACATAATCAACATGAAACAATGAGACTTGAAAATCTTCCAAATATAAGTTGAATTTGATGGAGCCTGTGGTTGATTGACTTGATCAATAAGGTTGATATATAACCCCTTTCCACAATTAACTATTTGTAAATTCTGTATACGCATTTCGACAACCAAGTTGTCATCATCAGCAGATAATTTCAAAGTGTCGCACCTGGTAAAACACGGCGAAAAAATTGTACGAAAAATACACTCCGTACGCGATCCGCACCATTGAAAACCAAGATGTGCACTGTGTCTGTTTCACAAGATTTTTAAAAATACTTTTACTTAAACTAACATGCACTACATCGAAAAAGGTTATTATGGTCAAAAAGTGTCTGTGTGATTTATGTGTGTTTTATGATATTGCTCCTCTTGTCTTTCAGCAGAGAGAAGAGAGGCGTTTGCAGAGGGCCGGCCTCATAAACGTTAACCAGATGGCCTGAATTCTTTACGATGTACATGCTTTCATACGCGTCCAGTTCGCGATAATTGTACACGTTCTTTATTAAATGTAAACAAACGACTATTTTCTAAGAGTGAAAAATTTAATCTCAGAAGGTCCCTATGTTGAATGTAAGAAAACTCCATTACCAAAAATGATTAGGGACACAAAAAACGCGTTAAAAAGTTGTTCAAAGTTAATAACCCCGAATCTGAATTATAGGCTAAGTGTAAGTAATCCGTTGATCCCTAGACTATATTGTTTGCCTAAAATACACAAACCAGGCAACTCAATGAGACCAATTGTCTCAGGGATCAACTCCCCTACTTACTTGTTATCGAAATGGCTAGTGAATGAATACAAAAATTTGCCCGAAAAACTTGAAAGTCTCTCAGTCAATAATTCATTAGAATTTATCCAAAGGATCAAAGATTGTAAATTAGAAAAAGGAGAAATTTTAGTTTCATTCGACGTTACGTCATTGTTTCCTTCGGTACCGATCCCAGAAACTTTAAAATATTTAGAAGAATTGCTTCACAAAAATAAGATCGAACCAGAGAAAATAAAGGAATACGTGAAATTAACAAACCTTTGCATGTCCCAAAATTGTTTTCAGTTCGAAGGGAAGTTCTATGAACAAAAACAGGGTACTGCAATGGGCAATTGTCTTTCTCCATTCATAGCGGACCTGTTTATGAGTAACTTTGAAATAGAACTAAAAAATAAAGCTAAATATTTTCCTAGAATTTGGGTCAGGTATGTCGATGATATTTTCGCGGTTTTCAATACACAAAAATGCAACTTAAATGATTTCGTTAAACAGTTAAATTCAAAATTCCCGACAATTAAATTCACAGTAGAAAAAGAAAACAATGACAAGTTGCCTTTTTTGGACACCTTAGTTATTAAGAAAGATCTCAAAATAGAAATTGATATTTTCCGAAAAGAAACCAATGTCAATAGATTCATTACGGCTGACTCAAATCACAGCATGCAACAGAAGATGGCTTCATTCAATTTTCTGATTAATCGTTTGATCAATTTCCCATTAACAAAAGTAAGATATGAAAGAGAATTGAACCTCATTAAGAATATCGCGGTATACAACGGTTTCGATTCGGAAATAATCAATGGATTAATTAGAAAGGCCAACATAAGAAAAACAATCCGTGACACCACATGTCTTTCACCACAGAGCAATCGGGAAAAGTATTTTGTTTGTTTACCTTTCCATCGTGTGACAAAAAATCTGAATAGTATTTTTAAAGATCACGGGTTTAAAGTATGTTCACGCCCTAATAATACCCTGAAAATGCTGTTAGGAAATGCAAAAGACAAAATTGAAGAGATTAAAAAATCGGGAATCTACCGAATTGAATGTTTAGAGTGCAATAAACAATACATCGGCCAAACCAAAAGATCGATCGAAACCAGGTATAAAGAACACCTTTCGCACATAAAATTCAACCGACCGGAAAAATCGGGTATAGCGAGACATGTATTAGAAAATAACCACAGTGTTAATATGGATTGTTTACATTTGATAAAGAACGTGTACAATTATCGCGAACTGGACGCGTATGAAAGCATGTACATCGTAAAGAATTCAGGCCATCTGGTTAACGTTTATGAGGCCGGCCCTCTGCAAACGCTTCTCTTCTCTCTGCTGAAAGACAAGAGGAGCAATATCATAAAACACACATAAATCACACAGACACTTTTTGACCATAATAACCTTTTTCGATGTAGTGCATGTTAGTTTAAGTAAAAGTATTTTTAAAAATCTTGTGAAACAGACACAGTGCACATCTTGGTTTTCAACGGTGCGGATCGCGTACGGAGTGTATTTTTCGTACAATTTTTTCGCCGTGTTTTACCAGGTGCGACACTTTGAAATTATCTGCTGATGATGACAACTTGGTTGTCGAAATGCGTATACAGAATTTACAAATAGTTAATTGTGGAAAGGGGTTATATATCAACCTTATTGATCATTCCAAATATAAGTTTAAATATGAAAAATGAATCAAAAAAAAAGGTAAAAAATTCTTGAACACAAAATAATATTTTATCAATGGAAAATGAAAATAATCATAATGAAAGGGCTTTACAAATAAGTAGCTCATATGATAACCTGATCCCATCTTTAAGAATAAGTGGTCTCATTATTGAACAGATATTTTTTTTCAAATACAATGCTCAATTTGAGTTTTAATGCAGCGTCATCGATTACCAGTATGTGGAAGAATGCATCTGATTAAAATCACAATCTCCATTCAAGATTTTATAATGAGTATGCGTATCGATTATGGAAGAACGTTAAAGTTTAAGAGTGCAAAAAGATGGAGCCATTGTCCGACAAGTTTTTCTATATATGAATATATCTGATAATAATAATATTGAAATTAAAAAAGAGAATGTTGTAACATTGTGCGTTAATGAAGTAATTGTCGAAGAAATTAAATGTTATCGACAATAGGTATTGAATTGTTTATTGAGGTTAGGTCTTATCCGCGTGTAAGTTCTATCATTTTAAATTATCATCTAACATTATTTATTAATTTGCATTAGAACATTAATTAATAAATGGAAAAAAAATACAAGCATTTTCAAATAGCAAAATCCAGAAATCTGAAGAAAACTAAAGTCACATAGTTGTGAGTTTGAGCGAATTCATCCTTAAAATATGCCACAAGGATTGAAGGAATTTTTTTATGGTTTGTGAACAAGTTTGACTGCCCTGTGTTTAAAAAGCTTCATGGTATTGCTGTCTCATGTCTATTGTGTAAGACAAAGGATTTGTTAATTCTTTTCCAATAAATAATTTTTTGCGTGCAGATTTATATCGAGTATTCAGAAATAAAAACAAAATAAAGAAATAATCTTAACGTGGTACTTTGTGGAATATCTAATATTATAATAGCTATATGCATGAGTTTGTTTCGCGTTTGTTTAAATAACTAAGATTTTAGTAAATTCGTATGTGCTCTAAGATAAATGTTTTTCACTGACAATGTGTCTTATATAATAAACTCTGTCAAAACTTGAACCAAGAAAGATATAGTTATAATTGCTGCATTTTATTTAACGTATTAATTTTATGAACCTATTTCACAGTCTACATTCGATTCTTGTCTAATTTCAGAGTAAATTTTAAAAAAAATATTTCAGAAAATAGAATCGATTCCAGTCGACTTTATGTTTTCTTTATTTTGTTTAAAAACTATTATAATCTGAGTGACCTCAGGTGTTGCGAACAACGTTGTAAATTTGATTTGATTATAACCAAGGTGATTAATCGTAGTCGTGGTTTGGATTCTTTAGCTCCTTATTCTTTCCTATTTCTAATAAAAAAGTTTTGTAAGAAGATCCATAAACAAGAGTAAATCACAAAAAACGAAAATGAAAATCGAAGACGCATCTCTTAATAAAATATTTGATTTTTAAATGTATCCTTAATTTAGTTCGAATATATCATGTGCCACAATGAGTTTCCAAGATTTATTACATACATATATGGATAGCTACTTTATATATCTTTAGAGAATAAACCTGTCAAGTTTCATCTATAACATATCTCGTAAAAACTTTCGAAATATCCTACTTACTAAATCTTTGAAGCCAATAATTTAAAATGGTAACACCATTTTGGTTCTCAACGGTGTAGATCGCCGTGGTTTACCAGATGCGACACTTTGCAATTATCTGCTGATGATGACAGCTTGGTTGTCGAAATGCGTATACAGAATTACAAAAGTTAATGTGGAAAGGGGTTATATATCAACCTTAGTGATTAAGTTAATCAACCACAGGCTCCATCAAATTCAACAATTTCGTAGGAAGTCCGGATGAGTTTTTTTTTTTACTTATTCATCTTTGTCAAGATTCTGTCTAAATTGGTCATTGGAGGGTGAAAAATATGAATATAATGAAAGCTTTTGTTCTCTATATCACTCCTATACCAAAAATTATCCTTGTTTCTAATTGTTGAAATACACAATAAATATTAAGTTTTATCTAATATTCAGAGATATCTATATCTATTAATATTTAGGTTACTTAAAAACTCCTGTTTGACGATTTCAGATGCTTACAATATCGTCAATGACCTTCGCATTGGTATTTCAAAAATCAAGCGTTAAATTTAAATACTAACGTCTTATACAACCAGTGTCTAGACAGAGACACACACACACACACTCTCTAATAATACATATAAACGAGAGCTTTTGGAGCATGCCGTGTGTTGGTGTCAGTGAAAGGTGTGTAACAAAACAAGGTGAAGAGTTTGAACTCGACCTGACATAAAATGAATTATTACAACACATTAAGTGTTGCCCTTGTTAATACTTATACATAGATACGTAATGGGTGTATGTATGTGTTAATGCCAACGATTGCACATTCACACACATACACATTTATATATATATATATATATATATATATATATATATATATATATTGGTTTCGTGAAAGTAATTATGTAATACCACAACACAAGAGTACACGACCTTGACGATATAAATGGGTTTAGAGAGCTCTGAGCGCCTGAAACTGAAAGTGGAAGGTGAAGGTCACTCACAGGGTCTCCAATGGTGTAGCTGCGCTCTCTGTAAGAAGAATGTCGTTGCTCTTTCTAGGCATGTTGTAAATACGTACATATATATGTGTGCTGGTGAATGTACGTGGAATGGTCCTAGGAAATTTACGCAGCGACTGATCATAAAATCAAATTAAACCGTGAAATAGCGTCATTGGTCACAGTATTGTGATTTTTCAACGTCATGAAGACGTAATATTTATATCATTTTGGGCACAAATCTAATACTAATTTCACGATATAATTTTTATAGTTTTTCTAGACATAGATTTCTATAACTTATATAGTCAGTCGTGTATACGAGGAAGAAAATGTGTAACTAATTAAATTTTGTATTAATAAAGAATTATTATTATGTTTAATATACATGTATATGCTCAAGTTTGGTTCTTTATTAATTAACTTTATGACACACACATTAAAATTACCTATTTAGTCGATAACTAAGCGTGTTCAAAAATTCTAATTGTGTCTGTGATTGTGGGCGAAAATTGAATAATTGTACCACATGTAGAAGAAATTAAGTTATGAACGACGGTGCCTTATGTTCTAGACTTTTTTAGTTAACGAAATATGATGCAATGCTAAGCAAATTCAAAGCGTTTATACACATGCGTAATATGCCAATTTGGAAATGCAGGCGTCCCCATACTTACTTCATCTGGGAACTCTGGAACAAACAATATTTTTATAACAAATTGATAGATACACCGGAGTCTTTGCGATGACAGAATAATAAAAGTGCTTGAATTGGAACGGTAATTTTACATTGACGTACATCTCGACCCTCGAGGTAGACTGACTACTATTTTACGCAAGTTTCCAACTCAACCCTGGCGGTAGCGATGAGAGATATATTCCCCTGGAGACCTCGTCTTGAAAGCTGACTCGCTGTTGCACGTGGACCGTTTCCTGGTGCCTGCTGCGTGAGCAGCAACATTTTTGTATCCGCTCAAGAGGCCATCACAACGCGCTCGATTCCTTGCTAAATCGCGTCAAGATACGAATATATATTACCTTTTGATATCTTTTGCATGCAACTCGTAATTCGCATCCTTGCATAAATGGAGTAAATGGAGTTCCGCTAAATGTTCTTGTGAAAAGGCATTTCTTTTGTTTTATTTGTAAAGGATAATTAACATGCTCACGGTGTGATATCAGTCTCTGACAAAACTCTAGACTTATTTAATTATGTTAGTACTGTCTTTTAGTTTTTTTTGACTTTGTAAATAAACACGTAAGTGTCATCTTTTAATACGCCATAGAAAACGACACTAAGAACAGTACTAGACCAAAAAGAATAAAACCTAATTTTTAAATATATAATTTAATATTAAATATCAACTAGAACTTGGTCTCACGACGAGGTTACCCAAAAATCGTGTCGCCTTCTTGCGATAACCGCAACGATGTTGACATTTAGACTACAGGGTGATTCATCGAAATCTCGATTAGTCCGCCCTCTGGTGACCAAAAGTTGAACTACCGTTGAAACAATTAATTTAGTAAATAAATTTATTAGTATTTTAATGAAAAGCAATATCCAAATAATAAATTGCAAACGCATATTAGACCAAACATAGACGTAATGAAAGTTTTGATCAGGAAAAATATTAGCGGCCCACCAAATAATTGATAGGCAACCCAGCTTGCTTCAATAAATAAACTAAAGCAACTGCGTGACAAAGTTTTACTCTTCTGTTCAGAATTTTCTGGTATTGCTCGATGATCCATAATAGCTGAAATACTTAATTTATTTTCAGCCCAATTCAAATTCCTTAAGTTAAATACCTTTCATTATGTTTCGTTTTCCTTTTGTGTACATATATTTCGTACAAAATTATATTTATTCATTTAAAACAAGTTAGACTATATCACAATGGCCAAAAATGATCTGATTTACTACAATCAGAATCTATTATGATTCTTCTTGTTTTTTTTTTAATTAAAGATGTCAATTTAACCCTTGCAATTTGAGTAATTCACCATCAAGGTCCAGTAGGTGATCTTCTGGATTTAGATTTTAATTCTTTATTCTAAAAATGTTATTTTTACCAAGCCTTTACTCCGGTATAATACATTGAATTTCTTCGCATTTCCACGTAGTTTTATTTATTAAAGCGACAGTACTCATATGTAAGTTGAGGTTGCAGTGTCCTGATAGTGGTCCTAATAACATCCTAATGAAAATCCTATTTCTATACAGAAATTTTCTTATATATTGATATTTATGTTTGTTTTCCTGTCTATTTATTGTTTTAATAGATATTTTTATTTTTCTACTGTAGAGTTCCGTTTTCTTTTTCATTTATTAATAATATGATATATTGATTAAACTACCACCTTGATTGCTTCAGCCACAATACGATATATTCTTCTTTTTAGTATAAATATACTGAATAATGAAGGATCAAGAACGATGAACAAATAAATAGCTATGACACTCAAGCTTTTAATTATTTTCTTTACATTTTTAATGCTTAATAAACCTAATTATATGTATTCTGTAAACTAACAATATTTTTATTTGTTTCAGATTCGACATAAGAAAGAATCCATAACTTTTAATCGCGGAGATTTGCAAAGTAAGTATTCACATACCCGAAATAGATATTTTCATCTTGCTATTTGATTTTCATTCTTCTTCGATGACGCAAACATTACTCCAACCTACAGATCCTAATTCGAGTAATGGAAAATAAATGGAAATGTTATTTACTTATCGGAACTTGTCTAGACAAAATTTGTCTAATAATGACTATGATTATGGCGTATCTTAGATTTCGAAGCCGGCTTAATAATGACGAGAGAATATAATACAAATATATTTACATCAATAATGCTCTCCTTGGCAGTATGAAAAATAATCATTAAAAATAATGTAAGATTTTGCAAAAATGAAAAGCAGTAACGAATATTGGAAATATTTGTACTAAAATAAAATGGCCTTCAAACGAACAATTAACATACAGAGTACTGTCAATAGGAAAAATATTTTCAAATCGTATTCTATGGTTAATCTACTTTTGGATATTATGGGGAACTTATAGTTCCAAAGATCAACGCTGTCGTTCACCTTCCACGGATTTTAAAGACCAATAGAAATTATTAACAATTTAGTTCTAATGATTTACTAAGGGCCAAGGACGCACATTGGCACTAAAGTAAAAGCTATTTATTTAGCCCTTTATATATGTATATACACAGTCTGTCGCAGAGAAAATCGTACTTTATTAATATAAAAACAAAAGCTTACTATTTTGGTAAAATTCATTTATTTTATTCAAAGTAGTCACCTTAAGCTTCAATATAAAGTTTTGCACGGTCAAGTAACATGTCGAATGAATGTTTAAGTTCATCTTTAGAGTTGTCCTTCAAGATCGCTGTAGACGCCTTTTTAATAGCTTCGATGTCGACATAACACCAAGATAATAGACAGCATTGACTCTTTGTGCACTCTGCCCGAATCATAAAAACAAATCAACATTGCTTTTACTTGTGACTTCTCCAAACAGCTTTTTTCGCTCTTTCTTCACTTGGATGCCTCCTTTCAGATCTTTGCCGCTTAGTTTCTGAATCATATTGAAAACACCACGTCTCATCGCCAGTTACAATAAAATACCTGAAGTTTTCTTCCTTTTTTTTGAGTATATCAAATCTGTACAATGTTGAATTCAGTTAGCTTGTGTGGTACAAACCTTGCACAGATCTTTCTAAGTCTCAAATGCTGTGTTAAAATGCCATGAATTGAATCCTTGGAAATATTTAATTCCATTCCCAGGTATCGCAATGAGGATTTCGACTCGTTTCTGATAAATTCACGCACAAGTTCGATGTTACTTTCCGTAACCACGGATTTTTTTGCACCAAGGTGTTCGTCGTCATTTATGTCGTACGACCGCTTTTAAATTATTTATACCATTCATATACACTCGCCCGTGGTAAACACGCCTCACCATACACTTGTTTCATTAAATTAAACGTTTGAGTAAACGATTTATCGAGTTTAAAACAGAACTTGATATTTTCTCTTTGTCCAAAATTCGTTTTTCGACCAAGAACAAATACACACTGTTACTTGATGTGCAATTTCTCTGCTTCTAATGATGCAAATGTCATAACAGTTGGATTTCGATTAACGTTTAAGAAGTCGGCCCTACCTTGCCGCCCACTCTTTATAATCGGGAAAACCGAAGTACCGTTCTATGGTATACTGACTAAACGTCATAAATACAAAGGCGTAAGACTTAGAATATCAAATTTACAATGCTTAATATCTGAATGCTTTTGGTTGACACCAAAAAAATTTTAGAAATAATTGTTCATTTTGAATAGATTCCAAGAACAATTGAACTATAAGGAATATTCTAGAAAATGGAATAATAAAACGATTTGTTATAGGAATAAAGTAATAGGAAATTAACAACAACATAAATATATTCTGGTATAGAACAAATTATGATGTTAAAATAAGGCATAATAAGATTTCAGAACAGATATATTATATGTATAAACATGTTTATTTTACATCTTTGAAGATCAATATCAGCTGAGTATTAATAATGACTTAACTTCTCGAACAGATAAAAAAATTTAATATTAAACATATAGAACCCAATCACTACACGGACTATTGTGTAATTAGTGGGCGATGTACTACTGGACACCATTTTGTTATATATTACTTTTTATTTGCTCTAACAATTTCATCACTATTATTAGTGGTATTTTTGCTATAATATGCTTGGTAAAGAGTGCGTTACTATTGTTAGTGATATTTTTGCTATTATATGCTTGGTGAAAAGTGCATTACATAATTCTGTTTGAAGAGTGTAGCAATAAATTTTATCATAGTAAAACAGCCATTAATACCTGTTTCTAACTAGGGTTACCGTGCGTAAAAAATACAATATTTTTCTAATTCGTTTATTTTACCCGTTGGAAAGTAGATACCGGTTATCTATGTTTAACTAGTGACGATAGAATATGAAACCATTCGGTTTTTCCTGAAGTTCGATAAGTAAGCGGAAAACGTATGGACACATAAGAAATATAAAACATACTAAGTATACGTTGAAGTATACTTGACGTTAAATTGGTCACGATCACTCGTAAGGCATAACTATATTTATCATCCCATTTTAAATAAAGCTTATTTTTCAAATGGCATCAAACGGTGATATAATATGGAGTTTTAAAAAATTAAGAAAGTTTACTTACTGGTTTACGTATAATAAATTTATTATATTCGCTAACTGAATATATTTAAACTATTCGTCCATTGGTGATTTAACCCTTTACTGTCTTATATATACATCAAATGATTGAACAATTACTATCTTCCACTCTAAGAAATACTTCAAATGCATTTTAAACGCGTCACAACTGTCAAAATGTTTTCATTTAAATATGAAAAATGAAATATCTATGAATATAGCAAGTGATGTAAAATATTCCAACTAAGTTCAAGCATATTTTGCCGTGTCTGCAAAACAGCATGAGGCACGCATTGCCGTTATAAAAGACGATGCCTTGTCTACTACTAAGCTCTGACCGTTTTTCTTCATTTCAATATTTAATCGATCAAGTTGCTCACGATGCTTATCTAAATTAATGGTTTTGTTAAACCCAAAACAATCCAGTAGATTGGTTTTCGTAAATGTCAATAGTGGAACATTTTTCAAATTTCACTATCTTTTGTATTCAATACAATTGGAAAGAAACTGTTGATCTCCAGTAATCATTTGTTTTAAAAATGAGTCATTCTCATTTTATTTATAAAATCTATTGCATATTGAAATTCGATTCACTAAATTGTTTTTTATTAAAGCGTGAGAAACCCGACCACATCGAATAACGTACCAAAAATTCTGCAAATGCCTACGTTTGATTTTGAGAAACGGTAGGCCTTCTTGATCATGCAATCAGATATTATCAGAAATTACCACCTGAAATTTGACAAACAAATTACGAATATTTGATTCTGCTGCAAATTCAGGTCGCAAATTCTAACACGATAATAAAAGGGCCTTCAATATCA
The DNA here is from genome assembly GCA_031893035.1 of Dermolepida albohirtum. Lineage (NCBI taxonomy): Eukaryota > Metazoa > Arthropoda > Insecta > Coleoptera > Scarabaeidae > Dermolepida > Dermolepida albohirtum. The sequence continues at coordinate 288,726 of JAVIWB010002764.1, forward strand.
AAATGCATTTTATTGATTTATGAAAATTGAACCAAACTGTTAATCCGTGAGGAAAATATCACTAGACAGTTTTTTAGACTGTGAACTGTTAGATCGTAAACACGTATGATATATTCATAAATTCTATAACATGTTAAGACATACGCTCGAAATATACTACAACTAGAGCTCGCTAACTTCCCGAAGTTTCCGAACAATCTAACATACATATATGGGTTAGTAATTATTAGTCTTAAGTTTTGGATCCAAACATTACATAACTCGAGTACTATTTAATTTACTTTGATCTTATTAATTAGTCAAATATAAATAAAATGCGGCCTCGAGGTTAAGCTATACATTTCCGTGGCGTTAAAACAATTGAAACGCAAAATAATTGTATTGGATAAGACAGAAGCAGATCTATAATTTCCGTTCTATCTCTTTTCTAATACTACAAATAGCTTTCAATTAGTTATTAGCAAATGCCCACAAAAATAGGTCTTTCTTATGTCCGCTCACACTTATTATAGCTACCTCCATACAAAGTTATCAGTAAGTCACATCGATAGCCGTAAACAAGAAAGTCCAACTACCGTGTTTGTTCACATGGTATCCAATACCGATATTGATCTTTGAAACACATGTGTATTTTATATGGTTTAACGCACGAGAACCTATATTTGACATACACATAGTTACTTTGTATCTATCTTATATAATGCAGTTACAATGTAGGAACATATACAAACACACACACACATATAAAAAGATAAGGAATGGTTACAGAGCAAAACGCAGTCGGTACGTTGTAAATCTCGGAACAATTATAGACATATATACCAGATCGTGGTCTACGGTTTCGCAAAGAAAAGAAATGATCATAGGATATATAAGGGGATGGAGTATTTATTGTTTCGCTTTACGGAGAAAGAATTCTTTTTCTTCGTGTTCGATTTTTAAAGTTACTGCGCGCTCAAGCTAAAATGTAACAATTTTGTGCGAGTTCTTTTTTTTCGGTTTGGCCTCGGCCAATTAATGTTGATTTAAGCCTTTTTCGTGAAGAACGCCATGATTACGGAATCCGAAAGCAACAAAGAAAGCGCCGAACCAATTATGGTCAAGTCGGAATGTGTGTATTGGAATTTTATAATTAACATGGATTATATAAACTTTTATTTACGAAGTATGTCGTGGAAAGGTCGTAAAAAAATATACGTCAAGGCTAAAAAACCTGAATTAATAGGCAGGTCATACTGAATTAATTGTCCTATACTTACTCCTGCACTTACTAGAAAAAACAGAGGAACAACAACTGAAAGTCTATACGTATCAGTGACGCTTTTAATATTGCATTAGGAAAGACAATATAGACATTGTTAAGCGCAATTATAAAAACCAATTCAAATAGTGGCACATACCGATGATATTGCCATTACTGCAAAAGACAGGAAAAGTTCAGAAGAGCGTTTTCATAGTGCCGTAAGCTTTGTACAGCATTGTAAAAAGAAACATCAAAGTAGTCATGAAAAATTCAACTTAAACATCTCAGGGAGGATGGTAGAACTCTCCAAATCAAAAATCAAAAACAAGCTGAACAGTTACTTAGAGAACAGTCGCCCTGCTTAAACGGTACATAAGATCTACTAGAATTATAGCCGGTTTATTAACAACGCTTCATAAATAATAAGAGCTTCACTGAACAAAAGAAACATCAAATTAGTCATGAAAAATTCAACTTAAAGATCGCAGGAAAGATGGTAGAACTCCCCAAATCAAAGACAACCGAAACAGTTACTTAGAGAACAGTCGCCCTGCTTAAACGGTACATAAGGTCTACTGGAATTATAGCCAGTCTATTAACAACGCTTCATAAATAATAAGAGCTTCACTGAATAAACCATTTGTAGATTATACCAAGTAGAAGTAGAATTCACGACTCACAACTATGCCAACGTGAGGGTTTAAAAGAACGCGATTTATACAAATAAGAGGTGATTATTTCGAAGCTGAATTCCACATGGAAAAATTGCTCAGGAATTGTCTATTTCTAATTAAAATAATAAAGCTAAAGGACCTAACTCTAATGAGACATGAGGACAACAATAATTCTGAAAAGGTCGCAGTGAAATGTCCGCCTCATATATGTATGTGTATTCTAGAAAAAGGCTAAAATAGAATTAGTAAAGAAGTACATAAAAGGGCACTTAATATTAATTAAAAAAGGAAAAAATTCATTAAAATAAGTAAATATGGAAAGGACAATGAATGAATGAAAAAATTTAAAATTTTTAATACTTGGAAACTGCAAATGTGATGTAACATGGAAATTGAGCAATGAGTGCAATGTAGGATACAGAGCACAATTTGTGCAGACTTAGATCAACGATTAAAAAATTAGAATGAGAATTAATAAAAGACCAAAATTTAATGTTTAGAAGACAGAAGTCTAGTTGCTATGAGACACTAAGTGTTATTCTGCAAATGAGATAAGATTAAAATTGTTTGAAAAAATAATGGCAAAAAAGAGAAAGGCGATAGATGTGGAACGTTACGGAAAATAAGCGAATTATAAAATCAATAAAATATTAGCAGAATAAAATATAGTAAAAAAGACATGTCGCTTTTAAAATTTTGTCTACGCATCGCTGATTCCACATGCCGTGTGTAATTTTGTATTCGCAAACCATTATGTGCACATTACAATAATCACATTTTACGTAATTGCCACGGAATATTATGTCTATATTTAACAATATGATGTATTCTTGTATTTTCGCCTATGTAACATTTTCACAGTAGGCTGAGCAACAAAACACGCTCTATAAGAGCAAATTAGTACACAATTGCGCGATATAGCTGTAAATAAAAACATCCCGTCCAACTCCAGCCAAACTCGTACCGGACGCGCTACTGTTACGCCAAAACCAATAATCTCCAATAAAAAGCCATTTAGAAAAATTTATTAAGCATTACAGTTAAGTTAATTCGATAAGTTCCATAATTTTGAAAGACGAACAAATTCTAAATGCTTATAAAGCATATAAATTCCTTCCTAAACCACAACTCATTATAAAATATTTGAAACCCCGTTGAAATATCAATGCATGTATCATAAAAGCACCATAGTTGTAATACATACAATATTACATAAATGAAGTACATGTTTGTGTAATGTACAGTTGCTTCTCAAGATTTATGTTGTTCAAAACCAAACAATGCGGTCTTCATTATTTGCGTAACGCTTGGAACTATTTGTATATACATGCTGGTGTATTGTTTCACAGAAATTTATATTGTCTTGATATAAGTTCATGTAAAACTTGGCGTTCTAGTTTCCGGTTTTTATAATTATAGTCTCATCCTCCCTGACCGTATTCTATTTTTTATGTAGGCCACGTAATACAATAGAAACGCTTTGAATACGAGAATATCTGAATGTGGAGCATTTCGTGTATTTTATTTTAATTTATATATGTTAAGAAAGAAATTATCAATATATTTTATATTTATATATATATATATATATATATATATATATTTATAGAGCCGACCATGTTTTTAAAAGAGATTCACATATTTTTTGAACACATTCGAGGCAGCAATTTCAAATACAATAATTCTATTTACATTTAAAAACTCAAAAATCGTAAAAATTTAGATAAAATGAAATACTTCATGCCCTCAGTTTCTTCAAAATCAGATTTTTTGTCTTCATGTATAGTCAAATTTTTAGCAATTATTAAGTTTATTATTTACGACTTTTCTGTCACCTATTAATAAAGGTACAAATTTCACCCTTATAATAGGGTGTGAGCTTTGAAAAAAAAATAATGACTTGATATTTTCGACGTCAGTGAAAACCTCGAATTCTTTCCTGCCTCAATGATTCTGGAAACTGCGGAAGGGGTGAAAACCTAAGAGAAGAATATCAGAATACTAGGGATAATATAATAACCACCAACATACGAGGGTAGTTTGACAAATAGTGAGATGGAAAAGGAAAACGAATTTTTTAAATATAAAATAATTTTTAGTTTTCAATATATTCTCCTAAAAGAGAAATACATTTATTCCAACGGTGCTCCAATGCCCTTATGCCATCTATAAAATGCGATTCCGGAAGGCTTGAAAAATACTCATTTACGAAGATGATAAGCTCGTCGTTAGACGAAAATTTCGTTCCATCTAGTGCCGTTTTCAATTTTGGAAAAAGGTGGAAGTCGGAAGGGGCTAGATCCGGCAAATAAGGCGCATGCGGTACTAATTGGAAATGCAACTCTTAGATTTTGGACATCGCAACTGTGCTGGTATGCGAGGGAGCGTTGTCTTGGTGAAACAGAATCTTTTTCTTTGCCATTCCTGAGCATTTAGCACGAATCTCAACACTTAATTTTTGTAGAAGTTCTGCATAATATTGTCCGTTTATTGTGGCACCTTTCTGAAGGTAATCAATGAGCAAAATGCCCTTTGAATCCCAAAAAATTGATGCCATAACCTTCTTTGACGATAAAGTGGTTTTCGCTTTCTTTGGAGGTGCAGAACCACGTTCTAACCATTGTTTCACTGTTGTTTAGTTACGGGTGTACTGTAGTGTATCCAAGTTTCATCGCAAGTAACAAATCGCTTACAAAAATCAACCGGATTCCGCTTATAAAGGTCCAAACACTCATTGGAAATGCGCGAACGAGTGAACTTTTCATCAGTCGTAAGCAATCGCGGCACCCATCTTGCCGAAAGCTTGGAAAGGCCCAATTCCTTCGTTAAAATGTGGTGTACGCGTTCTGTTGAAATGTTTACCATGTCTGCTATCTCTATCACTTTGAGTCGTCGATCTTGCGTAATAATATTATGGATTTCTATAATCATTTCCTTAGAAGTCGCGATTTTGGGTGCTCCAGAGCGCGTTTTTATCAACACAGCTTGTTCTACCACGTTTAAATTCATTTACCCAACTACTTATTGTGGCGGATGGTGGAGCAGATTCACCTAATGTTTCCCGTAAGTCATCTTTTATTTCGGTAGCTTTCATACCCTTAATTAATTATAAAATAATTAGTATTTAATCACCGCACGATACTCTGCTTTTTCCATTTTAACAAAACGATGTGTTGTTTCTTCTTCAATTAGTTGTCAAAAAAAAACTAATAAACCGATTTATCTAAATATCGCAATGTAAACATATAAATAGGCGCCTAAATTATAGTGCATTTGCTTTAGAAGTAGTTGAATAACACCCCTGCAATTGACCAATTATTATTATTTTGTATTCAAGGCGGCACTTCAACGATCTGGTTGTGTATAGCATTATTAGGCAGGCAAAGTTTCATTAGCATTTAATGCCCATATACTCCCTACAACTTAACGTAACTTTTCTCTAGTTTTTCACTTAATTGTCGTTTTAGAGTAATGTTACTGTACAACACCCACTTTTTGTACTCCGTCACAATACTTCTCAAAAATTGTTCTCGAAGCTGTCGTGATGGCAGAAACATACATAAGACGCTCGCTACATAAAATAATTTTTGGTCAGTTCGTCCAGTTTATATTTATACACTTTCTTCCAACTCCTATATGCACAACAGACTTTTTAGAAATTAACTGATACAGCAATTCCAAAAGATAGCAGGGTTCTTGTCCACAGCTCCTAGTAAAAAGTAGTTGTTGAAATAAATAGGTCGAAAAATTTCGCAAAATAAAAGCGACATGTTCTCTCATTTGAAACATCTACCATAAACATCTGGATGATTCAAGTTGCTATACCACCACTATCACTTTCTTCTAAATTTATATAACAATGTTGTATTTGATATTGTGGCAATACCAGATTTTCATTACATTGTAGCTTTCTGTATTTGATTACACTGACATGAGATGGAGCAGTATTCACGAATGAACATAAACTTGTGTTTTAAAAAATGACACCTTTTCAACACTATATAACTTTTTTGATTAAACATATAGATATTAAAATAAAATCGGACATCATTTATAAGATGATCTCATACATGGCCACATAATAAATTAGGGTATAGTCCTTTCCAAAATCCAGGAAAGAGACTTTGTATGTCTTTATACTTTAGTACAGAGGTTAGTATCAGAGAGAAATAACAGACTTGAAACTACGTTATTTCGATATTTGTTGTTTGCCTTTATCCATAAAAGTGTTACAAGCATCGAACACTACTCATATGTACTTTGAAATAAGTTTATTTGAAATTAGATGAACGTTCATTAGGTTTCATGGCACTCCGAGGAGAGAAGCGTAATTAGTAAACCTACGCAAGAAAACACGAACTTTTTGACAAAAAATATTAACATATTCTCCTTGTAACTCACTACATTTAGTCTACCAATATTCTTTCAATAGTCTTTCCATTCTTTCAGAAAAATAAGTTTTGACAAACTGTCGAAATGTGCACTAGTTTCATTATTGTCTCCTTCTTCGTCACAAATCTCTTAACGCCAATACAAATCTGCGTAGTTTTAACTTTTTGAAGATAACTAATAAGAAGAATCTCACTGCATTTCCTGGAAACAGTAGCCACAATCTTTCCGGCCGAGTGTACTATTCTTACCTTCTTCGCAGCACTCGTGAAAACCTAAGTACATCGTTTCGTTTGCTGATTCATTCCGTGTGTATGTATCCATGTTTCATTAATTATTGTTATTCGGCTCTTAAAGGCTTTTGGACCATGCCTTAACTTCATTAAATTGAAAGCTAAAATGCTTTCTGAGCCAACCGTCTTGCAAAGAATGTTTTCATACTCAGTTCATTATGCAAAATCGAAGCCAGTGATACATATAAAATGTGTTGGGCGCCTCCTGCTTCGCGTAATTTTATTCGATAGTCATCTAAAACCGTATAATGTATAAACTAGACAAGTCCTTTGGGCATCTACTGCATAATTCTGTTATGAAGTTAGCTTTGATTTTAATCCTTTGTTTTGTTCTTGAACAATAAGAACTCAGCCTTCGACGAATATCTTACGTTTCCTTTCTTCAAAACAAGTCAAAAACATATAATTATGCGCTTTCACGATATGAAAATTGAAAGTCCAAATTTTTACTGCTTTTCACAGCGCATATACGTTAGAAAAATTTTGAGAGAGATGAATCGAGTTTCACCAGAGAGTAGTTAATTTTTTCAAAAATTTCATTTATGCAATGTAAAAAAAGGCCAAAATTAGAATTTTCACAAGCCGAAAACAGTTTACTACATATTTAAGTAACAAATGTCCTTTCGATCGATACGAACTTGAATTCTGAAAGTTATATTTTGAAGGATTGCCAATTTGAAAAACATAAGGTTTTCTATTAGACCCACCCTGTAGAACAATACTGTTATTTCTATTTATTTAATGTCTTCGTAAGCAGTAAATAAATATTTAGTATGGAACTATATAATATCTTCAGTAGTTTACTACATACTTCCATCGGATTTTTTTTTAGTTTTTCAACTTGGTAGTAAGATCATTGATCCATAACTGCGAGGTCAACGGTAATATCTTGACTATAACATGCTGTAATAATTTTATATTTATGTCCTCCACTTTTGTCGGGATCCTCATCACCTTCACTGTGGTCTCGCATTTAAGATCATATATACATATATATATATATATATATATATATATATATATATATATATATATATATAAGCTTGGGTTAGATGATGAAACAGGAAATAGAAATGATTTTGTGCTTAATACAGAAACAGCTAAGCAGTTATTAAGTTTCAAAATTTATTGTTATTTTATGTCTTGAATATTAAAGATTAACTGGAGGAGAAATAAGCGTCCATGAAATAATATGTTAGAAGATAAATAATAATATCAAATGCGAAAGTAATTAAAATTCTTTTCCGAAGCTCGAATAATGAGGTGTGTATGTATATGTGTAACTCAAAAGAATTAGATTACATTCAGCTATTCAATCTAACAATTTTTAACAATAATCCAACCGAGCAATTCAATAATAGCGCATTTTTCAATCTTGTGGAGACCGTTTCCTAGAATCTGCGCATCCGGCGTTGTATACAGACATGTGGTAATGATTTTTTTCAGTCGATCTAAATAAAACTGGTAAATTACTATCGTAATCAATTACGTAAGAAATACCCGAAATTTTGTTTTTAGAATTTGTAATTATGTGTTAGAGAAATAGAAAAATATTCTGTTATGTATTAGGTGAGGTAAATAATTACATTAGAATGAAAATTATTAGACAATTAGAGTAAATATAGAGTAGCTGGAAACTTAAAAGATTGATGAAGAGAATATTTAAACAACATTCGGGAAAAAAAGTGATACTAAGAAAGAGATTTATTAAATCGACGTAATCAATAACCCCAAGATATTATTTGAAGAGTTTGATGTAAATCTTCAAATATACCGGTGTTGTATAAAAACAAGTGACATAATCTTCAATAAGTTAATTTTTATTTACGCTGTCAAATGGATATTTCAGTAGACATTAAATTGAAGGAAATTCTCACTAGATTCAGCAAATATATACCCAAAAATATTTCGTCTGCACACGACAAAAACAAAGGATTAAACATGAAACTAATATTAGTAAAAATTTAATGTGATTATAAAATGAAGTTCAGACATTTTTGTCAGAATTTAACAACGAAGTAAATAGTTACAATTGGGATGATGAGGTAAAACTTCTGTTTTAAATCACATATTTTGGTCAATGCAAACAACAAAAACAGAAAGATATTCCCAGGTCTAACAGTTTCTGATCTGTCCAAATAGAATAGGCACGAAGACACTGGACAAGATCTCTTATCTTAGGTAAACTATTGCACAATCGTTGAATTCACAATTCTCAACAAGGGACACGTTTAAAATTAAAAGAAAATACAACGCTTGATAATATTTCAATTTTTAAATAAACATTCGCTACGACCAATGAGGCTCAATATAAGCAAACTCTTTTCGATTTATCTCGGTAGAAAGTATATAAGATGCTGGGTAAGACATTTTCCCATCAGTACAAATCTTATACAACCAAATTTTGTCAAAATTGATCAAAAATGTTAAAATTAATATACACATCTAGAAATAAAAGAAGAAAAGAAATATTCCTAAACTTGACAGCTCTTTATATAAAATGATGTCTTTGGCACAGAATTCAATCAAAAATTACAAAAAGCACAAACTTTCATTGGAAAATAACTTGTCTGGAAATTTGTTCATACATAATTTGAGCATCTTGGAAATTTGTTTTGGTTCTTTCAACTATTTAAAAAAAATTAAACAAACTTAATAATAAAAATAACATTCTGCTTCTGGGCTTCCAGGCTGGAACCGCGTCACTGGTATAACTACCATCGTTTCGTACCCACTCGTATGGGAAATGTTCAGGGCTCAACTACTGCTACGTCGGCAGTTATACCAGTGGGTTCCAGCGCGGAAGCTCAAAAGCAGATAATATGGACTAAGACCGCGGAAGGCTACGTACCAGATTAAAAATAACATTCGTTTTGCTCAACAGTCAAATCCAATTTTTTTTCTAATCGATTTTAATTGTTGTTCACACATTCTTCTTGAGTATTGTAAACTGGATACCAAACAACCGATTCATATAGAAGCTTGTAACAAGGACAAAATACATACAACGTTTCCAGCAGAACGATTCTATAAAGAAATTTAAAAGATCGCAATTGCTTTGGCTGCTAGAAACCGCCTATTTTGCACACGTATTTTGAAACTCGAGTTATACTCAAAAATTACTCAAAGATATTTCGATCAATTAGACTTCGAAAATATATGACTCTTAGATTTGTCGAATAAAATACACAACGCGTTTACAAATTCAAAAGAAAATTCCATTCAATTGATTCTATATTTAGCTTCAGTCGGTCTTAACATTATCAAACAACCTTAAATGTTCAAAATTAGTTAAGAACCCGTATTATACCTGTCAAAAAATTATTATTTCAGTTGTGGAAAGGGAAGATTTGGTTGCTTAATTAGCGAAGTTACGAAAAAAAAAGAAAAAATTATACGTGAAGTAACTGTCGCTATGCAATTCCTGAAAAGGATAATGAAACAGCTCCTTAAAACGCAATCTTTCGATACACTCGTACACAAATAAATCTTTAATGCATTAAACCAGTCTTCCCGTTTCTTTTTTAACATTAAACGAGAGATTACACAGTCGTAACTTTACGTAACAGCACGTCGATCGCCAAGGAGAAAAAAAGGAAGAGCAAACGTGCCGTGTCATAATTTATTCTGAGTTGTCTGATCCGAGTGGGCGTGTGGTTATAAGTCATATCCGACCTCCTCTAGCGCCAATTAAGACCGAAACAAATAGACGGGGTCTCGCCCCTTCCCGTCCAGATAAGACTCTTCAAGATGCTCCGCTTCCTTCACTCTTTATTAAAACATCATCTGTTCACTCTTCATCGAACGACGGTCATGGTGTGCTGTCTTTTTATCGACGAACACGTTCTCTCGCAAATTCGCGAACTTATCGTTATTTTTCCCGTTTTTAATTTTTTTCGTTTTGTTTTACTCGTTCTTCCTTTATTGTTGGTGAAATAAGAGAATGCATTATTATCGATAACAATACCTATAATAAGGAAAGTTTAGTGTCTTAATTGACCAGGAAGAAAACTTTTCCATTTTTGAGACATTGAACTTGTCTTGTTATGACGTATTTTTTTCCTAAATATAAACTGATGGCTGAACTTATTACGAACATTGATGGATTTAAAATGAAAGCCTTGCTTTGCAAAGACGGTGATTTAATATTATTTTGTTGTTATGCAAAAATATTTTCAGTCATTTGAAAAGACTAAGAAATTAACTAAAGCTGTAGACGGCGGATAGTAAATAAAATATACTAAGGATATAAAGTGTTACAATTACAATGTTTCATGTTGTTTCTTATATACACAGTCTGTCGCAGAGAAAACCGAACTTTCTTTAAAATAAAAACAAAAGCTTACTATTTTGGTGAAATTCATTTATTTTATTCAAAGTAGTCTTCGCCTTCGGCTTCAATACAACGCTTTGCACGGTCAATTAATATGTCGAATGAATTTTTAAGTTCATCTTTAGAGATGTCTTTCAAAATCGCTGTGAACGCCTTTTTAATGGCTTCGATATCGGCATAACACTGTCCTTTCATCGGCAAATGCAGTTTGGAGAATAGATAGAAATCACAGGGTGCCAAACCCGCTGAAAACGGTGAATGGTTGGTGATTAAAATATCATTTGTAGTTAGAAAATTGGTGATAAGCGTCGCACGATGAGATGGTGGATTATCATGTAACAAACGCCAGTACCATTTTCATGATATTGAGGGTGCACTCGACGAATACGCGCCAAAAGGCGCATCATAACATCAAGGTAATATACAACATTGACTGTTTGACTAGTTGATACAAACTCTGCCTTTCGAATCATAAAAACAAATCAACATTGTCTTCACTTTTGACTTCTCGAAACGGCTTTCATTCGGTCTTTCTTGACTTGGATGCTTCCATTCAGAGCTTTAACGCTTGGTCTCTGGATTATATTGAAAACACCACGTCTCATCGTCAGCTACAATAGAATACATGACGTTTTCGTCCTTTTTTGAGTCTTTAATCAAGTCTGTACAATGTTAAATTCAGTTAGCTTGTGCAACACAAACCTTGCATAAATCTTTTCTTTTTCTGCTGTGTCAAAATGCGATGCATTAAATCTTTGGAAATATTTAATTCCATTACCACGTACAGCAATAAGGATTTCATTTATGACGGTACGACCATCTTGAAATCGTTTATACCACTCGTACATACTCGTACGTGATAAACACGCATCACCATACACTAGCTTCATCAAAATGAACGATTCAATAAACGATTTACCGAGTTTAAAACAGAACTTTAGAACAGAGATATTTTCTCTGTTCAAAATTACCCAAGAACTTGGTTTCTTTTTCGCTGGAATACATGGTAAACAAACACATTTGTGGTTTCTGGACATCCGTCTCAAATCCATTTGGTTTATTTAAACTTGCTGGTGTATTTGCTTTGCAGCAATTATAAGGTCGGATTTGATGCGCGTTTTTATATATTGCTACTTAGTAAGGAGCAACGTGTCATCGATCTATAAATCTTCAAAAATTTTATTGCCAGATCGTTTATTTAAATTATGAAAAGGATTAGTCCAAGTATGACATCTCACGACACTCCACAACTATTTGCTAAAATCTCGAATGACTTCACTGCAGAACACCTACCCTTTCCTTTCCTTCAAATAGCCGAGCAATAATATATGAGCATATCCCCAAACTCAATTAAAATCAAGAGTACCGAATAAGATACTATAATCTTCGTACTCAATTGCTATTGGCAGACCACGTGATATAAAAATTAATCATGTTTTATTATGAGTCATCTGCCTATGTGTCGAACGATTTATTGAATTAATGGTATGACCGAGTAGCCTAAGTAATGCAACTACTTACGCTCTTGGTGGTCTCGGCCAGCTATTCAAAAATGTAGACTTATACAGTATAGTGCTTAATAACATTATTTTCTGTATTTTTTAAAATGTAAGCAAACTCACTTAATAACGATTTATCCGATTACAGTATCATCACCCTGTACAACCTACGATTCGTTTGATAAAGTGCTTTCCTGTTTATAGAATTTTAGATTGCGTGACATAAGTAATATTTAAAGATAGAGTTTTGACAGGAGGAATTTATTAATTTGATTTGTTAAGGATCACTTTTACATGGTACATCAAAAGTAATTAGCGGAGTTAAGTAGTCCCATAAGATTAATACTTCCGTTTATTAAAGTGGTAGTTATTAAATTAACCGTTTAATTAATGTAAATTGGAAAATAATTGGATATAATTTCAATATTTATTACTATAAATTATGAAAGATTCTATAATAAGCTGCAGTTACATATAAATTATTAATGGGATTAGAATTAGGCATCTTTTATCTCAATGTAAGAACATTAGGGAAATAAACGGAAAATAAATGCTTATAAAATAACGATAACTTTTGTAATTAAAACAGGGATAATTCGTAGAAATATAAGGCAACTGCGACCACCGTCTTTCGGAAAAAATAGCATTATCTATTTCTGCCACCTCTTTTTATGGTGGCAAGTGAAACTTGATTAATTTGTAACATACTACGAATATGATTCGATAACTACGTAGCCTAAAGCAGAGATGGCGCAATTGGTGTGTTTGACAGTGCGCCAAAGTGAACGTCTCATGTGATTTTGTAAATAGAAAAAATTGCTTGCAAGCAGTGATAAATTACATGTACCAACCAATATGAAAGCAGAGTTGGACTCGACACTATTAGGATTCGTTCCATCGTCTTCAATAGTTAAAAATTGGATTTCCGAATTTAAACATGGTCGTGTGAGAATGAACTATGGAGTGGATGATCAAAAGCGGATACTGTCTTGGATATGATTGGAAAACTGATTGGAAATGACCATCGAGTAAAACTGTACGAGATAGCAGATATAAGAGGTGTATATTTAAAAATAACAAATAAAGAGCCTCAATTTGTAGGGAAGAAAGTGTTTTTCCATCAGAATAATACACATGCCCATAAGTCTGTTATCCCCATGGCCTAAATTCACGAATTGTAATTTTAACTAAAGCTTCATTCGCCCTTCGTCTTCCAGCGATTATGGCCTATTGCAAAAATTCAAAAAATGTTTAGACGGCCCAATTTCACAGTAATTGCTATTATAAATAGCTATGTCGAGGATTTAGATTCATCAATTTACAATGAAGACATTGCTAATTTGAAATATCGTTGGAATAAGTATGTTGAGTAAACAGAAGATTATATTGAAAAATAAAATGTTTTCGGTCAAAAAATTAACGTTTCCTTTGTTAGGCCATGTAGTTATCGAACTATAATTGTATATGAAAATTACGACAGTGCGAATAAAATGTACATAAACAGTCCAACACTTATCTCTTATAGTAATGAATACATTTGATATTTTTGCCGATATGGAAAAAGCTTTTGTGTGATAACGTTTGATCAAAAATCAGAATTCGTCGCTAGGTTCCACAATTTAAATATTATGATATAAGCATGGAAAATGATGTGCTACCAAAACCATCAAAAAATGCAACATCTTTAAAAATGATTAATTAAATTAGTGAAAATATTTCGAACGACTGAAAAATTGACATTATAGAGCTAGACATCGTAGGCGTGTCATCTAAACACATATATCACATTTTATATATAGAATTTGACGCGTCCAAGCTATCAGCAAAGTGGATACCACAAATCTTGAACTGTAATCAGAAATATCAAAGAATCCAAACGTCAAGGGATAATTTCAAGAATCAAGCAGAGCTAATTGTCTGCGAGAACTTGTTACTGGTGATAAAACCGGCTTTACTAGGCAAATCGAAAAAAGCAATTTCGAGAAACTATTTGGAATTATCTATCATCGCTATAACGCGCGTCATCGCACTAGTCAAGTTATTTGCAAAAGATTGAATCAATTGAGATTTCAAGTTCTATCCCACCTAACTTATTCGCTAAATCTAGTGATTTACTTATTACCCAAACTCAAACTTTTACTCGGTGGAGGTCTTCATTCAACTGATAACTTTCAGTTGAATGAAGATCCTATTGTAGCAATGAAACAGTATTTTGTATATCCTGAGAAAGATAATCACAGAGATGGCATATTGGCACTTCTGTATTGCTGAACCAAACACACTTAAGTTCAAAAGACAATGTGGGCCTAAGGCATTTATGGAGACTTGCTCCACATTTCCACTTCGTCAGTTTTTTAAATATATTTCGACTATCTTGGCTTGCTTTTTTTTTATCTTCTATAATTCTATACAAACACTTAAATCTTTAGTTCTAACAGAGAAAACTGGCAAAATATCTACGTGAAGATTTTTTATTTTCTTAAGCTTCAACAACTAGATTCTGTTTTAGTTTTCTCCTGCGCACATTACATTAATCTTCCATTCTACATTTAATAGCATATCCTTCATCTTCTAAGCTGCTTAATCATCATTGAAGGTTTTGACTAGAGAAGACAAGTTTATGTACTGTTAGATAATTGTATTTCCATGTAGCAACTAATATTTTGTATTTAAATTATATGTGTACGGAATATCTATTAATCCTAATCTTATATTCAATAATCTTAAAGAAGTTGTTTATAATTTTGCTATATACATATATAGAGCACGTGGTTTTTGGATTCTGATGATGCAAATAAGTCGAATAACGAAACATTGAAATATTAAGAAAATTCGCATTTTTCATGAGAATATTATTTTCATTATTTTATTGTATAAACATAAATTAGATATTCTTTTATTTGTAGAAATGACAACTAATAATCAATCGATCAAGCATATACGTAATTATTGAATACCTACATACCTCCAACAACCAGTATTTTACTGTTGTATCGCATAAAAATTCACAATATTTCACTTTTTACATAGTATATGTACATACACGAATATACACCGCTAAGTTTCATCAAAATATCTTTACACTCCGCTTGCTGATTTCCTGTAATTTACAGTAATTAAACGGAAACGCCTGTTGTTACATCTTCAGGTGCGGTGAGTGTCATACATATGTAAAGCACTCGTCAGAGGGCAGGGCTTAAACCGAGCGGACTAAATCTACTATAATCTGGAATACGCCGGCGGACTTGTTGCCATTTCCTCGGCTATGTTTAACCGCAAGGAGGCGAACTTTGTTAATGTAAGAGCAACGTGCTCCATTATATCCATTGATAATACTGTGATGTATATTTAAGCTATATTACATAGATTGAGAACATTAGTTTCCAGAGTTATAAAATTTGTGATAGGAGAAAGAAAAAGTAAAGATTATAAAAAAATTGATGTATTAATTTATCCTTTTAGAAATGTCTTTTGCCAATATACTGAATAAGTACACTCCCACTTTTTTAATTATTATAATCCTAATAGTTTTGTGCAACAGAAAACAATTCAGGACAAATAAATGAATTAATAATGTGCAGTACTTTTTAATAAACAAAACGGCACGTGTCTATAATAAAAAAAAGTGAAATATTCAATTCGGATTGCAAATTAAATTACAGGAAACATAAGAAAAGCATCATAAATAAACTTATCTGCATAGTAGCCACTACTATTTTCTTTCATGTACATCAAAACAACTTGTTTCACGATGTTTTGAATTTAGAAATTAGGAAGATCTGAAGATATTGCGCCATTAAAAGAAAATTTGTGATAAGAAAATTGGAGCGTGCAATTGTCATCAACCAGTTTAGAAATTCTTGCTTTGCTTTTCTTTATGTATGTACATATATCACATATTAAAGCCATTATTTTTGTAAAGAATATACTTGAGAGAACGCTTACCAACTTTTCCTAGACTTCTGTTGATGAAGGCAGAATTGATATCATTTAAGAAAAAACTCCATCAATTTTTTTGAGGACATTCCCCATATTCGTTATATCCTAGGCCTTTCTCGCGCTATCCGACCTAAATATTTGAAAAATTCGAGGAAAATATCAGCGCCAAGAATTAAAAGGCTTAGAACAATATTAACAAAAAATTGGAAGATACCTACTAGCAAAATCAATACGGGCGTTAGTACACTTATTAGTTAGTACACAAATATAATGACTTTGTGTGATGCTAAAGTTTACATGCAGGTAAAATCAATGTACAATAACTTGTACACCAAATTAACTCCAATTCAATTGCTTCATGTATTCACTCTGCTTGTTTCAAATATTGCCCTTCCTGAAATTAGATGAATAAATGTCACCATCCAGGAATGGTCACAATACACATAGCACCGAATAAAACCCCAGCAATCACAAAGGTTTATACGGAGAGACAAATTTATCAAGTTGTACTTTCACAGCCACAAATCTTGAAGAAGAAATAGCCTGCAAATAACATAAGGCAACTCACTTGCCGATCTTATACAACCAATCCCTATTAGAAATGTTGCGAAAAATATAGTCTGATAGAAATGGAAAGGGACACGTCAAAACTAAGTCTATGCTACTTAGATGAAGAATCACCATAGCCCAGAGCATGAGTCTAGAAACAATACAAGTCATTGACAACACACCTACCAAGCGTTTACTGGAGTAAAATATAAGTAAACATAATAGTAATCTTTGTTAATTTGTGATAAATCTAATGTATCTGTCATGTATTTAGACATATATCATATATATATACAAGTATATATTGATCAAGACTCGAAGATGTCTCATGAAAGTGAATTCGGAAACCAAGACGAAGTAACTGTGGACAACGACGGCGGAAGTCAACAAGCCAGATTACTGTCATTAGAAGTTTCCTTATTATTATTATTTATCGCATGGCGTACAGGTCTTAATATTAATATATATATATATATATATATATATATATATATATATATATATGCTTATGTGTTTAATTTTTGGTATTATATTAAATTGTAACTATTAAGACGTACCTGAACACCATGCGATAAATAATAATAATAAAGAAGCTTCTAACTTCAGTAATCTGGCTTGTAGACCTGTGCAGTCGTTATACATAGTTATTTCATATTGGCTTCCGAGTTAACTTCCATCTGATATCTTCAGGATTTGGTAAATTTCAGTGAGACAACGACAGCAGTAGCAGCAGTTAGACCCGGAAAATGTTTCATGGAGCTCCAAATCTAACTTCAGTTTTTCGCTAAATTAATAAATTTTTCAAGAAATAATTCGATTTTACTAAATTACGTTGGTTAAAGTAACAACATAGTACTTTTAATTCTATTCTCGCTAAAACAATTACACATTACAATACACACATTTGCGAATAATTCTCCGGGCTAAATATTCTACGTAAATTTTAACGGAGACTGGGGTATTGGATTAATCAAAAAAGGCAAATAAAAACGTCTTATCACATCAATGTTCGTAGTCTGTATACGTATTTCAACAACTAAGTTGTCATCATCAGCAGATAATCACAGTGCTCTACCTGGATCTGCGGTCAAACTTACACAGAATAATTTCGGACCAACTTTAACCTCTAAACCCAAATACATGATGTGTATTTGGTTTTTAGTAATTAAAGTTGTGGCGAAATTATTAGCTTTATTATTATTATTTCACCAATTATTATTATTTCACCAAATACACACAGTTTTGTCGCGAGTCCATGTGCAACGCTGTGATTAATTATCTACTGATGATGAGGAATTAATTGTCGATGTACGTATATAGAGTACAAACATTGATGTGGCAAGGGGCTTTTATTTGGCTTTTTTAATTAAGGAAATATTATATTAAAAATTTTTAGATTGGCTGCGTATGATTTATTTAATTTAATTAATCTTTTTTTTTATGGAAATATTTTCAATAAGCCTTTGTCAATCGAAACTTAATTACGAGTAATACCAATGTATTCTATTGATGTAATATAACTATGAATGTATTTTGCAAAGGCTAGATTGATTTTCCAAAACTTTTTTAATATAATTGTATATGGTAATATGTTGGACATGTGAGTAAACCATTAAATTCTATAACAAAAGAAGAGGATTTGACGACTTTTTTGGTTTTAGTTTAACTAACTCATTTGAACTTAGGAAACTTATAAATGGCTAAGAAGATATCACAATGTATATTCGCACAAAAAATTCCAGTTAGTCAGTTAGTGACTTAATTCTTGTGTGTCAAATATATATGGTATACATATATATATGTATATATATATATATATATATATATATGTGTATATATATATATATATATATATACACATATATATATATACACACATATATATATATATATATAACGTATATATGCATATCTAAAGATTCAGTACTAAAGGCTGTTTCAAATTGTGCTGTTTTTTTAAGAATAAATAATTGAATTTGTCTGGGATTGTGGGCATTTAAAAGGTATGATGTATGACATTTATAAAAATGGCTTCGTACACGGTATAACAACACGTTCAAATTGTTGAATTATTTTATGAAAATCGGCGTTCTGTGAAAAGAGTTTTTAGAAAATTACGTGAATTTTATGGTTTACATAATCGTCCATCTGAAAGCATTATTGGTCGAATTATTAAAAAATTTCAAGAGACCGGTTCCGTGGAAGATCAAAAAAATGAAAAATACAGTCGTAGTGGTCGTTCACAAGAAAATATTGGTTTGGTTCGTGAAAGTGTTGCTGAAGATCCTGAAATGTCAATTACACGACGTTCACAACAACTTGGACTTAGTGGATCAACAACATGGCGTATTTTACACAAGGATTTAGCTCTGAAGGTCCAAATAACACAGGAACTGAAGCCATTGGATCATTTAAAACGTCGTCCATTTGTCAATTTTATCAATGAACAACCAGCTGATTTTTCTCAAAAAATAATGTTTTCCGATGAGGCACATTTTGAACTTGGTGGCTATGTTGATAAACAAAATTGCTGTATCTGTGGTGAGGAAAATCCGCGAATTATTCATGAGAAACCTATGCATCCTAAACGAGCTACTATTTGGTGTGCATTATGGTCAGCTGGTGTAATTTGACCTTACTTCTTTGAAAATGCTGCTGGTGAAGCTGTAACTGTCAATGGTGATCGATAACGTCGGATGATAACCGAATTTTTGTGACCTGAATTAATGCATATTGATCTAGACGATATGTGGTTTCAATAGGATGACGCTAACCCTCACTTTGCACACGAATCAATTGATTTATTGAGAAAAAAACTTCTTGGACGTGCAATCTCAAGAAACGGTGATGTTAATTGGCCACCAAGATCATGTGATTTGACATCGTTAGACTATTTTCTTTGGGGTTATGTGAAAAGTCGTGTTTATAGAAACAATTCACAATCAATTCCTGCTTTGAAAGATGAAATTATTCGTGTTATTGGTGAGATAGAGCCTCAATTATGTCAAAATGTCATTGAAAATTTTAACAAAAAGTGGAGTGGAGCTGCAAGAGGAGGCCATTTGGCAGATATTATTTTTCGTTTGTAAATGTCATAACTGATACTTCAATTACCCACAAAAAATTTTTGAAAGTGAATGCAAATTATGTGTTTTATTTATTCTTTAAAAAAAGCGCGAAATTTGAAACACTCTTTATGTAAACGATCTTTGTGATATTATCTTAATGGAATTATTTACAAATATTTCATTTTCTAGAGCGCCTTTTACAAAACCATTAAAGGAACGAATTCAAAAAATTACAGGAAACACCGCAACAGTAGCATTCGTCTATAACATACAGTTATAACAAGCGTGCACTGCCTTCGTTTGATACAGTACCAATTCACTGTAAGCCACACGAATGCGTGCTTTACAATGCGTGTCATTGTTCATGCGAAAAAATACCGTTTCTCTATTTGTCGCAAATCATCGGTCGACATTGACCCAAATAATTCGTCTCCTTTGCACGATAGTGCACTTGGCGCAATAACGCGTTTATTGATACAGACTCAGGTTGCGTACCGTTGGAAGTCGGTTCAGAATGAACGGGATCGCAGAACTAGAACGATTCCGAGTTTTTTTTTTAATGTTTGCATTAGATTGCGTTTTTGAACGCGAAAGAACGGTACGTCACTGCACTATTGTGCATATACACGCATATTCGTATTGCTAACTGTGAATACACTTCAGTGTATGTCAAGGAACAGTTGATTTTGTTATGCATTTGATCTAATTACAAACTTTTATCAGTGACACTTCTTAATCAATATAGAAAGAAAAAAGTTTATAAAGATTATGCTCTCAAATTTAGAATATTTTAATAGTTGAACCACATGAGTCTATATTGGATTTATTGCAAACAAATAGTTATTATTGTTTCGTTTTTAGATTCCGTATTATCTTAGACAGCTATTGTACTCAGATCTTATAACCATATGAACCGTGATTCTCAATCTAATGGCAATGCGAAAACTAAATACACATATAAAAGTTGACCGTCTTTAAATCGTTTATACCACTCATACACACTCGTACGTAATATACACGCGTCACCATACACTTGTTTCATGACATTAAACGTTTCAATAAACGATTTACCGAGTTTAAAACAGAATTTGATATTTGCTCTTTATTCAAATTTCGTTTTTCGACCAATGCCAAATACACATTGTTACCTTATGTGCAATTTCTCTGCTTCTAATAATACAAATGTCATATTTTGTCACAACATTGGTGAAAAATCTACCTTACCTACGCATATTTTCTTGAATAGATGGCGCCACTAACTACTATTTTAAAAAAGTTCGGGCTTCTCTGCGACAGAGTGTGTATACTATATGTACGTGAGCTAAAATGAGAAATTTTGGAATACGTAGTCAATAGCTCACTGAAAAGTAACAGACTTATCACATTGGCGAACCTGGGAAGAAGAGGTTCTAACTCGTTAAGCTGTTAGGAGATGTAAAAGCGTGGATTAATTATTACTGCGATACAAGATCGAAAAGGCAACTAGTTACATCAATTGACTGAAAGTCTCTTATTAATTCTTTTATAAATGCGTGTCAAAACAGTTAGTTAATAATAAAATGACAATAACTGAATAATTCATTTTAAAATTGATATTCTATGAGGACGGACAGGCAGAAAACTCCATCATACACACTTTATTATGGACAAATAGCTTCGTATCAGCCTATAAAATGCAAATTAATTAACGACTTCGTTTCGCTGGATTCACCAATGGTTTGTGAAAATCATTCATTGCAAATTAAATGCACGTAATAGTTTCCTGCAAAGTACCATACGTGGGCGCCTAACGCGGGATGAAGCGTGAAGACTTTGTGCCTTAAATTCCGTATTTAACACAATATACTCAGCGTTAATCACATGTTTTGTGTGTATAATAAGATTTTTGTATAAAAATCGTATGAATAATAACTTAGATATAATGACGCGTTACATACAGATAATAACTTCAAGTTGATTCAAATTTCTTTATTCCACTATATCGATAACGTTCAATCATCATATGACTGTCACGACACCTTCACAAAGTTCGTTTCATGTCACTTAGTGTTGATTGAAATGTTTATTGGCGGTCCCTTTTCGAATGTCGTATAAAAAAGATATATTTTTATCACTGCGAGTTGGACGACGGCCAATTTAAGTTTATTAAAGAGGTTTGCGTTTCTTCTTAGGTGGAAGATCTGGATATTTTATGTGAAAATTAATAAATCGATTGGATATTAGAAGTTTGTAAATTACACGACGATATTAATGTATCAAATTATTACTGTTAATAGGAGAAAGACAGATCGATAAATTTGTATATGCACAATCTTCAAATTCTACTAATTGTTACAGTAGCAATTGTGAGCTGTAAATTGTTATAGTAGATAGAAAATGCCAAAAATAGCATTACTAGACAGAAATAAAATTATTGTCTTACACCAAGAGGGTTGTAGTCGAGTGAAGATATCAAAGATAGTGAAATGTTCCCTGTATTCCGTGCAACAAACAATAAAAAGGATGACTGAAACCGGCAGTGTAAGTGATAGACCAAAGAGTGGACGTTCAAAAAAGCTCAGCAAAGCTGATGCACAGTTAGTTCCTTAAGAAATCGTAAGAAAGTTAGCGCAATACTAGCTCAAGATCTTGCGCGGATATCTGGTACTTCGGCACATGCTTCAACAGTAAGGCAATAGTACTAGTGTACATTTTGGTTCATTTTGGTTAGTGTACATTTGTCGAAATACGTATACAGAATTCGAAAATTAATGTGGCAAGATTATATATCAACTTTCGGTGATTAAGTAAGGCAATACTTGCTCAGACTAGATTTGAGGGGATGCGTTGCCGTGAGAAAACGCTTACTGCGACGAGGTAATGGAAGGAAACGATTAAAATATGTCAGAGGCCACAAAATTTGGGGTATAATGAGTAGCGACAAGTACTATGGACTGACAAATCTAAATATCAATTATTTGGAACGAACAGACGTCAGTATGCTACACGACGCCCTGGTGAATTGTTATCAGAACTATGTTTACACATTACCATAAAGCATAGAGGAGGCAATATCCAAGTTTGGGGTTGTATTTCGGCAGCAGGTGTGGGTGAAATTGTAAAAATAGAGAGTAAATTAACTGGCGAGAAATACAGAATACAGAGGCCACAAAATTTGGGGTATAATGAGTAGCGACAAGTACTATGGACTGACAAATCTAAATGTTAGAAGAACATGCAGGTGTGGGTGAAATTGTTATTAACTGGCGAGAAATACAGAATACTGTTAGAAGAACATGCTATACCATCAGGACAGCGACTTGTTGGCAATAATTTCATTCTACAGCAAGATAATGATCCCAAGCATACCTCAAAGCTTGTGAAAACTTATTTAACACAGCAAGAAGCAAATGTGGTATTGCAGACTATGATATGACCACCTCAAAGTCCTGAGTTAAATATTATTGAGCATATGTGGGATTATCTTGACAGAAAAAAGTGTAAAAGGGGGCCGAAGAACAAAAATGAACTGTGGAATATACTACAGGAAGAGTGGTACAATATTCCCGAAAATTTCATTAATTCATTAATGGAAAGCCTATCAAGAAGTGTGCAAGATACTATAAAAAATAAAGGTGGTCATACAAAATATTGAAAATTTAAGTTGTTTATGTTTAAATATGGATATGTGTTAGTTTTTATACATTAAAAAAATTTCAACTTGGGTAAGATTATTATTTATCCTTTTACAATAGTTTCTTGTAAATTTCAAGAAGGTACTTCTTTCTTTAGCACAGTACTGTACAAATAAATTTATAAAAAGAGTGCAAAAAGGATGAAGCGCCAATTTCTAATGGTTAGTGCAATATTTAATATATTGAAAAAAGGTTTGAAAGAGATTTTTGAATATTCTTTTTATTGCATATTTTAGATAAAGTTAGCAGGGTTATCATGTTGTTCGGACTGTACATATAAAATAGAAAAGCGGATAAAGGAGTAATAATCTCGCGCAAACGGAACTAATTCTGAAAGTATTTTAAATAATACCGAAATGCAATTTGCTCCTTTAAAATCCTCAAACTTATAAACAATAAAACTTCGCCAATATAATTTCATTAGGCAAATTGAATTAAGTCAACTCGGTCTAACTCTAAAGAATCCAGTATAGTTAGGTAGCAAGGCTATTACAAACTTCCGCGATCCAATAACAGGGTAGGAAAACGAGCACACCGTGGAATAAAGAGGTACTGCACTCAAATAATTCAGAAATGCCTTGGTTTGCTTCAGTGGGGTTTTTCTTTCTTTTCCTTTTCTTCACTCCCACCTTCCTTTTTTCTGCGCCCGTCTAAATTCTCCTTAACTTTCGGAACTCATCTGTTCTATCTATATCCCAAGTAATAGATGAAATGAACTTAAATTAATTTCCCCATAATTCCCAGATAACCTATTATAACTAGACGGAAATATATGTATGAGTCTTACGGATATTGAAAACTTAATCAGGCCACTTATTTTAATTAGATCCATAAAACCATCTCCCTCGACGTAAATTCTAAATCACAGAATGCAGTTTTAATAAGATAATTTCAATAAAATAGAGTGAGTACAGACAGCGTGGTGTTCAGGAAATATTTAATTAAGTTTCTGATGATTCACATATATAATCAGTGTTTTCGATCATACTTTTTAAATTGAATACTTAGATGTGTATAAATTTACCAAGAACGTAATAAGAACAAGTTATTTAATAATTTTAACAGCCTTTTACATCGTATATATAATGCAGAAATTTTCATCGTCTCCGTGGTCTAATGGTCAGGGCACATTCTCGGTGAGAATGAGATCGGGTTGGCGTTCCGCGCGGAGGAATTTTTTAAAAAAATTTCTGCATTATACGAGAGGAGGTACACAAAAATAACCGGAATAGCAGCGCTGTGGGTGGGGTATCCCGGCACGCATTCATGCCGCTGGGTGCGTGTGACGCAATTTGTTCTGCGTTCGGTGCAGTCGATTCCTTCGCCGAATAAGGTAGTGCCTTGTTAGAGCAAATTTTTCTGTAAAAGCACGTCATTTTTTGTAATGTCGGACTTACGTGAATAGCGTGCCAGTCGGTCAAACAGTTAGAAGCATTCCGTTTGGAAATTCTGAGAAGACTGCGCAATAGTGTACGACGAAAGTGGATCTATTTGTAACAAACGGGGAAATAGATTTTTCGTCATGACAAGGCACCTGCTCAGATAGCCTTATCAGTCCTTTGCCCCCTTATGTATGCGACTGCTATTGAAGAAATAGAATGAATAAGGGCTTTATCTTTACCACTGTATACTTGTATGTCAGGCAACATAACTTAAGCTAAAGTAGGAGGACTTCTCAACGTCGGTACAATCAGTAAATTTAGTTCGCCAATCAAGTTGGAAACGCTCAGAATCCTGGTATTTTCCAATGTTTCCATTGAGTTAGTAGATATACAGGTGCATTTTCCTCGAGTAAGTTACCAGTTGATCATCTGGATGCACAGTACCCAATTCATGTTGTATATTCATATTATATAAAACCTGTTGACTTGTGTTTGTTGTTAAATCTCCATTCTATGGTTTTTATTAATACCTATAGTTTGGAAATGCGTGTATCTTCTAGTGTTGGTTTCATAGGAAAACTTATCTTTAACAAAGGGTAAAAGAAAAATAGAAACAAAGAAAAACCTGTTTTTCAAGATAAATGGCAAATTATGTACATCTGCGGTGTTGTGACTGTATGCAAAATTTATAATAAGAAAATATTTGGTCCAAAAGGATATAATTTACATCGCCATTACGATACAACTCATAAAGAAAACTTAGAATATATTAGAAGACAAACTGAAGAAATATATAAATGATAATTGGGAAGTCACATGATAATATAGCTACACAAATCAACCTGCCATTTATGTGTCAGGCCAAAGAATATTTCATTCCACATTCGTAACATAAGTGAGTGGATATTTTTCATGGTAACTTGCGAACATAGAATCTTATTGAACAAAATTTTCAGTTCCTAAATTTTATTACTTTAAATTTTCAGTTACGCAACATTTGAATTAAATTCTTGGCTTTGGTTGCATCATAGGAATAACATTTAATAATATCGCGAAACAGTAAAATCTTTCTTACTTTTTATTATGAGATACATATTCAATAGCTTTTATTATAAACAAAAATATTACTAAATCTGTTTTGCATCGACTCCAAACATGTATCTATTTCCTCACATGATTTATGTCCACTTTGCATGTATAAATAAGCCGTAGCTACACAAACATGTAACAGAAACCAATACAAAAGTTACAACTGGTGTATCTATTAGACTCTCCCGCTGCCTCCGTTCTCCAAATAGGTATAGAATTGCAGCAATTCACGCATTCACCATTTAACTAGTGGAGGAATCGCGTGACAAACTAAATCTCCTGAACTTATTTACCGCGAATGTCCTTGATAAAAACAAATAAGGATACATCTTTGTCTTCTTGCAGATCGAAGAGAAACAAAACTCCTGCGAGTCATGTGGTAATGACGTTTCTGAGAATTGGAAAAGCATGAAATGTCTCGTTAAGCAGAACTAGATAATGGAGTGGATGAACAAGTGGAGACATAATTAAATGATTAGCACTGTGTGTGAAATGTCTAAATCAACAAATACGTAATTTAGTGCCCTCGAGGGAGAATACTTTTGTGTGATTTTCACGTAGTTTTTGACCAATTTGTTCAATATTGCCATCCTTTTAATTACCAATATTTTATAAAAACAAATTTAAGCTGCTGCGTGTTTAATTATGATCAGTGTATTTATCCCATTCTTCTAAAAAAGTAGCCATTTGAACACTTAATTTTCTTTGTGTAAGGTTTTTAACTACGAATAATAAATAGAGCAATAAACTTTATAGACTTTGAGCCTATATTTACTTAAAAATTTAGAAGAATATATAATCTTAACAAGATACAGTACCGCTACACGACTTCCTGAACGTAAAATGAAAAAATCACCTAATGTTAATAATGGTTCAGATACGATATTTATTAGGTATCGCATCCTACATAAATTTAAGTACTACTAATTATTATTATTAACTAACGTTGCAATGGATATTATAGAACATTCTCCGGATAATATTATAAATTATTGAAGTTGAAGCGACTTTATTTTTAGTTATAGATATACACTAGAGTCAGTCAATGAATTGGTTAAACTTTATGAGACAAGGTAATTTGACGACGTTCCTTATTTGAAAACAAACATTACACAATGCATTCTAAAAACAAAATTTAATTTTAGAAGAAAATCTGTTAGAAGTACTGTTATATAGGGTTAGTCAATAAGGACAATTTGGTATTTAAATAAAACAAAATAATTAAGATATTGGGCTGAAATTTAGTCAGGTGCAGTACACATATTACATTTAGCTTTGGAATACGATCTTATTCATATGACCACGGCTAGCCAATTTTCCACGTTTCTTTCACACATATCGGCCGGAACGTTGGCAATTTTGCGTTCGATATTGTCCCTGAGCTCTTCTAAAGTTGATGGCTTGTTGATATAAACCAACGACTTAACGTAAGCCCATAAAGAGAAATCCGACGCGGCACCATCTTGTTGGAACCACATATCACTGATATCAAGTTCATCCAATTCTAGCCAAAAATAGTCTTCCGACAGACGGCATGAAATCCACACCGCATGGTTCTTTTTTGTGGTTTGTTACTCTCCAATAATGCATATTTTGCTTATTGACAAAGTCATTAAGCCAAAATTAAGCGTCATCGCTGTAGATGATTTTTCGATGAAATTCAGAATTTTTATCAAACTTTAGCAAAGCCCAATCGGAGAAAGATCAAGGGGCTTCAATGCTTGAGTTAATTTGATCTTGTAAGAGTGTAAGCCAAAATCTTTATGCAAAATTCGCCACAATGTGGTTTGAGAGATTCCCAACTCCTGTGAATGGCGTGGAAGTAACTGATTTGGCGCATTTTGAACTGAAGTACTTACAGCTGCGATATTTTCGGTACTTTGACCGGTGCGTTGTCTCACTGGCACAGGAACATCCAGTAGTGAATACTTTGACTCGAATTTATTCACTATAGCACACACACCCTGCCTGGTGGGACAATTATTACGACCGAAAATTGGAGTTAGTGCTCTTAAAGTTGCGGAAGTCCGCAGAATTGCGGTAGTAATTTTTAACAATTTCACCATAACAAAAATGTTAACCTTAGCTGACATTCTGACGTTGACAGATCATAAAACACGTTCGAGGGTGTGTTCGTGTTAAAAGACAAAATTATTATGTCCCTAATGGAAAACTTGATATATAAAATACATGTTCCCATAATTTTGGAAATCGTGATCCAACTGAGTAATCGATAACTATTAGCTTTTTCAAATACAGAGAAGTTCTGGCAAATTTTTCGAACAATATCAACCAACACTCATCAATATTATTTAACTTCTGGGCATGTACAGTTTGAAATGTTGGGAGGCGTTCGAAATTTCTGAAGATATACTTTTCGGCCTTTACTTTGTGCAAATTTATATCGGTGGCTAATATTAAAAAATGCACGAATTGAAATTTTATTAATAAATGCACAAATTGAAATTTTCACTTATTTTATTTTTATTTATTGCACATAACAATTGTATCGCCAAATAGTTGATTGTCCAGATGTTTAAAATGACTAAAATGATTTTATGCAATATGTAATAAACTTATGAACTAAATGACGAGTAAAAAAAAGTGGAAAGCAAGTTTTTCGCGACTATTAAACTTTTTTATTAGAAAACAAACTTTGTTCGGGTAAATTGTTTATTTTTAATTGTTTATTTATAAAGTTATTTGAATTTTAAGAAATTAATAAATTTAAAAATTCAAACAACTTAATGTACGAACAAACATGATAAACTTCTAAATCAACCCTTACTGAATTTGTTTGTGAAATAAAAAAGTTTAGTAATCCATAACGCGTGCTTTCTACATTATTTTAACTAAGGTTTTTTGCATATTGTATAAAATAGAGTTCCTTAAAGTTTTAAAGTTTCAACATTTGGTTAACTTTAACTAACTTTAAATAGAAGCCACTGGGTGGCGAAGCACTTGCTTTGTGCAATAATTGAAAACAAAATATGTAATGTTAGTCATCAAAGGTATACGTATTTCACTCTATAGTTCTTTTTTTTGTGTGTATGTAGAAAACATTTAGGTACGGCAAAAAATTATTCAAAATATTCGATTAGAAAAACCTGTCCTATAGACACATAAAGCCTATTTCATTGCGATCCTCCCAAATTTGTTGTGGTTGTCATGTTTTTCTGGAGCCTCTTGGCTGTTTCGCATATGCTTGTAAAAATTGACGCACCACTTGATTGATTCTGCCGAACTTGATTCTGTCTCGAATTAATTTTATCGTACCCAGACTGAATACTAAATCTTCGGTAACTTCTTTAATAGCTAGGGCAAGGAACAATGTTTTTTTTTATAAGGAACGAGTGATACACATGCTAATGATTTGTGTAACGATTCTTTTCGGATACGATTTTCCTTGGATACGGATACACCTTCTTTGTTCTCGTACATTCAGATCAATAATTATTTATTTCGTTATATATATATTATATATGTTCCATGTAGAACTTAATTTGGCTTTGTATTTAAAATAACTGCACCCATTTACTATTAATTTTGTATGTCATGTAATTAAATTCTGGACATGCTGGGATGTAAAGTATTGTATATTATTTTTGTTAATGAGTAGTTTCAAAGAGGCTATACCATTGTGTGGACCGGGTAGTTCTTCGTTTCCTAGTTTTCATCTCAAACACTTTGTAAATGGAGTGAAAAAGACATTTGTTGCTGATTGTTGCGAAGTGTAAAGCTATGACTTTAGCTACTTCCTTAGACTACAATATATATGGAACGTCTATAAAAAACTGTAATACATTTGGCGATCTGAGAGTATTGTTTGATTCGAAGCAGACATTAAACGATCAGGTCCTGGAGATATGTAAACAGGCATCTAAATCACTTGGCTTTTTGACTAGAAATACAAGACAGATAAATAGAAAAGCGCTTATTGTAAGGTACAATGCATTTGTTCGAGCCAAATTGAAATACTGTTCGATCGTGTGGATTACATAAGTCCACTATGAACTTGATAGGAAAAAATTGAGAGAAAGATGATTAAAACTGTACAATTTTTCTTACAGTGAGTTCCCTCGGGAGTATGGTGTTATTCGTTAAGTGACCAAAGAATTGTATCTCAGATTATATTTGTCTTTAAATTAGGAATCAGAGAAATGTTTGTCCCCAATTTGTTAAGGTCTCTAAATATAAATTAAATATTTCTAGATCAAACAGTCGGACCAACACTACGTGCATTCTACCATTTGGCAGCACGCGGCATCATCTTCAGTCGTCAGTATTATCAATGTGTAAAAGCGTTAATTCTGTTTGCCTAGATTGGGATGTCTTCAAACTGATTTATTAAAGAAGTTTTAACTTATGAGTTTTTAATTAGAATGATTTATTTGGTTACTTTTTCTCGTTTTTATTTACATATATTTATATGCTTTACAGTTATTATTTTTTTTAATTTGTATTATCATTTTTGTTATGTAGCTCAATTCTTTTTAATATAATTTAATTGCATCTCAATATTATATATTCTTAGTTCATAATTATCCTGTAATTAGTAATTTATATTACTGTTGAATTAACAAATTATTATTATAATTATATACGGGGGTTATGCCTTCAAGGGAACGATAACGACCGCATTTAACGGCCCCGCAATTCTCGGCAAGCCGCCTTACAAGTTGGTTTGGGTTCATCTCAGGTTCCTCAGTGGCGTTAGTTGTCGTACTCAGGCGCCAGTTGTGAGCTCCTGAGGGGAAAATATTTTCATAAAGAGAAAAACTATTTTTCAGAGCAGGAAAAGAAATCGTATTTCCTTGGAAAGAATATAAAATTAAAACATATAATTGAGAACGAGAGATTTCCAGCATTATTTTTATGGATTCGAGAAAATAGGGATGTTTGACTGTATTTTTTTATTTTCAAATAGTATCACTTACCTACTAAGTTAGAATAAAATAACATTTTCTTCATTTTTAGAATATGTGAATACACTTTAAAGAATTTAATCCGATACAAGTTTATTTAATTCTAACCCCTGTAACACCCCAAAAATGTAATCTCATTAAGCTTAACTAATCAGCGTGTTAAAACATTGGTCAACAGGTGATCCTTGTATATAAGAAAAGGAATTCTTTAAAAGAAGTATCTCTCGGCGATTGCTTGCCTCCTCGCGAGCATATGCATTGTACAACAAAAAAGTCTGGAAAACTATTTAAGAGGTATCTGAGACGTGGACTTACGCGGTCGGGGTCCATACTAAACACTTTAAAGAATTTAATCCGATAGAAGTTTATTTAATTCTAACGCCTGTAACCCTCCAAAAATGCAATCTCGTTAAGCTTAACTAATCAGCGTGTTAAAACATTGGTCAACAGGTGATCTTTGTATATAAGAAAAGGAATTCTTTAAAAGAAGTGTCTCTCGGCGATTGCTTGCCTCGTCGCAAACACCTGCAATGTATAACAAAAACGTCTGAAAAACTATTTAAGAGGTATCTGAGACGTGGACTTACGCGGTCGTGGTCCATACTATCTTCCTCTGAGCTTCCGGGCTGGAACCGCGTCACTGTATGGGACATCTTCGGGGCTCAACTACTGCTGCTGTTTGTTGCACTGAAACTGTTTCAGTTTCAGTGCCCGGAAGCCCAGAAGAGGAGATTATATTAAATCATTGCAATTCTATACATCTAGTTATTTTCCTAGAAAATAAACTAAGACCAAATCGTAAGCTTCGAAGGCACTGTTTACACAAACCAAAAATTAATAGTTTAATGCCGCTTACAAAAACATGACTTAATTGTATTTTCTTAGATAATTGGGCATACTTGAAGTTGTTTGACTTTTAATAAATGATTACACGATAACGCATGTTAATATTACACTCTTTCAAGCTAGTAAGTAACTTAAAACTAGGTGTCAATTACCTTTCCTTACCCCCGGGCTTCAAATTATTTACTGATTTAGACGTTTCGCGCACAGTGCTAATCTTTTAATTATGCCTCCACCTATTCATTCACTTTATTATCTCGTTCGCTTTAACGAGACACTTCATGCTTACACGATTCTTAGAAGCGCCATTAGTGCATGTCTCGCAGGTCTTTTATGTATCTTCGATCTTTATGAAGACAAACACGTATCCTTATTTGTTTTTATCAAGGACATTTGCGGTAAATAAATGAGTTTGCAAGATACAGTTCGTCACGCTATTCCTCCATTCGTTAAATGGTGAACGCGTGAATTGCTGCGATTCTATATTTGGAGCATGAAGACAGCAGGAGAGTCTAGAAGATGTAACATTTATGATGCTCGCGTTCGTTTCTGTTATTCTGCACTACTCCAACTTTTTTAAATCGGACATAAATCATGTGAAGTAGCAGATATACATATTTGACCAATATAAAACAAGTTTAGACTTGCTTTATTAACAATGCAAAGTTAATTTGAATATATATTCCAATAAAAATTGAAGAAAATAAATATAGAAACATATCATAAGGAAAAAATTATTGCTACAGAGCTTGCTTAACTTGAATAAAATCATTTGTATTTAAATAAAAAAAAATATTGTTATAATAATTTAAAAAAATCAAATTTTACATTACATAAATACAACAAAAATTTAATTTTTTTAAACTCCCGAGCAGTTTTAGGCACTTTTTGACATGTCACGTAACAAAATGAATATACCATAATTTACTTTTAAGACAAGCAAAATTATTTGTGGCAAACTTAGATTTAATCAAAACTATTAAATTATTTAACACTTTTCTCTTTTATTTTCAGATGAAAAACATGAATTGGTTATCGTTAATGTCGTTCGCGACCCTGTTCCTGCTAATAGCTGCCCAACATCAGCTACAAGTTGACGAGGCGGAATCGGACGTGTCGGACACGCAACGACCGGACAGAGTCGTGACAGCTCCGGCAGCCGCGCTTCACGTGCCCAGTCCATTAGACGATTGCGATCCGGAAATGATCGGTTTCGAGTTGATAACGGGCTTCGTGTTTTCGGCACCGGGAGATGCGTTGGATACAATACCGGCCCTGATGCTGACTGATTGTCTCGAAACGTGTCAAGGCAACGACACGTGTCAATCGGTCAATTACGAGACGGGTCTTTGCATACTGTTTAGTTCTAATGCTGACGTGCTTCCTGGTAAGTGTTTATGTTTGCATTAAGATTATACGTAGAAAATGGTTTGACTAAGTAGGAAATCTTTGTAATATAATTAGTTTATGGAATATTGCTTTTATTAAAGCTTTTTGAAAGTATTTAAACAAGAGATTTCTTAAGCTATTTATAATTAGCTTCTTAACATAATTGATAAATTCAATATTACAAGCAGAATAGATATTGAATAGAATTTAGAAAACCTAATATTGTCTATGTAATATCGCATTTAGCTTCGGTAATAATTTGTATTCATCGTAAAACGCTTATTAAA
The DNA here is from genome assembly GCA_031893035.1 of Dermolepida albohirtum. Taxonomy (NCBI): domain Eukaryota; kingdom Metazoa; phylum Arthropoda; class Insecta; order Coleoptera; family Scarabaeidae; genus Dermolepida; species Dermolepida albohirtum. The sequence goes on from JAVIWB010002764.1 coordinate 322,302, forward strand.
TTTTGGATTGCTTTTTTTCAAATTATTGTTAAGAAGAAGATGACGTCAACGCATCGACGATTTTTTTTTTCAAAACACACCTATTAACATTCGCAATAACCGAGCCATCACCACAGGTATTGATTGGCTCAAAAATCATAATATTATCTTGCATATTTCCCAAATAAGAGAATCCATTCATTGATTGTTGATTACGAGGGAGCGTTTTTATATTCGCGGAATGGGGGACAAGGGGTGGAAATAAAAAAAACAAATTATTTTTCTTTTTCAATATATTCACCTGCAAGACGGATACATTTTTCACATCTTTCAATTAATTTATTTATTTAAAAAAATGATTTCTCCCAAAATCATAAAAAAATGATTTCTCTTTATCTGAAACAAATTCACAATTTACGCAACGCGGCTCTTGTGAACGGGCGCGTTGTCGTGCAAAAGCAAAACACCTTTTGACTCTTTTCTCTTTAATGGCTTCTTTTAGTCGCTCTAATATTGAAGCGTAATATTCTCCGGTTATAGAAACACCTCTATCTTTATAATCAATCAACAATATTCCTTCCGAGTCCCAAAATATCGTTGCAATGAGTTTCCCAGCTGATTGTGACACTTTAAATTTCTTGGGAGGTGCTGTGCCCTTTTTATGCCACTGCATGGAGTCTTGTTTGGACTCAGGTTCATAATGATGAACCCAAGTTTCGTCTCCAGTAGCAATGCCACTCAATCCACCATCCTTGTCTTCATTACAGAGGTCCAAAAATGCACGCGAACACTCTACGCGCTGTTGTTTTTGCGGCGGCGTGAGCATTCTCGGCACCCATCTTGCGCTGACCTTAGACATGCCGAGATGATCGTGTAGCATTTTAAAAATTGTTGTATCGGATACTCCAACCATTTCTGCGAGTTGTTTCTTCTTTAGTCGAGCATCTTCGAGTACAATTTGTTCAACTTTTTGGATAAGTGCTGGCGTGGTCACCTCAATGCTCCTGCCCGGCCTCGGGTCGTCTTCCAGGGATTCCCTTCCTTGTTTAAATAAACTATGCCACTTGTACACCATGGTTTTTCCTGGACAAGAGTCGCCGTAAACCAATGACATCTCATTCATTATGGTCGCGACTGATTTTCCTTGCCTGGTAAGGAACTTTATAACGGCACGATATTCGATTTTTTCCATATTTCACTTTTCACTCCTGATTATGTTACTTGGTTGACGATAGCTCAAAGATTAACTGTCTAATAACAATGAAACTTCGTATTTATACTAATCATTAGTCGCTGCACAGGGCACGCCCCCAATGCGCCTACTCACCCCTCTACAACCCGCTCATTCCGCGAATATAAAAACGCTCCCTCGTACATTTCTCTCTATATGAATGTTTACAAAAGTTTCTTTCACGAACATGTTCCAAGACGTATTCACAAATCAATTTTCTTTCTACATTTTTCTAACGAAAATCTTCTTTTTCAATTCGTTGACAGTAAATTAATACTTGCGCATTTTGTATCTCAAAATTTAAAATGAAATAAAAATCAAATTTTTTAGTACTGCGAATTCAGTTTCACTAAACAAATCAGAATTAAGTATGATGAAAGCAATGATGAATTGAAAGCTTGAACTAAACTTCTGGAAAAGAAATTTGGCTTTTAATCAATTTTTAGCGTGTTACATTTCCATGTCTCCTTCACATTAGTCACAAAGTACAAGGATAGTTTGACAAGTAGTGAGAATGACACATATGTGGCGCTCTAATTGGTAAAACAAATGCACTGTAATTTAGGTTGCCTATTTATATGTTTACATTCCGATATTTAGATAAATCGGTTGATTAGTTTATTTTTGACAGCTGATTGAAAAAGAAGCAACACGTCGTTTTGTTAAAATGGAAAAAGCAGAATATCGTGCGGTGATTAAATACTTAATTAAGGGTATGAAAGCTACCGAAATAAAAGATGAGTTACGGGAAACATTACGTGAATCTGCTCCATCATTCGCCACAATAAGTAGATGGGTGAATGAATTTAAACGTGGTAGAACAAGCTGTGTTGATGAAGCGCGCTCTGGAGCAGTCAAAATCGTGACTTCTAAGGAAATGATTATAAAAATCCATAATATTATTACGCAAGATCGACGACTCAAAGTGAGAGAGATAGCAGACATGGAAAACATTTCAACCGAACGCGTACACCACATTTTAACGAAAGAATTGGGCCTTTCCAAGCTTTCGGCAAGATGGATGCCGCGATTGCTTACGACTGATCAAAAGTTCACTCGTTTGCGCATTTCCAATGAGTGTTTGGACCTTTATAGGTGAAATCCGGTTGATTTTTGTAGGCGATTTGTTACTTGCGATGAAACTTGGATACACTACAGTACACCCGAAACTAAACAACAGTCGAAACAATGGTTAGAACGTTGATGGCATCAAACTTTTGGGATTCAAAGGGCATTTTGCTCATTGATCACCTTCAGAAAGGTGCCACAATAAACGGACGATATTATGCAGAACTTCTACAAAAATTAAATGTTGAGATTCGTGCTAAACGGCCAGGAATGGCAGAGAAAAAGATTCTGTTTCACCAAGAAAACGCTCTCTCGCATACCAGCACAGTTGCGATGTGCAAAATCCACGAGTTGCATTTCCAATTAGTACCGCATGCGCCTTATTCGCCGGATCTAGCCCCTTCCGACTTCCACCTTTTTCCAAAACTGAAAACGGCACTAGGTAGAAAGAAATTTTCGTCTAACGACGAGCTTATCATCTTCGTAAATGAGTATTTTGCAAACCTTCCGGAATCGCATTTTAGAGATGGCATAAGGGCATTAGAGCACCGTTGGAATAAATGTATTGCTCTTTTAGGAGAATATATTGAAAAATAAAAATTATTTTGTATTTAAAAAATTCGTGTTCCTTTTCCATTCTCACTGCTTGTCAAACTACCCTCGTACTTTATTTCTGAATACCACAGATCTCTACGTTGAACCTACATTTGCATATTATTTATAATTACAACTTTGAGCGGATTAACAAGCATTGTAGGCCTTATACACACGTTGTATAGCAATTAAATATGATACATAATTAGGTAACTAAGTAGGCGTAAGAAGAGATAATTAGCACTAAATTACAGTTCTTAATATTAAACGAATTAAATTCAATGCTTGATAGTAATATTATCGTGGCATAAATGCATGCTTCGTTTCAATAAAAGTATATTAATTCTGAAACTATTTTAATACATGTTTGTCCCATGTATTAAGCTGTGTCATGGTCTTCTGAGATTCAAACAAAAAGATAATTTGGTATTGATTTCTTCTTCAATAGCTTATAATGTACAATTTTGACATTTGATAGAGATTATATTATAAAACCTTCCTACTCACCCACAGATGGTGTTTACACTAAAAAATCGAATTAATTCCGTTATTTTCTCTCACTTATCGTGTTTAAAATGAACATATTTTTTTCAAATACAGAACACGCGACATAGAATTGAACGATTACGAAATTAATTTTTTCTCAATCGTCTAACCGTAAATCGTCTCGGAAATATCAAGGTATTATCTTTTTCGGACATCATCGTGTTACTTCAGATACAGTTTCGTTATGTGTCTTTCTTTTATTATCATTTTTTTTCTACATCATGCTTCGAATAATAAATTCTAGACTTCCTCCCATTCCAAATGTCACTTTGGTACATGCCGAGTCATCTCGAAAAGTTAAAAGCTTGCGGTTAGTTGGACACGCTTCTTGTGCACGATCACATTTAAAACCGTAAAACCGTTGCAAAGTTTGTACCTGTTATTAATCCGTAAAGTGTCAACAAATTGACATTAATATGTTTGTTTATACAGGGTCTGTCAATAGTTTATGCCCACTACTGTTATGTGTTCATATTGTTTATATTACATATAAAAATACTTGTGATGTGTAATTACTTTAAAAACAATTTCATCAAACTATTGCACACTAAATTCTAAGTTTCCAGACAAGAAAAGAAATACGTAAACATTAATGAATTCCTCAGAATTGCACACACATTTTATTCCCTTTAGCCGACAGCTTTATTCTGGCAGTGACCGTTTTTTATATACAAACATAAGTTGCATACTGTGTGAATGTTAAACTCTACCTATGTACACTCCGCGCAACATGAATAGGATTAACTGCATATATGACATTTGTAGTTGGTATAAACATGGTAGCGCGCTGGAATTGTTATTTTCGAAAATAAGAGGGTTGATAAAAAGATGTATGTAGGTACCAAATATAATTTTTGTAAAAGTCAGTGCAAATGTACGTTACTAATGACAATAAGTAGAGTAATTAAACGCCACTTGAATACGACCAATTTACAAAATAAAAGATTCGTTTGCAATAACAAAATACTTTATTGTTCAATAATGAGTACTTTTGCCATTATTTCTTATAACCTCAAATAGTCGGGATGGAATGGAATTATACAGGGTTCTCAAGTAGTCAACGGGAAGTTCCGCCCAACTTCGTTTCAGCGCCTGCTCTAGTTCGTCAGCGCAACTGAATTGGGTAGCATTGGAGTACAATTTACGCGACAACTATCCCCAAACATTTTCTATGATGTTCAGGTCGGGGGAGAGCGATGGCCAATCGAGAACCTCCATGCCTTGTTCTTGAAACCAGCGTCGAACAATGCGCGCGGTGTGAATACTGGCATTATCCTGTTGGAAAATAAATGGCCCACCTGCCATAACGTTGGAAAATTTGTCTTTCACCTGTTGCAGCAGCTGGACGTACTTTTCCGAATTCTGTCTGCCCTTCACGATTACTAAATCAACAGGTCCGTTATAGGAAACAGCTCCCCATACCATGACTGAACCAACATCGGCTCGCCTTCGTGACTGAATCACTTCATCTTTACGTAAATCGTGGAAATAATAAGAAAACCCATCCGGGCCATCTAAATTAAACTTCTTCTCGTCACTGAAAATAACAGTTTGCCATTCTCTTGTCCACCCCATTTTTGCTTGAGCAAACTGAAGACGTGCAGTGCGCTGAAATTCCCTTGAAGGAGGCCGTCGTTTAATTTTCAAACGTTTTAAATGCGGACAGGTATTCTGTAACTTCTGTACAGTTCTTACCGATGCATTCGTTCCAACGTTATTCGCGATTTGTCTTGCCGTTAATGCCGAATTCGATGCTTCGCGTAATATGGCTCGACGTTCTCTCTTAGTTGTAACAGATGTTGTTCGGCCTTTAAAACGTTTTCCATAATTCTCGGGATCCCTAATAAAATTGTTCACAACCTGGTGTGATCGACTTATTTTCTTTGCAGTAGCCCTTGAGGAATACTCTTCTTGATGGAACGCTTTAATTTTTCCAATTTCTTCCATACTTAAGCACTTCTGTCGTCCCATCGTTGCACAATACCCTTAATTACAGATGTTTGTTTATCCGGATACACGTTGTAACTCGACACTCATCCGGTAGCTTACTATTAAATACTGGTCGTATCCAACCGGCGCAGTGCATTTTATATGTATGTGGTACTTACGTCACCCAATGCATAACGTTAGGCACTATTGCGCAATAATGCGTATTATTTGCCATATCATACCATTACGAACTTGCATTGTATTTTTAGTAAATGAATTGTTTTTCAAACCACCGAAAGCTTGCAACAAGTCGGGTGGTCCTATTCATGTTGCGCGGAGTGTATTACATATGCTTAAAATCCAGCTATAAATTTATAGAACTTCGTATAATAATTGATATATACAAAGAACAACATGTTATAAAAAATTTTGAATTTGAATCATATTTTATAGACATTTAACTAATACTTCACATCAAACTTAGGTAAACAAAAGATTGAACGAAGTATCATAGTTTCTATTAATATCTATGGTACTCGTAGTTATTTGCGAAAAAAGAAGTGCTAAAAGATCGTTCCATTGCTAATCTCATATTTAGGCAGGTTTTAAGTCGTTTTCAATTATTTTTAACTAACTTTCCCTTTAACCATGATATTATAATCTAGTATGCTTTCATATGTTGCGTGCGTTTCTCAAAGAATTATCAACTCAAATCCATTTCTATAACTTTTAACATAACTTGTACTCTTTCAAGTCCTGCATCCTGCGATAGCTGCTCACTTAATATTGTCCTTGGCCTAAGGCATTTATTTACGAATTTTCGTAACATGTAGATGGACTTGTTAAGGCACGCCACGACTCAATAATAAATTCACTTCATTTGTGCTAAATACTCTGGTAGTTAAGTTTTTTACAATGTTGATGTCCAGATTTTTCTAAAGCTATTCTTACTTGCTCAATTCCTTTTTCTATTTATCAAAGGAATGTTGACAATTTCAAATATCGTTGCGGCAATATTTCTTTAATATCTTTTCCTTATAAAACCATTTTGTGTCTTTAATTCAAGTACATCTATTTGTATGTGTGTTAATAATGACTCGTAGCAGTTTTAATTTGATTAATATTTAATATTAGTGAACTAAATTTCATAAACTTCCACTGTAATCAGTGATGAAATAAGTTGAAATTATGGAAACAAATTAATTGATTATTTACGTAATTAGTTTAGTTTGTATAAGACCAGAAGAGAGTGGTAATGACGCACATGTGTAATTGTTGGCCAATCTAGATCAAAGACCGCGATTCGAAAAATTCCTCCATTAATAACCGAAAACTATAACATTCGGACCTGCTAGGAATTTAGACGATTTTTAGTCAACAATATTCTAATTACACTTTGTCTTTTACCTAAACCACAAAACATTTAGTACTTCCATTAGATTTTGCTTACAATTGGAAAATACAGCTTATATATTTTAATAAAATTCGAACTTTGATAAAGTTTTCTATTAGTGACATCTGCATATTTCTTGGCCTGAACGAGAAAACTCATTGCCGTAGATACAAGAAAACGAGTCCGCAATTTTTAGTTTATGCATTTGTAACGGAAATTAGCATTGGGAGGCTAACTAATAAAATTCAGAAATTTGTCAGCTCTTCCATCATGGTACATTGTTACATCATGAAATAGATTTTAGCGTAATGTGTCAGTTTATAAAAATACATTTTCTGTCAACCTTTCACCAATTATTTTTAAGGAAGATGACATATGGCCTTCCTCGAAAGAAGTTTATAGAAACGTAATTTTCATACATTTCTATAAACTTATTTCGAGGAATATTATTAACACATACATGATCACATAAATACCTTTAATACAATCTTAACTGCACATATCTTTATTTGTTGTAAAGGCAAAAATGCAAAATAAAGTACATTCAGCGCGCCTGAACTAAGTACCTAACTTTCCAATTCAAATCGCCGTCATATCTGCACGCACATAGAAATTGTAACATTAAGTCTACAGAGTAATCTTAAGTAAAATACGGCATTAAAATGACAGATATTAGACTGGCATTCGTTCCAATTTTATCTTAGTCATTAGCCTGAATATAGTAATAACATAGGTGTTGTCTAAAAAATAAATAAATGTCGTCACGGATGACTTCTTAAGTCTCCGGTTGTTCCTCTTCTGGTCGATTTTGCATGTAGACAGACGAAGATGAAATTTATATATTTATAAACAATAGATAGATATGTTATGCGATTAAAAAAAATTATTTATTTAACGACAAATGTTTGCATTAATATACGTATAGATATGAGCATATTTCTGTCAGTTACACTTTTTGAAGCAGCTAAAGCGATGTTTTGACCAATTTATAATAAATCTAGTTGTACGAAGAAAGTGTTTAACATCAAATGAAAACACGCGTTACTTAGACTACAGGTGACTGTATCTTTGATCAAAGTGAATGAATTCAATCTTATATTTTTCAGTGAATCTTGTATATACATACATATTTATCTACTGCCAACAATAATAATAATAATAGTAAATAGAACAAAGAACAGGACTTATTTAGAATTCTTGTGGGGCACTGCAATACTGGAAGTAATAATATAAGTTATTGGAAAAAAATCCCAGATAAGTTAGTGGAAGATTGATTGAAGTTGGAGAAATGGGAATTCTATAATCAATGAAGTCAAACCGCAGATTGCTTACATTTAATAAAAATATCAATAATTACCGTAAGTTAGATAGCTATGAAAGTATTAACATTAAAAAAGACATGTGTTGAAGACCGATAAGAATCCAATAACATACTTTGCCTCTTTAAGTTCCTGGGAAAAAATGCGACCGTTAAAAAAGGTTCGCGAGTGTGAACTCTCGACTCGAATACATTTTAAATTATGTGAAAGGAATCGACATTGTGTGTTTGGCTTTTGACGTTTAAAATCTAGTACGGACTCGTTTCTGTAGGAGTTTTACCGTGGATCCAGGTGCGACACTGTAATTATCTGCTGATGATGACAACTTAGTTGTCGAAATACGAATACAGGATACGAACATTATTGTGGAAAAGGTTTTCCTTAACAATTTTCGATTAATTCAATCATTCAGAGTCTTTATTAAAAATTACCTTATAACAATGTCATTCATCATCTATGTCATCTTATTTATAATCGGGCAAATTTGCTTAGAGAAAATTCCTTTGTCTTTATCTCTCGCTTTTTTTTCATATTAAAGTAATAGATTGTTTAAGAATGCATTTACCGCATACGATTTTATATGCATCGTCAACTTGACGCGAAATTTATTCAAACGTACTTTAAATATTTATTATAGCGGAAGTGACATCTTGAGTACATCAAAAAACAAACACCCTGTTTTCTCAAACCATCACATTGCCATCTGATGAGTTTCCCTAAAAGTGAATAATGTCTCAAAAACAAAGTCTACGCGCCTGGTGTCACATCCTTAAGGATATATTTAAAAGAAGAGCACACACACACACGCACACTCAGACGATATTAAATGCCCTTTTAATATATGACATTTATAAAACTAAAATACTCCAGAACAGGAGAGAAAAATATATCATTTTAAAGAAGCATACGTCGGCTGTATATATAAGCATAAAAGGCACCCTTACACGCCCACACTCCTCGTGAATTCTAACCCACCCCGACAGCCTATCTTCCGTATACATTCTTATCGGGCGGGCGTCACTTTTTTTCCTCCTTTCTTTTCGTTTGCCTTCATAACGCTGAATATTCAATTTAAATGAGTAACAGTGACAACATTAACAAAAGAAAGATTTATACTGTCTTATCTTAATTCTTTTACACGTCAGTTAGGTTTAAATATAATGGAGATTATTTTTGGAAGACTTGATGTACTAAGGACGACGGAGTGGGGGAGGATTGATGATGACGAACAAGGTGCGCGAAAATGGTGGTCGGGTTTAATTTTCGGTGCGTGTACGGTATATTAAAAAAAAAGGATCCGAGAGGCTGTAGACGAGTTATTGTCTTCGCTTTCGGGAACGATGAGACGTCGTCATTTCAAAGGGAATAAGTGGGTAGGCGTTTTTCTGACGATTAAATTAAATACCTAAGCTTTTGTTGAAAGGTGGTAGGTGTGACGATTTGAAGACATGAAATACGATTTTCCAGGTCTTGCGTCCTCTTTCTTTACATATCCGATTAAACTTCATTTAATTATATTAAATTTTATTTAAACGTTTTGCTAAAAACGAAATTTTTCAACACTAATCCGCCGAAGCTTTATTACTGCTACTTAGTATATGTATCTATCGTATTTACTACCCTGATTGGAAAAAATTAATGTTTTTCAACACTGCAACATTTTAATAAATTCTTGGCAATTATCTTTACTTGTATTAATTTTACACCCTGGAATTTTAGTGCAAAATTTTAAAGGAATAAACAACAATTATAGACATGGACTCCACTCAAATTAAATCAGTGAAACAACAAATTCTAACTCTAAGTTTTCTGTCCGCGTATTATATAGGTAAATGTCAATGAGGATTGCGGTTGTTTAAATTAATCAATGAAGGTTAATCAATCTCCTTTCCACAAAAATTTTCGTATTCTGTACTCGTATTTCGATAAATAAGTTGTCATCGTCAACAGATAATTAATCACAATGTCGCACCTGGATCCACGGAAAAATTTGCGCAGAAACAAGTCCGTATCGGACTTTCACTGTTGAGAGTCAAACACGCACTGTAGGTTAGTTTTGCATAATTTAAACTGTATTCTGGTCTTAAAAACTAACCGCTTATCTAAGGTACATCCACTGCTTACGTATGTGCCAGAAAATGCGAACAATTACTGTGCAACCAAAGGGTTTTGAGGTTCTTCAAACATTTAAAACAAGTTTAAATGTTTTTGTGCTACTTCTAGAATATAGTAGTAGTGAGTTATAGTAGTAACGCGGTTCTAGACCGGAAGCCCAGAAGCAGATAATTGTCTTCGAAAATTATAAAAAATTGTTTCGCGAAAATGTTATGCGTTTAGTTTCAGTTTTCAACTAATTTGTCGATTTGACAGTTTTTTGCAGGTACAATAAACACGTATCGCTCTGAAACATTGGATTTAGGTTAATTAAAGATGGAGGTCAATTTTTAGTACCGGCATTTGATTAGTATCGCCCTCTATATCCCACTATCCAAAACTTAAAAAATATCCCGCGTATATGGATGATAGTAGTGATTTAAAGTGGTGGTAATTTGCCTATTTGTCATTAGCATTTTACACAACTTTTAGCAAAAGTGTATTTTATTCTTGCCATATTTTTTTAAATATCTGCCACATCCTGTAAAAAGATTAAAATACATTTAGTATTCGAATTATAAATTCGAAAATTATCATGTGATTTAGAGCTGTACAATGCAACACAGTAATTATATATAATTCTAATATAAAAATTTGGAATTAAAATCTGTCGTTTCTGACATCCCCGTCCAATTTTTCCCATCTTGCACACACTGTATACAGACGTGCATCCAAAGCGTTAGTAATTAATGAAACATTTAAACTGCATTAGCGCAGATCAAAAGGGTTACATTTATAAGTAATCAACGGTATACATTAAGAAACACGAAAGTTGCATGGAGCAACGTGAAATACGATACATCACTTGTTTAAAGTTCATCTTGATGGGTGGAAGCTTAATGGATAAATGAAAGAACCAAGAATAACGGAGGATAAATTCAACACTTGCATGCACTTTCAATTAAATTAGTAGTTTCTAATTTATAATGTGTAAAAATAAGAGAGCTCTGCACTTCGCGTTGTTTCATAAAAACGAACAGATGAACCGAGATACGCTCTCTATATTTAGATTGCGGATATATTCCACAATCGATACAATCTGTAAGCTTGTGAATCGTTTTTTCTTCCTTTGAGATGTTTAGCGAATTGATAAAAGTCATACAAAAGGTTTCACAAAAAAATATGTTTAATTAAATTTTATTTCTGAATAAATTTTGTGAGAGCATTTTATTATTAGGTTCTCGCTGGTTTTCAAGAGATGGCTGCAGTAGTAAGTGCTTGTCGATTGTGACATAAACAAAACGTCATGAACTAAGCTGAGACATATGGTAAACAAACCGTTTTGACACATTGGTGATTTTGTTTTTGCGTCATATACTTGTGTAAAAATATCTGATTTTGTGCCAAATAATCGTCATTTGCGGGAAGTGTTGCGTTTCTTCTTTCATTCGAAGAAAACGGTGGCTGACGCGCATCGAGAACTCCAAAAAGTTTACGGAGATGCTAAGTGAAACAACGTGCCGTGATTGGTTCCGTCGCTTCAAAGACGGTGATTTCGATGTTGACGACCGTTCGTGTGAAGGAATACCAAAAACCTTCGAAGACGCTGAATTGGAGGCACTTCTCGATGAGGATCCGTGCCAAACGCAAAAAGAGCTTGCTTCAGCATTAGGAGTTACCCGCTAAGCCATTTCCCAGCGATTGCATGCGTTGGGAATGATTCAAAAACAAGGAACCCAAGTTCCTTATGATTTGAAGCCAAGAGACGTTGAGCGTCGTTTTTTTGCATGTGAACAACTGTTCCAGCAGCAAAAAAGGAAGGGTTTTCTTCATCGCATCGTTACGGGTGATGAAAAATAGATTCATTACAGTAACCCAAAGAGAACAAAATCATGGGGACTGCCCGGTCATGCTTCTACGACGTCGGTTCGGCCAAATATTCACGCTGCGAAGGTTTTGCTGTGTATTTGGTGGGACCAGGACGGTGTTATTTATTATGAGCTTTTGAAACCGAACGAAACCATCACTGGGGAACGGTATCGAACTCAATTGATGCGATTGAGGTGAGCACTGCGCGAAAAGCGGCCACAATACGAGCAGAGGCACGAAAAAGTGATTCTACAGCATGACAACGCTCGGCCTCACGTTGCCAAACCCGTTAAAACCTACTTAGAAACGCTCAAATGGGAAGTCCTACCCCACCCGCCATATTCCCCGGATATTGCGCTGTCCGATTATTACTTGTTCCGTTCGATGGCACATGGTCTAGCTAATATGAAGACATCTCAAAATGGCTTGATTCGTGGATAGCCTCAAAAGACGAACACTTCTACCGTGACGGTATTCGAGCTCTGCCAGAAAGATGGGAAAAAGTTTTCCCTAGCGATGGGCAATATTTTGAATGATTCATTTGTAAACATTTTTTCATAATAAAGTTGCATTTTCATCAAAAAAACAGCGAAAACTTAGTTGCGCACCTAATAACTTCAAAGCCATATCCTCGAAATGTATGCTACAATCATCTAATATCTATATCAGACAGCAACATTTCAATAAATTTTTTAAATTTAATTTATATCAAATTCACATGGATTTCAAAACGTAATACATCCTGTGCTAAATAAAAATGTTTCGATATTTAGTGAAAATAACTACACGATATAAAGACTTTAGTCATAGACTGTACGACATATCTAAGTCTAAATATAGCAACAATATTTCTCATACATTTTCGATATATCCTATCGATATATATGGAACACTACGGCACCGAGTCTGCAACATTCCACCAGAAAAAGCAAAAGAACAATAACGGCAAATCAAAAACGACTAACAGGCAATACCACCTCTTTATATGTGTACAACTTGAACAAATGGTTACACGCATGATTACTATATGCCCTAAAGCCCGCCATAATTCATCTTACCACTTCTTTTCGTCTTACACTTCAAAAAGGTAGAAGTAGAAGAAGACGTGATTTAACATCCTGCCCGTTTTAGATAATTAATTATTGATGTTTGTTGTGTTTAACATTAAGACAACCGTTAGGTTTGAATACGGAATTTCTTTTTCATGTAGTCGCAGTATGTGTACACGTTGTGCAATCGAAGGCAACATCCGTTGCTCATAAAGATCCAATGATGATTAATTCATTCATCGAAATGTCAAAAAAAATTGCCCCATAGGTCATGTTAGCTATGTGAAATCGCGGTCTTTTAAACTTTTAGTTGTAAATTGTCGAGAAGAGGAAATAAGACATGATATAGATATTAACTAAGTTTGTCAAAATCCTTTTATACAGGTTGTTTTTGAAAAAATATTCTATTATGCATGAACTCAAAATATGAAATGTTCATGTTTAAGAAGACAATAGAAAAGGAACCATAAAAAAACGGGAATCTTCTTCCGAACTTGGTTGATCTGCACGCTTAATAGTATTTATATAATTGAGCTTATTACTTGAGTGGGTATTCTTTAAAATATTGACCAAATTATATAATAAAAGTTTATTTAATCTGAACAGGCAAGTAAAAATTTTAGAGACATTAACAGCTACTAACCAGGTATTTATGAACATTTTGATAAGATATTCTTAAAAATTAATTACTTATGGTATTTCAATTGCGAGAGAGAGGAATAAGTGTGTCAAAATACAAAGGTTATATATAGAAGACGCATCTGGATATCAACGTCATAAGTATATGATAAGGTACTTACCACAACTTTTTTCATTAAAACCTTCTAGCGGTTGTTAATTCCTCTGCTAAAACATTTTTTTACGAATAACTAATTTAGCAACTCTACTATCATATAATAATGGGCATCAAAGTTATAGTTTTTCGAAAAAAATCAAGGTGATCTAGTGTGGACTTCGTATTTATGCAGAAAAGCTAACATATCTACGTGCATATGTTATGTAGTTTCGTCGTTGTTTTTTAGAGCGTGGGAACAAATCGATTGACATTCAGTGTTTGTAGTATTATCGGTTTTGGTCTAAAAGGTATATTGTATATATACATATATACACACACCAATGTTCAAACGAGTCTGTGTGGACAGCAGTAGGAACGGCAATATCGTTTTTGGAGTCATGCACTCGTTCGACTGCTAGCACGCAAACCGTCTTGATTAGGAGTCCATGCATAATGTACATACATTCGAATGTTGTCCACGTATTCGGAAAAGGCGGTCTAGATTTTACGTGTGAAGCCGCAGTATAGGTAGGTTACGAAACGCTTTTGAATGGCAATTGCTCTCAGAAGCAGGCAAATATACCGAAGGAGATATTACATTTGAGTTTACTTAGTGCGAAAATAAATAAAAGGAAGATTTATATACGCATGCACACATGAATGTTTATGAATATATGTATATATATGTATACTTATATACATATGATTTATAAATAGGTATGTTATATGAGGAACTATTTTATTATTTCCATCTATTAATTTCACAACTGAAAATAAATGATTATTTAACATGTTATAGCATTCAAATTACAAAAATTTATTTTAAAAAATTGAGAAAAGATAGTCATTTCTACTAGACAAATTACTTTACGCTCAATCCGCCCACGCTCGCGAAGAAATACATTAAGAAAAATTTGTGTTTTTGACAACTATTCAAAAAACAATACCTTCCAGTTAAACGCATTATATAAAATGGCTTATGTTTCACAATGTTTCCGCCAATTTAAAAGTGCTGTAGATGATGATTTTGTAACTACCAAATTACTATTTTTAGAAGAGAAAATATTAATACGTTTCATCTATTAAATTTTATGACACTTCGGTGTCGATTGGTGTTAACCTAGACTATACGGAACCCTCATGACGTTATAAACCAACCGTAGGTAGGATTCCACATTGTTAAGACGATAACACTATTATAAAAATCTACACTGCATTTTGGACTTTGAATAGAAACAAAATCAGAGAATATTTAAAAAATAAGAAAATATAGACATATAGACAGCAAATAGGTTTCATGGTTTCCGAGATTTCCGCCTTGAATGAACGGATGTTTTTGGTTTTTAAGCTTCGTCATAGAACGAGTTACTGACCATTCATTTTCAAATAGCTACCACATGGGCGCTGTATGTGCGTTGATCGCCTAGCACCGCTCAGTTGCTTTCTTTACAAAGGCGGTTTGACAATACGCTGCCATCTCCGAAGAATATACGATAGTGCTTGAACAGTTTGCAGAGTGTGTGTATCTGTATAAAGAAAAAGTCCAGGTTAACCACGAATTTCGGAGAAATAAGTAGAGAGAATCCATGCTACGTTTGAGCGAAATCGGAAATAGTTCTGATGAATTAATTTTCCAACAAGATAGAGCACCGCCCGTTTGGAATCTGATAGCCTGAGCTTTCTTGAATGAAGAAGTTCGCTAGCCATGGTTTGGTTAGAAGGTAGTCCATCTTGTTCTTTGTGCTTGGGTTACAAGATCATTAGACTTATTAGAATATGCGAAAAATCAAGTTTATGTTCCCTCATTACCCAATAATTTAAATATCCTCAAACATAGAATAACAACAGCCAACTTAATCGATCGTGACATCCTAGTATGCGTCTGAGAAGAACTCTCATATCACCTCGAAATTGTCCGTGACGTAGGTGATGGTCGAAACGAAAATTTGTAACGTATGAACTAAAACTTGAATAGAATATTTCTGATATTCATTGAACTTTGTATCGCTTTTCCTTCATAAAATATTGTGTTATGAATTCGGATCATTCCTTTAGAATAATCCCGTTGTACTGTCATGATAAATATCGGGAATGGCTAACTTATTCGGATTCAATATTTTTTTCTCAGATTGGCGACAATCTTTGACATCTGCGCAAAGTATTTTCTACGATCTTTAACTTCTAATTTTGTCGAGAAAAGAATTTGCGTAAAATTTTGTTTGCTGAATGAAATTTCTGCCACGGATAGTTCAAAATGTTCAAAAAAGATTCGATGATAAGTGAAAGCCAAGATAAAAAGTGTTTGAATGATATAAAATTTACAGAGAATAATGAAAAGAGAGAACGCATTGAAGTTGAAGAGTATTATAGATATTAAACGATAAAAACCCTGTTAAGGAAATAAAAGACCTCATTTCCAGATATCGTCGGCTAACAATTAGGAACCTTGTACGTAATACTGAAATTTCATTTTGATCGACCCAAGCAATTTTGACAGACACCATATCTCTCTTGGTTCCAAAAAGAGGTCTATCTTTTCGAAGAAGAACGGTACGTTAACGTCTGTATATAAATAACTGAACTATCCGTCTGACATGAAATATATCTTTACAGGCGACGAGACACAAATGATCCATAATAACCAAGCTTAGTGAATATCAGTCCAAAGGTAAAGCAAGATCAAAAAGCTCGCCGATGTCATTCAAAAACCAAAAATTATATTAAGAGTTTTCTTTGATTATTATGTAGTGCACTATGAATTTCTTTAAATCACGATAACTGTTAACAACATTATTATTAGAGTATTATGAGTCGTTTATACTCGTATATACCTAAAACTCGTATTTTTTGCGTTTCGATATTGTACCACATAACATCGTTCCACAGCTACCGCCTTCAAATGATTTGGCATCACCTGACATTTTTCTAGCTCAACGTCTAAAAAAATCTTCTGTAGTCACCGCTTTGATTCGATTGAAGAGATAAAATAAAATTCGAAACGCGCTCAGAAGGCTATATCTAAAATCGACTTTCACAATCGATACCAATATTGGAAAAAACGTTGTTATGCGTGTATTATTTCGAAAGCAAACTACTTTGAAGAAGATTAAATAAATTTAACCAGTCCCGATACTTTCTGATCACAGTAATATATAATTGGGTCTCCTCCCACAATGAAAGTTCAGTAAGTGCCAGAGCAACACAAAGTAGGTGGACATGAATAGCTCCTGAACCGCTTTTGAACAGATCCCGAATAGAGAACAGACGGCTTTCCAAATATATTTTTCAGATGACCAAAAAGCTATTTAGGGGCTTCCAAAGCTGATTACAAGCTGTCGTATCCCTTACTTTATGTTTTCCACACACTTATAGAACTCTCATTATGAAAAGTACTGTTTCATCCATAAAGCGAAGATTCCAGAACACGCAAATCAAACTCGAGAATATATTATACATCACGATGTATGTTACATAAAAATCTACCCTGGTATATTTCAAATAAAATGATTGCGTTCAACATTATACAAGAGATAGATCCCGGAAGAGTCCTATTTAAAGCTGCTAAAATAAAATTGAAAAATTTCAAAATTCATTTTATTTTTTAATTTCCCGGTTCATCTTGCATATTTCCCTTATCAACGTACTATATAATCACGAATATTTCTTGAATTATTACAGCGCAGCGAACACAAAAGGATGTAATATTCACAAACACGGTAAACATCGTAACCGCAGAACGCTAGTAGTAAAACAGTAAATCTTATTTTAATGCAAATAAGCAATTTGCTTAATGCCTCTAAACTATCTACTGCGTTGTCATATTCGACTTGCAGATTCAGAAGAGCAACAGCAAAATAACGGGCTACTTAATAAATTTCCTCCTTCTCGAATCTTTAATTATACCTAGTAAACGCGATTTAATAAACGCACAATAAATATATAATCATCGCTTGTACTGAGTGAGTGAACTAAAACAAATTGCCATATTACAGTCGTCAGATTCAGAAGCTACTTCATTAATTTTAATTAAAGTGTATTTTATTAAAAGTCATATAGCAGGATGCTTTATTTTTTATAAGAAATGACAAAATAAATTTCGTTTTAAAGTTATGTAAAAGTAATTTCATTTTGCACAGTAGATCCAAGATTATATAAAAGAAATTGGTACTTCAAATATGAAGATAGGGTTGGACTGAATTCTGCCGTTAAGATTGAAATCAAAAATTAATATCATTATGCGCAGATGACTGTTTAGTCGGCAAACGTCATTCTGTTAAGCCAGCCTGTGAACAAATTAATATAAAATCGCAAAAAAAAAATAACCCATCCGAAGCGTTTTTAATACAAAAGGATTTTTATTAAGAATAGCCATTTCTGGTTCTTGAAACATGTACAGAAATAGACCAGATTTTAGCAAAACTAAACGTTATTGATATTTCAAATTCTAAATCCATATAATTTTTGTATATTGCTATTGTATGTATGACAAACGGTTAGGGCAGGGGTTCCCAAAGTATGCGCCGCAAAGAGTCTCCAGAGGCGCCGCGACAGCCTTGCCAAAACAATAAAAAAAATTGAAAAATATAATTTTGAATGAATTTAATGTCAGTGTATCAGTCGATTTATTTACGTTTTCGTTCTCCTCCTTATTACAATTAAAAAACAAATTTACCAACAACTATTCACAAAATATTTAAACAAAATTAAAGTCTTATAAAAATCTAAAAGTTAAATTAAGAGATCGTAGCATGGAATATATTTAAATTTAAAATTTTAGACTTAAAATCATCAGATCTCCAGTTTTGCTTCATATGAAGGGCGCCCCAGGAAATAATCTGAACGTCAAGGGCGCAATGGCTTAAAAATGTTTGGGAACCTATGGGTTAGAGTGATAGAACAAAAATCGCAGGAAAGAAAAAGTAAACTACATGAACTAAATGCGTTGTCTTTGGTACTTTACCTATAGATATAAAGTAAAATCGTCATATAATAAAACAAAAATTGACACATTTTATTTTAAGCGACTTTCGTCAAAATATCCACCTACCATTACGCTTAATAACTTCTTTACAAATTTTGGGTAGTCTCAACACAAGTTTTTGAAGAGTTTCAATTGTTCCAAGCATTTGTAAGATGTTCCCACAGCTGTTGCTGCGATTTTGGACAGTTCTCTCACTTTTCTGTTTAGCTCATCCCACAGAAACTAGATAGGGTCGCACAATTGCCCTCATATCAGGCGATTCTGCGGACCAAACCATATTTACAAGAAATTCTTCGTCTTTTTGTTTCGCAGTCTATTATAAGAAATATTTTGAGTTTCTTTCAGATACTTAATTTATAAAAAGTAGATGGGATATCAAACAGCAATAATTATGAAGATTCATTTTATTAAGTATTGAATTTCTTATGAGTTATTGATATTCTCCGATAATTATTTCAGTAATTACATAATAATGTTCCTTTCAGATCATTAACCAACCACCAGATACAATACAACACCGAATAAATCGGTGCGAAAGCATCATTTTCGACAAACAACTTGTTCAGATGATGAAAAGATTAATTAAGCAAATATAATCACAAATCATCGACGTATAGATTTGCTAGTTTTAATTGCATTGGCGCATGAAATGAGAAATAAACATGATCCATTTCCATTTCATTTTATTAGGAATACATTCCGTCTTCAAGATAACCACATCGTTAGATCGAATTCCTGAATTCTAATCTTCAAACTGTATACAATCAATGCAAAGAAATACCCCGTACTAGAACCACAAGAGAAAAACATAAACCAAAAGACCGGTATATTGATCTTACGCCATGTAAATTAATGATCGCTCATAAACGAAATGGTTATAATTGACGCATGGTAACGTACGCGTAGAAATAACAAACTGGTATTAAATACTCAGAAAATCTGCTAGGTAATACTAGAATGCTTTATAGGTAATTACGCGTTGTTTTAGATTAACTTTTTACACATATTAAGAGTTTATATTACATAATGAGGATATAGCATGGTGGTCGTAAAATGCCTGTAATATTATAGATTGGCAAACCGCACTTTCTGATTGTAATTGAGATAAGTTAACGTTTGATACAAAATATGCTAGTCTTTAGCGGTTTTTTGTTGGCTTTTAAGACAAAGTAGAAAGCATTAAGGAGACTGATTTTAATATAATATTAGATGCGCAACTAAGTTCTCGCTGTTTTTTTTTTTGATGAAAATGCAACTTTATTGTGAAAAAATGTTTACAAATAAATCATTCAAAATATTGCCCATCGCTAGCGACAACTTTTTCTCGTCTTTCTGTCAGAGCTCGAATACCGTCACGGTAGAAGTGTTCGCCTTTTGAGGCTACCCACGAATCAAGCCATTTTGAGATGTCTTCATATGAGCGGAACTGCTGATTAGCCAGACCATGTGCCATCGAACGGAACAAGTAATAATCGGACGGCGCAATATCTGAGGAATATGGCGGATGGGGTAGGACCTCCTATTTGAGCGTTTCTAAGTAGGTTTTAACAGGTTTGGCAATATGAGGCCCAGCGTTGTCATGCTGTAGAATCACTTATTCGTACCTCTGCTCGTATTGTGGCCGCTTTTCTCGCAGTGCTCGGCTCAATCGCATCAATTGAGTTCGATACCATTCCCCAGTGATGGTTTCGTTCGGTTTCAACAGCTCATAATAAATAACACCGCCCTGGTCCAACCAACTACACAGCAAAACCTTCGCAGCGTGAATATTCGGCCGAACCGACGACGTAGAAGCATGACCGAGCAGTCCCCATGATTTTGTTCTCTTTGGGTTACTGTAATGAATCCATTTTTCATCACCCTTAACGATGCGATGAAGAAAACCCTTCCTTTTTTGCCGCTGGAGCAGTTTTTCACAGGCGAAAAAACGACGCACAACGTCTCTTGGCTTCAAATCATAAGGAACCCAAGTTCCTTGTTTTTGAATCATTCCCAACGCACGCAATCGCTAGAAACGGCTTGGCGGGTAATTCCTAATGCTAAAGCAAGCTCTTTTTGCGTTTGGCACGGATCTTCATCGAGCAATGCCTCCAATTCAGCGTCTTCGAAGGTTTTTGGTCTTCCTTCACACGAACGGACGTCAACATCGAAATCACAGTGTTTGAAGCAACGGAACCAATCACGGCACGTTGTTTCACTTAGAGCAGCATCTCCGTAAACTTCTCGATGCGCTTCAGCCGCCGTTTTATTCGAATGAAAGAAGAAAAGCAACACTTCCTGCAAATGACGATTATTCGGCACAAAATCAGACATTTTCACACAACCAAAAGTATATGACACAAAAACAAAATCACTAATGTGTCAAAGCGGTTTGTTTACCATATGTCTAAGCTTGGTTCATGACGTTTTGGTTAGTCACAATCGACCAGCACTTACTACTGGAGCCATCTCTTGAAAAACAGGGAGAACTTAGTTGCGTACCTAATACATTTTGAAAGAACATGTTATATCTAAAAGAAACAATTATGTTCGTCGCTAATGGTAAATTGTATTTATAGTTTTCCTTTAAATAATTCTGCTTGCATCAATTGTTTTTGTCACAATTATTTAAGCATTCAGTTAACTCAAAAAAGAAGTAATATAAAATATACATATTCATTAAATATATTCAATTATCTTATCGAAGATATACCTCAATAGCTTTTCTTTGCGTGTCTGCTGCACGCTAGAGACGGGAAATTGCAGTATATGAAAAGCAGGAAAAAAAAGATGAAAAATAGACACCCATTAATGTTCGTCGACATGCGGTAATATGGCTTTTTTTAAAATGGCACATAAGCCCGAGTAATTTATAGATCTTCTTCCTCGTTTATTATTTTAATTGCAACGCAGAATTGTAATTATACTCGGCATTACAGGGAATAATGTATAAGTGTTACCGAGAGCGCGCTTAATGGACACGCGTGCATATATGAGAAGTGCGTACGGTAGGCGGAACAGTGATCAAATGTATCATTTGGTATGCTGATTGTTCAGTGGAGACCTGAAGATACTCTTTATGCATTTTTATAAGTCTGGCACTGACCTCTGATTGCGTAGACAATTTACAGGGAACCCCTGTTCAAATACAAACATCTCAGTGTAATTGAACACAATTTGGAAATATACTCTGAATACATAATTAACAAGAAATATTTTTATAATTTCAAAATTCAATAGAAAACAGTTTTTCTGTAGTAATTTCATATCTAAAATAAGTTACATTTGAACTAATGGGCTTCAACTATGGTAAAGAAAAGATTACTGGTGAAATTGTAATATAAGTCTTAAAATAATAATTTTTATGAAATCAAAATTCTACTCATATAAAAACATTGAACGTGATAATAATTTTTATGTAATAAAAATTCTGCTCATATAAAAACATTGAACGTGATCTTCAAGGTATCCATTGCCAAATTCGGTTTGGCTTCTATATTTGTCATTCCGATACCGAACTCGACAACTGTTATTACATCTCTATGCTGTACTTGCTGGTACCTTTTAATTTTTAATCCTTAACATGTTTCTTAATTATGTAAATGCTACTATATATTTTATGAACATAATTATTTATTAAGCCCTTTTGGAAAAAAAAATTCTCATCTTCGTTTTAATAACACCGATTCTCATTCACTATATAATAGACGTCGTGATTCTCAATCTTGGGAGAGCGCGTCCGTCCTAAGATGAAGAGAACACAATGGTTTCTAATACAAAGAGAATTGTTCTCTCATAAGAACCAAGCGTTAGTGTTCTAACTGATAAGGCATCTGTATTATCTACCACCAATTATAGTAACTTAGATGTTAAAATATGCATTTAATATGACGAGAAACATCACGTTATAGCATTCTAAGTATTATACGAGATCTGCCCATAAAGTAACTTCCGCTTGGGAATAAAAATAAACCAAAGAAATCAGAAAAGATAATAAGAATGTGCCTCCAGAAAGTATCTTCGGTTCAACCTTCTGCCTAGTCTACATAAGAGGCATCAGAAACAAACTATGTAACAAAAAAAGGTTGGTGTTCAAGCTAAAGTTTAATTTTATTGTGCCTCTTCAGAGTGAAGAAAAAACGAATCATAAACACACTTGTATATTTGTATTCATATGCATGATACCAGAAATTCACAAACAATACAATAAAGGAATAAACCAAAAGATATAAAATTTGAAAATATTTGGTAAAGATTTTATTATTCAACGGAGATATTTCTCATGAATTATTTGACATATTTTACGTTTAAGGCGTTATTTAAACTTCTAGTGACCACTACTAAAAAAATTGTATTTGCAATCATTTAAAATTAAATGCCAAATTCGCGTTTATGCCGATCGCTTATTATTTGAATGGCAAGATATGAGTTTTTTTAGTTTGTTTTAAAACATGGAAAATGGCGTGCCGATCAATAAATTAAGTTCTTATGTTCAAAGAGGAAAACTATGAAATCAAACCCGCCGTAGTGTTCGTTTACGAAGACTACTCTCCATCAATCATGAAACAATGGACATCTAAGTCTAAACATGACCAGACCAGTATATTTGATGAACAAAGAAACGGGCTAAAATACAAGTGTACTCCAGAAGTGATTAAAAGTATATGATATAGTGCTAGATGACTGTCGAACAGAACTACACGAAGTTGTAAAAGCTAGGTATTTCATATAAATTAGTGGTTTCGATTTTGCATTTGAAAGAATTGTGTGCCACATTTGATGACAGTGAACCTCGAACGGTTTTCAACCCTTAATTTAGCGAAGTTAAGACATGATTCGAAAGATTTTCGGTAATTAATGATAAGAGTTGATGAAGCCTGAATACACTATTATAAAAGCACAATGGAAACAATGAATTAAGTCAATTAGTGTCGGAAAGGTTACGGCTACTGTAGGACTGCAGTGGGATTCTTCTCATCGATTATCTTCAGATGAAGCGATAACAGGCGAATACTATGCATCCCTGTTAGATCAGTACTTAGATCAGTAATACAACGCAAAAGCCCCACTTAAAGAAAAAAAATAAGTGCTTTTCTCCAAGACAATGCATATGTTCATACTAAATATTTCAATAGCAAAAATTCATGAAGTACATCTCGAACTACTTCCGCATCCAGTTTGTTCGCAAGATTTGGTCCCCTGCGTGTTTTTCTTTAATCTTCATCTGAAAAGTTGGGGTGGTGCAGAGACATTTAGGTCAAATGAAGAAGTAATCACTGAAGCTAATGCATATTTCGAACAGCTTGATAGAGTTTATTTCTCTGAAGGAATGACAAGACTTGAATATCGGTGTATTAAATGTAATTAGGTTACAAAGAGAATACGTTGAAAAATAAAAATAAAATATTTTTTTGCCTAATAATTTGCATTTTCTTCTTTAGGCTCATTAATTATTGATCCGCCCTCGTATATAACTTTATTGTCGAAAGGTTTTAACTAAAAATTTAAAGGCGATAAAGAATGCCTAACTTTATTCCGACTTCTAACGTAATCAACGCCTTCACTTAAATAAACAATTGCAAAAACTACTTTAACAATTTACAATAACGTTGATGACTATGGGACGTTTTCTTACTCTAAGTTGAGAAAATCCCGCGTTCAATTCTCATTCGCTCAATTCAAGATTTAAATCTATTGTAAATACAACAGATTTAGTTGTTCAGTATTTTAACAACGTTTCGTTGCGTCATACCAGGTAATGTTGCTGTAGAAAGAATCTTGTTCGTAAGTACTCGCGTTTTTCTAATTACATGCACGCAAAATTAGCAATTCAGATTACTTCGCTAGTCGTGTTATGGACATCGTATTTTCGAACAAGAATAACTGTAAAACCGTATTGTTGTAATATCTTGGTGTGTATCGCGTGGTAATTACGTGAGATGCAGATGTAAATTTGTCAGAAAAATCAATAAAGGAAGCACTCACATGTGCTTTCGTATTTACCTATGTTACAGAACTCGTAAAGATCACTAGATTGAATTAGAAAGAGAATATTAAAATACGAAATGTGTGACATTTGTAGGATATAAAATTTATTCATTTATATACATATCTAGATATAATGGAAGTTTTTAAGTTGTAATTTCTTTCTTGTAATTTGAAGTCAACTAATGTGGATAATATACAAGTCACAACTGCAATATTTCGTATGACTTTATTAAGTAATTGGGTTTACTGATAAAGCAGCGCAGATCAATCGTTTTATTATAAGTACCTGATTAAATACATTTTTTTTTAAATTTTAACTCTTTAAATAATAATCTTTAACGTAGCCAGCAAAGTCTCGTTCTTTTTCATAGCATAGACAGTTACAACGATTACTTTTATCATAAAATAGATAACCGCATCATATAATTTTACTGAAACGTTTGAATTTTTAATATCAATAAAATAACGACAACTATGTTCTGAAAATCTACTAGAGTTACGTAACAATTTCAGGAAATTACTTGATCTGCTAATAAATTTGTGCTATATATTATTTTATAATAATTTTATTATATAAAAGCGTTGTAATGATATCGAAAATGAGACTGCATAAAACTACAATTAACAGTTATAAATAATAGAAAAAATATTTTCATTCTTAAGTAAAACATATTAATTTTACTCATCATTATATTAATACCTAAAAACAAGAAGTATCTAAAGAGTGTTTCAAATTGCTCGGTTTTTTTTAAGAATAAATAAAATATAGATGGCGCACTGAATTTGTCTGTGTATGTGGGCATTTAAAAAGTGTGATGTATGACATTCATAAAAATGGCTTCGTACACGGTACAACAACGCGTTCAAATTGTTGAATTATTTTATGAAAATCAGCGTTCTGTGAAAAGAGTTTTTAGAAAATTATGTGAATTTTATGGTTTACATAATCGTCCATTTGAACACACTATTAGTCGAATTATTAAAAAATTTCAAGAGACCGGTTCCGTGGAAGATCTAAAAGGTGAAAAATACAGTCGTAGTGGTCGTGCACAAGAAAATGTTGGTTTGGTTCGTGAAAGTGTTGAAATGTCCATCAGACGACGTTCACAACAACTTGGACTTAGTGGATCAACAACATGGCGTATTTTACACAAGGATTTAGCTCTGAAGGCATATAAGGTTCTAGTAACACAGGAACTGAAGCCATTAGATCATTTAAAACGTCGTTCATTTGTCAATTTCATCAATCAACACTGCTGATATTTCTCAAAAAATAATGTTTTCCAATGGGGCTCATTTTGAACTTTGTGGCTATGTTAATAAACAAAATTGCCGTATCTGGGGTGAGGAAAATCCACAAATTATTCATGAGAAATCTAGGCATCCTAAACGAGTTACTGTTTGGTGTGCATTATAGTCAAGTGGTGTAATTGGACCTTACTTCTTTGAAAATGCTGCTGGTGAAGTTGTAACTGTCAGTGGTGATCGATATCGTCAGATGAGAACCCAATTTTTGTGGCTTGAATTAATGATTACTGATCTAGAGGGTATGTGGTTTCAATAGGATGGCGCTACACCTCGCTTTGCACACGAATCAATTGATTTACTGAGAGAAAAATTTCCTGGACGTGTAATCTCAAGAAACGGTGATGTTAATTGGCCACCAAGATCATGTGATTTGACACCGTTAGACTATTTTCTTTGGGGTTATGTGAAAAGTCAGGTTTACAAAAACAATCCACAATCAGTTCTTGCTTTGAAAGATGAAATTATTCGTGTCATTGGTGAGATAGAGCCTCAATTATGTCAAAATGTCATTAAAAATTTTAACAAAAGAGTGGACGTCTGTGGAGCTGCAAGAGGAGGCCGTTTGGCAGATATTATTTTTCGCATATAAATGTCATAACTGATACTTATATTACCAATAAAAAGTTTTTGAAAGTGAATGCAAATTATGTGTTTTATTTATTCTTTAAAAAAAACGCGAAATTTCAAACATGCTTTACATCCGCCAACTTTAAATCAATGTGTAAATACTCAGCGAAGCAAATAAATCTACATTATTCTTACTTTTCCTTACTAAAGCCTTAACCTGAATCTTGTGTTATTGAAGCTTGTTATTATTGCAAGAATTCCTCATTAAAGAAATGAGAAGAAGTACCTGTTATGTTTTCTTAATAATTAAATGATGTCTGCAGTGAATACTAAAAAAATTTAATTTGACATATCGATCCTCTTGGAATTTAGATTCAACAAATAGTCTATAGTTTGTCAGTCTGTTAGCTAAATGTTCCATCAATGCCTTCTCCATTTGATTAAATTTAATTGAAACTGCCTAAGTTATTGAAAGTCGTTTCTGAATTAATTTATTCTATATAAATATGAGCAACATTTGTATTTGTGTTAATCATTAATTACTTCTAACGTTTACTGATGAACTTTCTCATATATTAGCTCTTCCTAGTATTGTATTTTCTTTATTTCCAATCTACGCACTACTTGAAATGCTGCGAAATATTTTAGTTTGAGACGAATGTGATGTTAATTACATTTTAATTTGACGGATAACATTTTGTTTTACAAACTCAATCTGAAGACTGTTATGTAGCAGTGCAGTACATAATTACAAGCTTGGTAATTTACAAGTAAAGTACAGAAAGTGCGAAATATCTTGCTTTTTGATATGCACAGTCTAAGTAAATGATATTTTGTTTTTGGTGCCGGGAAAGTAAATATTGTTTTTCAATATTTTTGATATGCTGATTTCAAAAATACCTGCCTTTTCTACGTAGCAGCTTTAGATTTTGAGATACGGACTAATTTATTTTAGTTCTGATAAAAGGGAAAAATAATAAATTGACCTAAATTTAAATTCTGTACCTAAAATTAGAATCCAATCGGCCAAGTATTAGTTACTTGGTATATAAAGTGCATTGATTTTAAGAAGAATATTTTGAAAATAAATAAAACTATTTTAGATAATATAAATTAATTTTTTGTTTGCTATTCCCGAAATATATAAAGAAGAACAATAATTGTCTTATATAATACTAGGTCGAATATTCTGAAGAAGGTATATATTGGGTTGGCAACTAAGTACTTTCGGTTTTTACTGATAGAGAGCGTTGCCTTATTTTTTTTACTTTACCGTTTGTCGCGTGATACTAGTCACATTGGCGTAATTTCAGAAGCAAGTAGTGCGTGATTTTTATTAAAGCTATTAGGTGTGGGTTAATTTTAAATGGAGTGCAGAAACGAACATTTTCGACATATTTTACTATTTTATTTCCGTAAAGGAAAGAAAGCTGCTGCGGCTCACAAAAAGATATGTGAAGTTTATGGTGCTAATTGCTTAACAGAACGCACGTGTCAGATTGGTATAAAAAATTTCGTTCTGGAGATTTTTCCCTCAAAGATGAGCAACATTCTGGTCGGCCTACTGAAGTTGATGATGACCAAATCAAAGTCATAATTGAAGAGGATCGTCATATAACTATTCGAGAGGTTGCGGAGAGGCGACATGTATCGCACACAACAATTGAAAAACATTTAAAATGTCTTGGGCTAGTTAAGAAGCTTGATATTTGGGTACCTCACGAATTGAAAGAAATTCATTTAACACAAAGAATCAACTTTTGCGATATGCACCTTAGACGAAATGAAACCGACCCCTTCTTAAAAAGAATCATCACTGGTGATGAAAAATGGGTCCTGTACAGTAACATAGTTCGAAAACGATCATGGTGCAAACATGATAAACCAGCTCAAACCACATCGAAAGCTGAATTGCATCCAAAAAAGATCATGCTGTCAGTTTGGTAGGATTACAAAGGTGTTGTGTTTTTTGAGCTGCTTCCAAGGAACCAAACGATCAATTTTGATGTTTACTGTCAACAATTAATAAAACTGGATGAAGCAATCAAAGAAAAACGGCCAGAATTGTCAAATTGGAAAGGTGTAGTTTTCCATCAAGATAATGCAAGGCCTCACACATCTTTGGCAACTCGTGGGAAGCTATTGGAGCTTGGCTGGTAAGTGATGCCACATCCTCCATACAGCCCTGATCTAGTACCATCTGATTACCATTTATTTCGAAGTTTGCAGAATTCTTTGAATGGTAAAACTTTCACAAATGACGATGACCTTCACTCGCACCTGGTTCACTTTTTTGCTGATAAGGACCAGAAATTTTATGAGCGCGGAATCATGCAGCTGAAAGAAAGATGGCAAAAGGTCATTGAGCAAAATGGAAAATATATAATTGATTAAAAACTATTTTTTGTTTTAAAAAAAAGTGATTTATTTTATACTACAAAACCGAAAGTACTTAGTTGCCAACCCAATATAATTGTCTATAGTAGGCTCTTTTTTTTATTTTAATTTCCCACTGCTTCATTTGTTATGCAAAAAATTCTTGTAACACCTACAGATGAGAAATAAATTTGGAAGATATCTTATAAAAGTGTTTACATTTTGCCCCTTTTCGTATTCCTATTTTATTAATCATAATTGTAATAACCATATTGTGTGTATAAATTATAATAATTTGTACAACAATAAAGCTTACCCGTATACAAAGCGAAAATTTACCACATAAATCCCCGCGATTAAGGTGTGAACACTAACGGATCCTGACAACCAGCAATTTACCTTCTGCATAATGACATAAGATGAATATCCGTTCATTTGTTTCTTCGTATTTGAACAGCGATGCACCTTTACTTGCATAGTCTCACCGGTGACCTACTGTTGATAAATTTCAAACTGTGAGGAGAGGAAAAAAAGTGCATATTCCTCCCTTCCACCTCCATTCGGAGAGGAGTATTACCATAATTTACATAATGCACCGATCTTGCCCATAACAGAGTAATGACCATTCTCGTTCCGATCCACGAATCGCTATGCACGACGTCGGACTGTGATGATGTACCCACTTCTTCGGTACTTCACGATATTTTGCCCCGGCGAAAAGTTGGATAAAAAATTTCGACTTATTTGAATAAACAAGTAGGTGCATCACGAATTCGACCCGTTTTGTCCTCGTATTGGGTCGATTGTCGTTTGTATTGCATCGCTGACCTTGTTTGGAAACGTTGTATACTCTTCTAATGAATATGCACACGTTAGGTTTATTGTTTGTATTTGGTTCTATACTAAAACATTTTGTAATAATATTAATCTTTATTAACCAGCAAGAAACAATTTATACAAGAAACAAGTCGTTATATTCAGTTGTATGTAATATTAGCTAAACTCTTTATTAATGTATTATTAATTACCATTGTTCTTTTAAATTAATATTCTTTTGCTTTAGGCATACAAAAATTATTGGAAAAATAATCAGTATACATATTAAAACGGAGCTGCTGAATCTTTTACACGACCCGCGAGAGAGATAAAATCATATTTGGAACATAAATAATCATACTTGAACACGAAACGTCTATATTCTACATACTCTAAAAGTTAAATATGTATTTCACAAGAGATTTTCAAGTTTGTTTGAGTTCCGGAATTTGCTAAACTTTCTTAGGTAACGACACCTACGAAAGCTTAATTTAATATCTAAGTTAGTGTAAAACTCCAAACATATTTACATAGTATGAAAAACTGCTAATTTGTATATATGTAGAGCTACTGATGTAATTGCAAAACAAAATTCTATCTCATACCTGCCCCTTATGTTTAATTCGAATTTCTAATTTTGGAAACCGCTTTAAATCAATGCTACCCTAACCATGCATTTTTATTCACCAAATAGTGTATTAGTCTGGATATATCTGATTTTGTGGGCGAACCGGACGACTTGGGGTTTCCCAGGAATGAGTAACTGCGGGGTTTTCGCGTGCTTGCAAATGTTCTAAATTGCTCGGTTCCTTACTGTTCTTTGCGAAGTGCATTATTATCCGTATCACACTTTGAGTAATCAAATTTGTGAACCATTGAAGCTTTCTACAAACTTTTTCGTGTTACTTTGCCACGCAATTTACACAACTGCGTGGCAATGTATTGTGTATAAAAGCTCTGACAAACTTTGTAAGGTGTGTGGCGAAATGAGTCTGAAGTCTCGAAAAAGAAATATGACACCACTAACCAAGAAAAAGTTACGATCTGTACTTCGAGTGAAAGTAGACTGCTAGAATTAAAATCGCTGGTATATCATGTAAGTCAAAAGTAAACTATCGAAAAATTCCTTCAGATATAAGACCTAGGCTGCACAATACTACTCTCCCCATACTATCCTCACCGGATTTATGAACTGTGGAACTTAAGGAGAACCACTAAATCATTTCGAGAGCCAATAAAACAGGGAGACGAACCCCGAATGTGTTGATATGTCTAAGGATAAGCATTAATTAAACCAGTGCGATTTAATTGACTTAATCCGTGAACCAGAACTACTAACAACGCAGCCCAAAAAATTGAATTTATTATTAGACGCGCGGACAGGCATATGCACACAGCCAAAATAAGACGACATTGTATTTTGTAACGATATCAACGCTTTACTAAAGGCAAAAAGTCAGCTTCACAACTCAGAAGAGTGGAGTCTCTTTATATGTAGACACCTGCAAAACGGGTTTTGAAGCTGTTTCCCTTCAGAATGTTAATGAAAATACTTTTATTTCCACTTCTTATGCTGTCAACATGAACAAGCCTTATGAAAGCATGAAGCTACTACTGTATGGAACAGTGTATCAGAGATTTCAATGGTAAGTTTGTGCGCATTTAAGCCCTAGTACAACATTTGAAGTATGTCCCAAAGTTTTGCTGTTTTAGTTGTGAATGGGATAGTGGGGACAGAAAAAAATTAAATGAACAAGTAATGATTAAAAATAAATAACCTTACTTTTGAGTCCCTCGTAGTCTCAACATAGAGAAGGTTTTGTTTATCTAAGAAAGAAATTTGTGAGGCCAAATCAGGGAAATAATAAAAGGTATCAGTTCAACAATACTTTAGATGAAAAGAGAGGCTCCCGCTTGGCAGCCCTTCAAAACTATGGCAACAAACTTTCTCGAGAATAAAAAAGCTGAAAACTATAAACAGCCAGTAGATAAACTGCTGTAAAATTACAAATATTTGCGAGCAAATGTGTTCCTGAAGACTGACCCCGATTCACATCTGAACTTTTACCAGGCAATCTTAGTGATGTGAGCGAACGTACGTGGAAAAAGATTTCACCAAGATATCAGCCAAATTGAATCGGGCTACAAGGGAAAATGAAACAAAAGCATGCCTGCGAACTACTGCCGGCGCCTTAACAGAGAGGAATCAGTAATCAAATAAGGCGAAAGTCGGATAGAAATGGTTCCTAACCCACCTTATATTATTTACCTACATACCATATTCCATAGAAAAATTAAAATTTATACAAATTTGAATGCGCTTTATTCACTATTTATTCAAAGTATTCGGCATTTGATTCCACACATCTTGCCCATCTTTCAAGCAATTTATGGATACTATCCCAAAAAAACTGTTAGTCCTTTGAGCAAAACCATTCACCAAGCCATTTTCTAACTTCTTCGAAATTGGCGAAGTGCTACTCTGCAAGCGCGGATCCCATTGATGCGAAAAGGTGATAGTTGGACTGGGCAGGGTCTGGAGAATGCGACGGATGCGATATTATGTCCCATCCAAGTTCTTTCAACGCTTTCTTGACAAGTTTTGCTGTATGAGACGGCGCGTTATCGTGTTATCTCTTTACCGTGTCTTCGGGCCCATTCTCGACGTTTTTCTTTCAATGCATAGTTCAAATTGATAATTTGTTATCGGCAACGATCAGTATTAAATATCAGTATAAATGTCAGTATTAACTGTTATTAACTCTCTGATTCCACCAAACACAGAGCATTGGCTTGCGACTAACGATTTGACCTTGAAGTCGATGAACCAACTTCGCCAGGTGATAGCTATGATTTTCTGGGCATAGGGTTTTCGAAATAAGTCCATTTTTCAACAACGGTCACCATTCGATGCAGAAATTTTTCGAAATAAATCCATTTTTCATCACCCATCACTATTCGATGCAGAAACGTCTTCCGATCATACCTTTGAAGCAGCACTCCACAAACGATTTTTCGATTTTCCATTTGCCCATTGTGTTTGAGTTTGTGTTGGATCTTCATACAATAACTCCTACAGTTTAATATCTACAAACCTTTTCGGTCTATCAGAACGTCTTTGTCTTGCACATCGAAATCACGACGTTTGAATTTTTGATACCGCACCTAACATGTTTTTATGGTTAGAGCATGCTCACCGTAAATTTCTACCCTTTTTCTTTTGATTAAATAAGAAAAGTAATGCTTTTCGCAAATACACTTTTTCAGGCACGAAACTCGACATTTTCAAAGAGACATAAATCTATGACAGTGTTACCTTCGCTAAATATAACATGCACGGCTTTGAAGCTTGAAGTCAGTAGAATAAAATAACATATGTGTCAAATCATAACATTGCATACTTAAGTCTAGTGACATCTGTAAGAAAAACTGGTAATGACTTTCCGGCACACCTGGTATATATAGGTACGTATGGACAAGAACTATAAGGATTTTACAATTGAAAAAGCAGGTTAAGCAATATATTCACAAAAATAAGTCTCATGAAAAAAAGTTAAAAAATTGTATCTGATCAAAGCACTTCTTAATTTCCTCACAAAACTAAATAAAAAGAATAAATTAAATGTTTCTTTCATAACTTTTTTTACTGTCCCGTCCCTCTTATGCTACCCATTTCTAAATTGAATTTGCATTTAATAATACGAATTTTAAATCAGCCCGCATATTGTATTGATCAGCTGGTAGCATTTTAGTCAGCAGTCGGCAAGTATAGTTACTTTTTTTAAATATAGCCCGCCGGGTCTGAAAGGTTACCACCGCTGTCCCACGGAATCTTCATTACATAATAAATTTTTCTGTATTCTTCTTCCCCTCCCATTTCATTTCTGATAAATGCAGTGGCTACTTTAACGCAATACAGGCAAAAATTCAATCAAATCCAAATCGTCAATCCAATCCCATACTGAAGAGAATTTGACACCGATTATACGTCCTGCATGTGATAATCGTTGTTCTTGTTGCGTTTATTATCGACAGCTCATGTCTGTAACGGCAAAGAGCTCTGGTACAACAATGTATGAAACATCGGACCATATCTTTCGGGAACGGATCCATCCATACCAATTCCGGACCGTTTCATCCGGACAGAACGACAAGCTGAAGTGAATGGAGCGCCGGGGGCGTCAAAACATGCAGATTGGGACGTCCACTGCCGTCGAGAGAATTCCGTTGATGAGACTTTAATTTTCGCGTTGCCTCTGTCAAATAGATGCTCCCGGGGATGTACGTGATTAAGGCACATCTGTGATGTGTTGTGTTCTGCAGATGAAATACGTTACCTTTACGCTTAGGGATATATGTATGCAGAGATGTTTATATGCATATATGGAATATATAAACACTAAAATTATAATTCTCGGTACTTTCTTATTAATTAAAGTGAATACACTATGTACGTTTTCTCGTCCCCAAGGAAAACATAATTTTAATGAAATTTGGGGAATTTAAATGATTTAACTCATACATACAAGAAGAAACGAACGCGCCATATGAATCAATACTTATGAATTACATAATTTAATAAATATAGCGCAATATTGCGAAAACTATTTAATAAATATAGCGGATTCTAGGACAATTATTGTCGAATAAATAGTGTGTTAAACGTATTTGTCTCATTCTCACTTGAATGGATAATAAAGCTCGTCAAGAGTTCAAAATATGTAAACTTTTCGTCAAATCGACATTCTAGGTGTCCTAAATAAAGCTAATTGAGATGTTTCTGATTAAATATAGTAGAGAAATATTAAACATAATTTACTAAAGGTATTAGTATTTGCAACTTCAGCTGTCAATTACTATTTTAGCAGAGTACTTTTTTGCAAAATGAAGACACGGAGAACGCCTGCTAAAGAGTTGTTAGGACTCTATAGATACCTCCTTTTCTTTATAAAAGGACAATTGCTGTCGATTAATTCTCCTAATTTTGTCATCTTCAAACGGATATAGAACAAGCTAAACACACACCAAGAATATGTAACTTATGTATATATTTATTGTAATAAGCCTTAACCTATCCTTCCAATATTTCATTAATGCATTGTACAACTAAACTGAAGTTAATGATACTGCTCGACTGAAGGGCTAGGTCAGAATAATAATGCAGCTTCTTGATCTAAGAGTTATGTCAGTACTTCTACGTGGATACTCACATTTCGTAATCGAAAGGCTATGTCAGAACTGTAATGGAATTCCTCGATGCTAAGGTTATGCCCAAATTATGAAAGCACTTCCCAGTCAAAGGGTTATATCAAAACTATTGTGGCAATTCTCAGTCGAAGAGCTATGTCAGAATTAAACTTAGCACTTCTCTATCAAAGGCTTATATCAAAAAGGTGATAGAGCTTCAAAGACCAAGAGTTATGTCAAAACTATGATTGCACTTGTCATTATATAGGTTATATGAGTACCCATCGATCAAAAGACTATGTTAAAACTATCTATTGTGATTTACAAAACTACAAAGCTTCTGTATAATAATTAAAAGCTTTCAACCAATTATCAATGTGATATGAGCAATCAAATGGATTTAAAATAGAATCGTACACATCAGTTTCGAAAAAAAATATAACAAATCAAGGTCTACGGAATGAAATTAATTGAGATATTATTCAAGGTACTCAAAAACGAATTAATATTCTATCAAATATATTATAAAAATGAAAGAAATGTATTGAATATGGATTAATGTAAAAATGAATCACAACACTATGTATGGTTCTCATGTCTCGTTAGAGTGCAATCTCTAGTTTTATTTTTTAATTAAATCTAACAGATTCAGAATTTCATTTCGGGATATTCACCTTCCATTTGTAAAAATTGCTCTCTTGTCAAGCATACGCTGATATAGTACGTAAGTCTTCTACTTGGTAGAATCTACATACACCTGTCCCAAGATATTTTTTTCATATCCATTAGCTTGTACTGTTAGTAGACTCACTATCATTAAAGTTATTCATATCTCATTCTGTCCTTAAGGATCTCCTTTCACCGCCTCTGACATGAGGAGTCCTTCCATTTTTCCCGAGATCAATTTTCAGTCCACTTTTTCATAGAGATTTTGGTGTTTGTTTTTATAACGCCACAGGAAGACTCTAACCCTTAGTAAGCTGTAGGTGAAGATTGACTAGCCTAGTTGATCCAATTTTTCATTTGCCCTATAGTCTTCAAACCTTAGAATTCAGGCTTTGTCCTTGTGTTGTGACAACTAAGCTCAACTCAGACCAAACACACAAACCCATACAAGTTTTTAATTCTCCCGTTCTGAATATAATGTCTCTATAAGTATTTAGCTGTTAGATAAAATAACCACCTTAGCATTTATGCCACCTCGCCTATTAATTTCACCGACGAAATGATGTAAGGTGCTTACCTCCATTATTCAGTTGCATAGAGTTATCTTTTACTTAAAGAATTGTTGCAGAAATGACTACAGAATATAAAGCAGTACAAAAACAAAAAATGCAAGAGTACCATTCAACTTATTGGTTTAAAATAAATGGGATTTCTAGAATATTTTAAGAACTTGTATAATTTATTTGCTTTATAATTTCCTGGTGCAAATATGAACATCTATGAAGATTTTTAAATCAATGACTGTATATTTTGCAAGAAAATATGTACTTAAAATATATTTAATAAATGCCGTTGAGTAATAAATTAAGCAAACACTTATTTAAGCCACATTAAAGTAATTTATATCTCATTATAGTCCAGTCAATTCCTAAATTTATTGTAAGCAATTATTCTAGGGTATAATTAACACAAAACATTCAAACGAAACGTAAAAAGACGATGTCTAGAACCAGTCAATTACGCTATATTATCTTACAAACACTCCGTGCACTTTTTAACAACGGAAACGTAAATTTAATTACCTTGAAGCACAAGATCTAAGTAAACAACATCTATCTCAGTGATTTAAAGATGAATTCGATAAAAATTACAAATAGTTTGACATATGTACGTTCAAGTTTTTTGTCATATTACTCTACGCATTATTAATAGACTAACTAGATGTCGCTATCGCAGCTGTCATTTCCTGCCTCTAGTCATAGAACAAATACAAGCATACGCGTTCACTTTCATTTTTGTCGATCTCGGTATTTGTACTAAGCTAGGTTGTTTTAGAAAAGGAAGCTTAATTGCTTTAATGAACTCGTGATAGTGAGCGTGAATGCACCTTGGTTTTCGTACGCGTTTTTTGTGTGAGTGTTTATGTGTTTGCGTATATATAAAAAAGTTGTAAAAAGAAAACTTAAGTAAACATAATTATAAAGCCATTCTCTCTGAGTGTGTAATTCAAGTCATCTTTTTCAACGTTCGTTTGTTTTTTTTCTTGTTTGTTCGTTCATGTGGTTAATTGAAAATATTGTGAGGCTTTTATATTTTGTGTTAATTTGATTACGTCGTATTTTTTCCTCGTTAATGTACTTCATTAAAATTTATAATGGAGTGTTGAACGCAAAGAAATTTCAGATTTGAAAACGTCAATGCTGTTGTAACACTTTCTTTTGTTTTCTTTTATTTCTTTGAAATCGCGTCTTCTGACGGGAAAATTAGCGATAAATTAATTGCCAGACGGTGTAAAGGAAGTCTGTGTACAGATACTTTTTATGTTGGTACGCTTACTTATTTAATGAAAATGGTTCTGAAGTTTCTCAGTCTGCATTATTTTAACTTTCTTAAGTTTTAATCTGGGAAAATGTTTTTGGTAATTAAGTATCCGCAGTAATTATTTCTAATAAAGAAACATGTTTCTCTTCAAAAATATTATTTAAAAGAACTGTCGATTAAATTCTCCCAATTAATTCTTGAACTATAGGCCTCTTTCGAACATTTTTTTCTATTAGTTCGATAGGAATTAAAAAAATCTACCTAGCCATGATAGAAACAACTAATTAGGGGCTGCCTAGTAACGTTCAATAGTCGGCCATATTTTTCTACTAATGTTCTAAATCTTACTTCAATTTGTGTATTTATAAAGTGTTTTCGCAACAAAAAAATGAGTTTAAAGAAAATAGAACATTGCTGCGTCATCGAATCTATGACAAAGGAGCAAGATTCTTGTAAAACTATTCACGAACATATTTTAAAGTGAAATATTAATCAGAATAGTTTGAACCCAGTAAAGATGATTCTCAGTGTTTTAGAGCTAAGTCGAAGGAACTAAACTACAACTACTATAATTACCTATGGTAATAGAGAAAAACAGAATAGACAAAGGGACTCTGATAATGAACACATGCGTGAAATGTAACGCATCAATTACGTTGGAAGAAATATTTACCGTGTCAGTGATATAATATTTCGCATCATCGATATAAAATGAAGTCCACACATCTCCCTGCCCTCTGCTACTGATAATTCTCAGCGGGTGAACTAATAGTCGTACATTGTGTTGCTACATCAAAGTACCTTTTCTATTCTGTTATACTATACATTAATAAAATTACGTAAGGTTATTGACCAAAATCGTCCAGGTATGTGTTACAAAGTGCTCTAAGTATACAGCTGATATTCAGTAAAAGTGCCTAACAACCATACAAAAGTCATTGCTACGGTTATGTAAAATTGGCATAGAATCACAGAAATGCTTACAGAAAAGTATTTATTAATTTAATACATACGTGGGCAACAACCGGCCCGCAGGCCGGATCCAGCCCGCTGTAAGATTTGATCCGGCCCAGGAGACATTGTCGTATTTTTTCATGTCTAATATCTATCGCTAAAAATTATGAACACTACTTTAAAATGCACTACTTTTAAACACGGTCCGCGAACGTATTTGCACATTAATGTTTGGCCCACATGTCAAATGTTGCCCATACCTGATTTAATAGTTGCTCTCAAAAAGGGCTTCACAATGACCTTAAGAATACAAAGATTTTTTCGACATTTGCAGATATACAAAGCATGAACTGTTCGAAAAGTGATGAATCAACCTATTGTAAGATGTTTTATAAGGCTATTAGTGTTATTTAGAATAAGCACCAAATTAGCATCTATATAAGCAGAAATTGTGGAAACGTTTACATCATGTCGAAATATAATAGTATTATTAATAGAAGACAGTTAACTTAAGGAGATACGCAGCTACCCTTGTAAAAACAATTATTTTTATTTTATTTTATCTTTGCTTATTTCACGCATTAAAAAGGAATTATTTTATTCGATTTCTTATGTACTATTTTGGCAAACATACAAACAAAAATATTTTACCTTTACACCCACAAGCAATATACATATATTTCCTTATTCACTTTGACCAAAGAAGCTAATAATAGGAAACAATAAGAACTGTCAACGTACCAATTTATATTTTATGTTTATACTATGGGAACTCATAAAGGTTTTCTTATATTCAATTGTACTTAAACGTGTTTACTGTTCGCTATGTTGCTAATCATTGTTTAACGTTTCTTTTTCTTCATCGTGCGCCTCGCTTAGTAATCCTGTAACGGTCATGCGGTGCGGTAAATCTTACACGAACCGCCCGCAAAAGGAAACGATCGTTAAACAGCAATGGATGCACAAAAACCGCAAGAATTCTCCATTAAGTAACTTTTTTTTCAACGCGGAACAGGGAAATGAATGTCCAAACGAACATACAACATTCAAAACAAATAAAGGAAGATTCGTTGTGCTTTTTATTGTTCAAATAGGCGCCAAAGTGGCAAGCCTTTATACAGTTTGAAAGTAGATGCTTTTTTTTAATAAAAGTGCACAAAATAGCACGATCTTTTAAGAAAAGACTAATTCTTGGTACTTCGACTTTGGTTTTTATAGCTGCCAAATGTGCTATCTATAATCACAATCACGTAGGAGGTGCAACAATTTATTTCTCAAAATAACCGCATTCGCATTTGCGTAAATGATGGAAATCAGATGAGTCTTTTAACATCTTTAGAGAAAAACGTGCGTACATTTCAAGCTCAAGTTATTTGTTAGTTATCCATTAGGCACAAGTGATCACCTTCGTTTGCACTTTGGCGTAGAAAATTCATACCAGAAATTTTGAACAGCGAATTAATGTCATGATTGAAACACATGGTGTAAACGCTATGGAAAAAATTGATTTTGTTTCAATGGCATGAAGTATTCGAACATGGGCCAGAAGACGTGGTGAATAAAACCAATGACGGGCGTTAATATTAACAAACGACTAAATATAAATGAGAAACAGTTGGGATAATTTTAAAAGATTTACACAAAAAATCTAATTTTTACTGGTTTTTTATACCCCATACACATTTCGTTTTTGAAAAAATTTGCTGCCCTCTGGGGAGATTCAAGCTCATGATCCATATTCACCAAACATGTATCTTGACTACTAGACCACAGAGAAGTATGATATTCGAATCTACTAACATTCCATAAAGTGCATTGTGGAAACTGATTCACGAAGTTAGTACATTCGATTTAGATGGAGGAACTAAACTTTCTTCAAATGGCATTTGCTGAGGTATAAAATGAAAAATATTGTTAGTTAGTACAACTCATATACACTACTTCAGAGAATGCTCATACATGTTATGATCATAGCGTTTAAGACCATGCTTCCGTGATTCTTTCATTGTATGTGAAGGTCTAGCAAGAACGTATTGAACAGTCATCGAACACAGCCAAAAATATTTAAAGGCATTCAATAGATTATCAAATTCTATTCGAGAGAAAAAGATACAAACAAATGAATAATTCACTATGATATATACAGTTTGCGATCCTGGCAAAAAGAAATAACGATTATCCAATTAGATCACCCTATGCACCTAATTTGGCTTTCCATAATTTGAGGTAATTTTCGAAATTTGAAAATTTACTCAAATATAGAAGTTTGATAATACCTAATAAATTCAATTAAATACCACAGCTGTTCAAGGATATTTCACAAAATAAGTCACAGGCTTATTTCTAGAAATAAGAATGACATTTAAATTAGTGTGTAGATAAGGAATAGTTTGAAGATGGAATTAACCTCTTAATCTTGATATTTTTAAAAGCAAATTCCAAGAACAATATTGTCAGACTTCAGATTCGTAAACATTATCAGTTGTGCGTTTAATTAGCAATTGCTAGTCATGCAAGGTAGTTTTAAAATTAATTATAAGTCAGGCTTTTAGTTGGAATAATCTTTTTTCTGGGGGATATAATTGTTGGTCTTCCTCCCTTCATTCTTCTCTGGACTTTTTTTGCCAATTAGTTTACAGTCCATATAATCGAATTTATTATTTTTCTGTTTTCGTGTTTTCATGTTCTTCATGTTCTGTCTTCTATAAGAAATTCTCCATTATTACAGAGCAGCGTTTTGTAGATAAGAAACACAAATACTTCGTGTAACTTAGTGTACCACAAAATGTGCTTTAGAATCACTTTTTTGTGGTCTTGAATACTTATTTAATTGATTTATTACCCTAATTATTAATTTTAAAAAGTTTTACAAACGTTTTTATTTTATGCATTACAGAACATTTGTTAAGTTCTGGCCATAACTTGAACTATTCCAAAGCTGTATAGCAGTAAAATTTAGATAGTATTCTTATTAGGGGCTCAGGGATTTTGAAAATATTACGACGTTCCCCAATTCGTCTGTTTTTTCAAGTTTGTTTCCAAAACTAAATACTATTCGATTAGAATTTTTGAAAGTATTAGTTTCAGTAACGAAAAATTGTTCAATTTTCCTAAATAATACACACCATTCGAAATTTTTTGATATTTGTCTTATCATGTACACATTCTAAATGTTATATTGATTCGAAATACAGAGCAAAAAGAAAAACGGTTTTATTTATTTCATTCGTTCATACAACATCCGATTTGTGTCGCGGAGTGGTGTTCAGTTTCTGTCATCCACCCGCACCCATCCTCGATTTCTCTCGCGTGCCCGATTTTAACGTTCCACGAGCATTCCCGGTCTCGAATTCAAATTACCATGAATGAGTCGTGTTCTGTATATTGACATTTTCCGCGCGACCGAGCTCAAAAAGAATTTCCAAGATCGGTTCGCCACCCATCTTCAGGGTACTACACCCGTTTACTACCACCACTACTGCTAGTGTCGCTGTTTCGGAAAATTGTGTGTATGTACACATATACATATATGCAATGGGGAGGATCTAAAGATTGTTGTTGTTCCACTCACACTCGGGAAAGTATGTTCGAACGGGCTCTCACATCGAGGCGAAAGGCACGGAGGTAGAATAGGGTGAGAAATATTTCGACGTTTTTCGCACGGGAAAATATCCAAAGACACGGGCGCATGCCTTTGCTCATTGTTTTCGCGTACTTCAGAATTTCTTTGATTTAGTTCGGCAGCGTCGATGTTTACCCTTGTTCGCTGTTTCGACTTTTAGTGTAAATAAAACGCTGATTGACTGCGCCATAACAGATGAAAGGAGACGTCTCGTCAGCACGTGTGTATTTACAGGAAATTTTAGAAAATATTGCGATGATGAGTGAGCGCTTTTTTCCTTCTGATTTGCTTCATGGCCGTCGCCCGCTTTGATGAGTATTTCGGTACTTTTTCGCAATTTAAGTAACTTTCAGAAAGAAAAATGGCAGTAACTAAACATTTTAGAATTAAGTTTCTTTAAATTGATATATGGGATGTATTATGGAATTTAAAAGTATATTTAGCAGATACTGAAGCTTTACAGGTTTAATTTTTAAATTAAAAATATTCTTTGCAGTGTATTAGAATTTCATATGGTGTTAGTGTCTATACTACGAAGGCAAAATTACAAAAAATTTCTTATAGCAACCAAGAAACATATCAAAAATTGATTAAAATAACTTCATTATCACAACATAGTTTTTTTTTAATATGAATACGTATTATTTGAACAATTATGTTATCATCATCAGCAATAGAAAATTTGAATAACAATTAGAATACGAGCACACATTTTTCACATGTGAAATAATGTATATCACTAGTTGTATTATTATTTTTAACAACTTACGCTCAAATCTAGTGATACTTATTCGGCTCGTATGTTATTAGTGGTGGTAAATTTGTCTCGATATATATCAATATAATATTGAATCATGCGGACATAGCATTAAACCGATCCACTAGATAATTTACCGGTTGTTTAAAAACAATTCTCGAAAATAAAATATATTCGGCTCTCATAGCGCCTCGTAATCTCGTTAGATAGCTGAAGACAGTAAGGAATGAAATTGTTTTAGAGGCCCACGAAATTCCAATATAATTATTGAGTTCAAATAGAAGTTTCTTAAGACAATCTATGTCTATCATCAAAAAAGATAACATAAAAGATGGACATGTGATAGGCAAATGCTTTCAACTATATCCTATAACTACCAAAAAATAGATTAGTCACAACTAAGTTACGTAAAAATTTGTAATGTTAACATACGAATGGTATTGAATAAACGAATTTCCCTATGTTCCTTAACATTAAGCACAATTTATAAACTTCATAATTATTTAGACTTCACAACACCCGTTTTACTTGTCTACTTAATCTTCATTTTTGTCCAAACATTTTTTTTATAAGTTTTATAAATCACTATTGCACCATGCCATATGCTGTTGTCGTAACCAACTACTCAGTGCTGATTTCATTTCATCACCATTTTGAAACTTCTTACCTACAATGTGTTCTTGAAGTAGGAGAAGCAAGTAAAAATCACTCCAGAAAATATTGTTTATAAATGAAAATTCTCCATTTGAATTTGGAGAGTTTGTTTTAGCCTTTCGAGGTAAGTAAGGACGAGCATTAGCGTGCAGTGATAGACTTTTGCAAGACAAAATTTGAAGACGTTATCTTTTGATGACGGCTTTCAGATTTCCCCAAAACATCATAGCAATTTTATGCATTTATTGCGATACTGCGAGGCAGATAGTCCAGAAATAAAATCCGCTGACGGTCTCGAAAGCGCACAATCTTTGTCTTCTTTGGAACACTTTCGTCACGTGCCTTCCATTATGCTCAGATGTTTTGGCTTAAAAATAACATAACTGACATAGTTTCCATTATCGGCCGCAATTCGTTTGAAGAGTATGTCTCCTCTTCCGGGTGTATTCACAGAAAATTTCTAGCAAAGCCATTCCTTGCTGCCTATGAATGTCACCAGGCAAGCATCTCATCTATTCTGCAAAAATTTCATAGTAGTGAAGAGGATCCGTAGGATGCTGTAGGATTTCGTCAATAGTAACGCGACGATTTTTCCCTACACTATTGTGAATTGCAACAATGATATTATTACAGCTTTCTATAACGGACCTTCTGCTCCACTGCTTGTGAATACTACTGTTGAACGATTTGGATACTCGTACACCTTTCCTCATACACAGAGATTGAGTCACGCTACAAATTTCGTTTTTTAACTGTCAACGTATTATAGAATGCGGCACACAATCGGACATGCTTGACAATGAAACTTCATGCTGACATATTACATACTGGCGACATAATAGGAGCGGTTTCCTAAATTTGTCTAATCGCTGCCACCAGATCCTAACCATATTTTCTATCTCACAGTCGGCAATTGCGTAGTTTGATTTTCCGAGAACAAAATGGAGAAACACATTTATTGAATTCTCCTCGTATTTAAAAAAAAATTGACTTACACCCACTAAAACTTATTTCTCAACAACAATATTATCCTTAACCTGAAACCCACACATAAAACTAGTAGCGCTATAATAGGTAGATGCAGGTCGCATCTTGTTAGTGGGGTTTAATTCTTATTATTTTTATATTCTCTCAACCAATCACAAGCGTTATCCAATATGGAATAGAGAGAAAACTAATCCATCTAGAAAGCTCAATATTGCGCCTAGGTATTGATAAGTCTGGTATTGATATGAGTAAGTAGCTGCATTCGCTTGGAGTAACTTCAAATGATTATGAGGAGGAATACGCCTCACTCAATACATTAACGAACGTTTATTTGTCTTTCATGTGTATGTCTATGCAACAATATTTTGATGTAACTATACGCTACCTACACCCTTAAGCAAGTCCTAATATTATGTAGAGTGCATATTTTGTTTTGACTTAAGTAAATAAATAAAACCTTCAATGTTGCCATGTAC
Organism: Dermolepida albohirtum; assembly: GCA_031893035.1. Classification (NCBI taxonomy): domain Eukaryota; kingdom Metazoa; phylum Arthropoda; class Insecta; order Coleoptera; family Scarabaeidae; genus Dermolepida; species Dermolepida albohirtum. Next base: position 367,287 of record JAVIWB010002764.1, read on the forward strand.
GAAGGCAAAATATACTAGGTATTAAATGATTGCTCTTACACAGTAAGCTGAAGAATGCAAAAAAATGGCTAAATCTAATACTATTTCTACTTTCATCTTCGAACGCTACTTGCAACTGGATCAATTGAATATCGGATTTCGGATCGCTCCAATTTGGCGTCATTAAATATTATTACACGAGGGTGGTCCCAGAAGTATCCGACCCAACAAAGAAGACACAAAAATTTTGGAAAGAAATATATTTATTTTCCAACATAATCTCCTTTCAGCGATATTCAATAAGGTCGATACCCTTTCTATAATAAGAAGTGTCTTGCTGCTCAAAATATCCATTACCTGCCATTGGCTAACACTTCTGCATTGTTAGAAAATCTTTGGCCACTGAACCCGTTTTTTTAAGTTTACGAACAGAAATTAATTCAAGGGGGCTAAATCCGGTGAATAGGGTGCATTAGATAGCCATTCAAACTTTAATTCATTAATTTTGGCCATTGCAAATATGGATTTGTGAGCTGGTGCATTGTCTTGATGAAACAACACTTTCTTCTTAGTCAAATGCGGCCATTTTTGGTTGATTTCTTCACTCAAGCGTTGCAATAAGTTCGCGTAATACTTGCCCTTGATAGTTTTTCCTTTTTTAAGATAGTCAATGAAAATTATTCCAGGCGCATCCCAAAAAACTGATGCCATGACCTTGCCTGTAGATGAAACGGTCTTCGCCTTCTTTGGAGCCGGTTCTCCCTTTAGAGGCCATTGTTTTGATTGTTTTTTGTCTCGGGTGCGAAGTGATGGACCCATGTTTCATCCATCGCTATGAAACAGCGCAAAAATTCTGCTTTGTTGCTGTGAAACTTCGCTAAATACTCAATTGAAACATTTTCACGACACCGTTTTTGCTCGAGCAAACGCGGCACCCATCTTGCACACAGTTTCGTCATGTCCAAATTTTCAGATAATATGCGACATGCAGCACTTTTTGAAATGCCTACTATGTCTGCTAGCTCGCGCACTTTTAGTCGATGATCATCCAGTACCGCTTTGTGTTTTTTCTTCGCCATTTCTGAAGTCGTCACCTCATTTGGTGGATCACTGCGATGCTCGTCCTGGCAGCTCGTACTGTTGTAAACGAAGGAGCAGACCCACCCAGAGTCGAATCCAGTTCAGCTTTTTATCGGTTGGGCTGAGGCCTTTCAAATAAAAGTATTGTATCACGTAACGATGAGCAATTTTCTCCATTTTTACAAATTCACTGAAAACGTTCACTATTGATGGCTGCCAAACAAACACTAAACAACGTGGCGTCTTCAAACTTGAAACATGTGCTTTATAGATTGTGTACTTTCTAACACAATGATATTTTTCAAACAACTACTGCCATCTCTAGGTTAGGTCAGGTACTTATGAGACCACCCTCGTATATATTGCTTGAAATCTTTTAAATCTGTGAATCAAATTCGTTTACCTCAATAATTAATGTTTTTCAAACTATGCTATTGAATTTCTTTCCGAATTGATATTTAATAACTTTCATCTATGAAGTAAATTGCAAAATCTTATACATATATTCTTTTGTATTAACTGAAACACTTATAAACTTAAGAGGCGATTAATAAAAACGAGGAGTCTCAGATTCATAAAAAAATTAATTTTTGCTTTGTGATGTGCCAATCCAAAGACGGAATTGTTCATAATATGTAATTAGGAAAATACGATAATTATGCGATACTAAAATTACTAACGGCTAAAATAACATTTATGTAATAGACACATTCTTAAGAGTTATCCGTTTCGTGGCCCCCAGCGACATCCATAATCGATACTCAATAATATCGAAGCCGCATTTTATTGAATGAAATTCTAATAGGTAATGCATACAAGCAAGTTGTATATCTACATATGTACTTACATCTATCTTACGGATGCTATGTGAATGTCTACGTTGTATGTACATCCATTAAAATGTTATTTCATTTTACGTGGTACTTTTTAAATTTACATAAAGTAAATACGTACTCTTACACAGAGAGACATGTTGGTAATAAACTTTGAACGAGTTTTATTAATTACCCATTGGGCATGGCAACTATTTAAATCGTGTTCGACAGGCGTAAATTACATATATAAATCAAACGTGCAGGGATCTTTGGTAACGTTTCGACTTCCCGCTTATATTAGGCCCAGATGAAGTAATAATACAATCGATTATTGTTAAGCGTACTTTCAGATTTTGCTAATGAATGCGTCTGACTTTTTTGCAATATTGTCTCGAATATTTCCGAAAGTGAGTCAAACCATATTCCACTTTTCTTATAACTAAAATGGATATTTATATCAATGCTAAATCTAAGCGTTATTCGTCGTATATCACTGTGGCATAAACTAGGAATAATTCCTTTTTGAATACTAATAAGATTATACATAAATATTCTATTTTACTGCATACTGGCAGTCATATTCGGCGTATTGTTTGTAATGCAAAAATTGTCGGTCGCGATGTATTCAATTAGAAACAAAACACTAAAACTAACAATAACTTTGCTTGCTCAGCGTACGCCACTGACTTCTACGTAAAACCACCAACTTAATAAACATTTTATTATTATTATTCGGAACTTAATAATTTTTCTGTACACAGGTGCGCTAACAAAATCTCAGTTCCCCGTCTTCACCATCTACGCCCAGAAGAACTGCTTAGGCGTAAAACCTTGCGAGAAAGCCTGGTGTATAGACCGTGTGCAAAATCACAGATTAGTAGGCTATTCGCAAAACCATCAAGTTGTCAACAGTAGGCAAGAATGTTTCGAATTATGCTTAGGTGAAACCGATTTTACGTGCAGGTCAGTAAAAACAACATTACTTTTCTTGTATTTCATAAAGTCTCTTTGATTTTACTATCTTTCTTAAACTATTTATTACTTATGCAGTATTACTGAATATAAACAAAAGAGAAATGAAATTCTTTATAAATAGCACATAATTCAAATTAATATAAAGAATTATATTTTAGGCCAGACTATATTCAATTCAAAAGCTTAAATGTTTTAAATTATTTTCTTCAGCTTTTTATTTATGTAGTTAATAACTAAAGTGAGTAATTATTTAGGCGTGTGATGGACGTTATAAAAAAGCTAAGCGCGCACTGACACGTTAGTAAAGCAGCTTGTTTTCAAACGTTGTTGGCGTGATCATATGTGATAATACTCCGTAAGCGAAGGATAATTGTAACAAATAATAATAAATTTAGTAATAAATTTTCTACTTTACAGAACACTCGGAATCATATTGAATCGTATTGTAACACATGGATCAATAAGTCCCGAGACTAACCCATAGATGGCGCTCGTAGTAAACCAGTAACCACGTCTTTCTAAAGTACTAACCTTTGCTTGAAACGTGTCAAAATTTTAAGTCGATCGGACCAGAAACAGATGAGTTATCGAGGTTGGAGTAAAGTCATTTTGTAGTTTGTTTAAACAATGGAAAAAGCCGAGTTTCGTGTTCTGATAAAACATTGTTTTTTAATGGGTAAAAACACCACGCAAGCAAAACAATGGATTGAAAAATGTTACCCGGACTCTTGTCCATCAAAAGCAACGATTTGTCGGTGGTTTGCCGAGTTTAAACGTGGTCGTACCGACACAAATGACGCGGAACGCTCGGGTAGACCTGTGGAAGCCGTTTCACCGGAAAATGTGATAATGAAAGATCGTAA